>JAUTDX010007387.1:0-318318 GCA_030844895.1 Ambrosia x helenae | reverse complement strand
TAGGCTTCTCCTATAAGGATAGGAGATTCGGGGTCCTGTGACTAACCCAATAAGGGTGTACATTAGGCTATAAAATTATTTCCAAGAGTAAGAATTTCCAGCCTTTTATAAACTGTTGTTCAGATATTCTTTGACCTACAGCACCTGAATGTCCAACGAGACACCCATTTTAGTTTGTTAATACTATAATTAGGCTTCTCCTTTAAGGATAGGAGATTCGGGGTCCTGTGACTAACCCAATAAGGGTGTACATTAGGCTATAAAATTATTTCCAAGAGTAAGAATTTCAGCCTTTATAAACTGTTGTTCAGTATTCTTTGACCTACAGCACCTGAATGTCCAACGAGACACCCATTTTAGTTTGTTAATACTATAATTAGGCTTCTCCTATAAGGATAGGAGATTCGGGGTTCCTGTGACTAACCCAATAAGGGTGTACATTAGGCTATAAAATTATTTCCAAGAGTAAGAATTTCCAGCCTTTATAAACTGTTGTTCAGTATTCTTTGACCTAAGCACCTGAATGTCCAACGTGACACCCATTTTAGTTTGTTAATACTATAAATTAGGCTTCTCCTATAAGGTAGGAGATTCGGGGTCCTGTGACTAACCCAATAAGGTGTAGTACATTAGGCTATAAAATTATTTCCAGAGTAAGAATTTCCAGCCTTTATAAACTGTTGTTCAGTATTCTTTGACCTACAGCACCTGAATGTCCAACGAGACACCCATTTTTAGTTGTTAATACTATAATTAGGCTTCTCCTATAAGGATAGGAGATTCGGGTGTCTGTGACTAACCCAATAAGGGTGTACATTAGGCTATAAAATTCTTTCCAAGAGTAAGATTTAGCCTTTATAAACTGTTGTTCAGTATTCTTTGCCCTACAGCACCTGAATGTCCAACGAGACACCCATTTTAGTTTGTTAATACTATAATTAGGCTTCTCTATAAGGATAGGAGATTCGGGGTCCTGTGACTACCCAATAAGGGTGTACATTAGGCTATAAATTATTTCCAAGAGTAAGAATTTCCAGCCTTTATAAACTGTTGTTCAGTATTCTTTGACCTAAGCACCTGAATGTCCAACGAGACACCCATTTTAGTTTGTTAATACTATAATTAGGCTTCTCTATAAGGTTAGGAGATTCGGGGTCCTGTGACTAACCCAATAAGGGTGTACATTGGCTATAAAATTATTTCCAAGAGTAAGAATTTACAGCCTTTATAAACTGTGTTCAGTATTCTTTGACCTACAGCACCTGAATGTCCAAGAGACACCATTTTAGTTTGTTAATACTATAATTAGGGCTTCTTATAAGGATAGGAGATTCGGGGTCCTGTGACTAACCCAATAAGGGTGTACATTAGGCTATAAAAATTATTTCCAAGAGTAAGAATTTCCAGCCTTTATAAATGTTGTTCAGTATTCTTTGACCTACAGCACCTGAATGTCCAACGAGACACCCATTTTAGTTTGTTAATACTTAATTAGGCTTCTCCTATAAGGATAGGAGATTGGGGTCCTGTGACTAACCCATATAGAGGTGTACATTAGGCTTATAAAATTATTTCCAAGAGTAAGAATTTACCAGCCTTTATAACTGTTGTTCAGTATTCTTTGACCTACAGCACCTGAATGTCCAACGAGACACCCTTTTAGTTTGTTAATACTATAATTAGGCTTCTCCTATAAGGATAGGAGATTCAGGGTCCTGTGACTACCCAATAAGGGTGTACATTAGGCTATAAAATTATTCCAAGAGTAAGTATTTCCAGCCTTTATAAACTGTTGTTCAGTATTCTTTGACTACAGCACCTGAATGTCCAAGGGGAGACACCCATTTTAGTTTGTTAATACTATAATTAGGCTTCTCCTTTAAGGATAGGAGATTCGGGTGGGGTCCTGAGACTTAACCCAATAAGGGTGTAACATTAGGCTATAAAATTATTTCCAAGAGTAAGAATTTCCAGCCTTTATAAACTGTTGTTCAGTATTCTTTGACCTACAGCACCTGAATGTCCAACGAGACACCCATTTTAGTTTGTTAATACTATAATTAGGCTTCTCCTATTAGGATAGGAGATTCGGTTGGGGTCTGTGACTAACAATAAGGGTGTACATTAGGCTATAAAATTATTTCCAAGAGTAAGAATTTCCAGCCTTTATAAACTGTTGTTCAGTATTCTTTGACCTACAGCACCTGAATGTCCAACGAGGACACCCATTTTAGTTTGTTAATACTATAATTAGGCTTCTCCTATAAGGATAGGAGATTCGGGGTCCTGGACTAACCCAATAAGGGTGTACATTAGGCTATAAAATTATTTCCAAGAGTAAGAATTTATAGCCTTTATAAACTGTTGTTCAGTATTCTTTGACCTACAGCACCTGAATGTCCAACGAGACACCCATTTTAGTTTGTTAATACTTATTATTGGCTTCTCCTATAGGATAGGAGATTCGGGGTCCTGTGACTAACCCATAAGGGTGTACATTAGGCTATAAAATTATTTCTAAGAGTAAGAATTTCCAGCCTTTATAAAACTGTTGTTCAGTATTCTTTGACCTACAGCACCTGAATGTCCAACGAGACACCCATTTAGTTTGTTAATACTATAATTAGGCTTCTCCTATAAGGATAGGAGATTCGGGGTCCTGTGACTAAACCCAATAAGGGTGTACATTAGGCTATAAAATTATTTCCAAGAGTAAGAATTTCCAGCTTTATAAATGTTGTTCAGTATTCTTTGACTATAGCACCTGAATGTCCAAGAGACACCCATTTTAGTTTGTTAATACTATAATTAGGCTTCTCCTATAAGGATAGGAGATTCGGGGTCCTGTGACTAACCAATAAGGGTACATTAGGCTATAAAATTATTTCCAAGAGTAAGAATTTCCAGCCTTTAAAAACTGTTGTTAGTATTCTTTGACCTACAGCACCTGAATGTCCACGAGACACCCCTTTTAGTTTGTTATACTATAATTAGGCTTCTCCTATAAGGATAGGAGATTCGGGGTCCTGTGGACTAACCCAATAAGGGTGTACATTAGGTATAAAATTATTTCCAAGAGTAAGAATTTCCAGTTATAAACTGTTGGTTCAGTATTCTTTGACCTACAGCACCTGAATGTCCAACGAGGACACCCATTTTAGTTTGGTAATACTATAATTAGGCTTCTCCTATAAGGATAGGAGATTCGGGGTCCTGTGACAAACCAATAAGGGTGTACATTAGGCTATAAATTTATTTCCAAGAGTAAGAATTTACAAGCCTTTATAAACTGTTGTTCAGTATTCTTTGACCTACAGACATGAATGTCCAACGAGACACCCATTTTAGTTTGTTAATACTATAATTAGGCTTCTCCTATAAGGATAGGAGATTCGGGGTCCTGTGACTAACCCAATAAGGGTGTTCATTAGGCTATAAAATTATTTCCAAGAGTAAGAATTTCCAGCCTTTATAACTGTTGTTCAGTATTCTTTGACCTTCAGCACTGAATGTCCAACGAGACAACCATTTTAGTTTGTTAATACTATAATTAGACTTCTCCTATAAGGATTAGGAGATTCGGGGGTCAGTGACTAACCCAATAAGGGTGTACATTAGGCTATAAAATATTTCCAAGAGTAAGAATTTCCAGCCTTTATAAAACTGTTGTTCAGTATTCTTTGACCTCCAGCACCTGAATGTCCAACGAGACACCATTTTAGTGTGTTAATACTATATTAGGCTTCTCCTATAAGGATAGGAGATTCGGGGTCCTTGTGTGACTAACCCATAATAAGGGTGTACATTAGGCTATAAATTATTTCCAAGAGTAAGAATTTCCAGCCTTTATAAACTGTTGTTCAGTATTCTTTGACCTACAGCACCTGAATGTCCAACGAGACACCCATTTTTTAGTTGTTAATACTATAATTAGGCTTCTCCTATAAGGTTAGGAGATTCGGTGGTCCTGTGACTAACCCAATAAGGGTTTAGCGTGGTTTTGATGGTGTATCTTAGGCTATAAAATTAATTCTAGAGTAGAATTTCAGCCTTTATAAACTGTTGTTCAGTATTCTTTGACTACCGCACCTGAATGTCCAACGAGAACCCATTTTAGTTTGTTAAAACTTAATTAGGCTTCTCTATAAGATAGGAGATTCGGGTCCTGTGATAACCCACTAAGGGTGTTACATTTAGGCTATAAAATTATTTCCAAGAGTAAGAATTTCCAGCCTTTATAAACTGTTGTTCAGTATTCTTTGACTACAGCACCTGAATGTCCAACGAGGACACCCATTTTAGTTTGTTAATACTATAATTAGGCTTCTCCTATAAGGATAGGAGATTCGGGGTCCTGTGACTAACCATAAGGGTGTACATTAGGCTATAAATTATTTCCAAGAGTAAGAATTTACAGCCTTTATAAACTGTTGTTTAGTATTCTTTGACTACAGCACCTGAATGTCCAACGGGACACCCATTTTAGTTTGTTATACTATAATTAGGCTTCTCCTATAAGGATAGGAGATTGGGGTCTGTGACTAACCCAATAAGGGTGTACATTAGGCTATAAAATTATTTCCAAGAGTAAGAATTTCCAGCCTTTATAAACTGTTGTTCAGTATTCTTTGACCTACAGCACCTTGAATGTCCAACGAGACACCCATTTTAGTTTGTTAATACTATAATTAGGCTTCTCCTATAAGGATTAGGAGATTCGGGGTCCTGTGACTAACCCAATAAGGGTGTACATTAGGCTATAAAATTATTTCCAAGAGTAAGAATTTCCAGCCTTTATAAACTGTTGTTCAGTATTCTTTGACCTACAGCACCTGAATGTCCAAGGAGACACCCATTTTAGTTTGTTAATACTATAATTAGGCTTCTCCTATAAGGATAGGAGATTCGGGGTCCTGTGACTAACCCAATAAGGGTGTACATTAGGCTATAAAATTATTTCCAAGAGTAAGAATTTCCAGCCTTTATAAACTGTTGTTCAGTATTCTTAGACTACAGCACCTGAATGTCCAACGAGACACCCATTTTAGTTTGTTAATACTATATTAGGCTTCTCCTATAAGGTAGGAGATTCGGGGTCCTGTGACTAATAACCAATAGGGTGTACATTAGGCTATAAAATTATTTCCAAGAGTAAGAATTTACAGCCTTTATAAACTGTTGTTCAGTATTCTTTGACCTACAGCACCTGAATGTCCAACGAGACACCCATTTTTAGTTTGTTAATACTATAATTAGGCTTCTCTATAAGGATAGGAGATTCGGGGTCCTGTGACTAACCCAATAAGGGTGTACATTAGGCTTAAAATTATTTCCAAGAGTAAGAATTTCCAGCCTTTATAAAACTGTTGTTCAGTATTCTTTGACCTACAGCACCTGAATGTCCAACGAGACACCCTTTTTAGTTTGTTAATACTATAATTAGGCTTCTCTATAAGGATAGGAGATTCGGGGTCCTGTGACTAACCAATAAGGGTGTAATTTTAGGCTATAAAATTATTTCCAAGAGTAAGAATTTCCAGCCTTTATAAACTGTTGTTCAGTATTCTTTGACCTACAGCACCTGAATGTCCAACGAGACACCCATTTTAGTTTGTTTAATACTATAATTAGGCTTCTCCTATAAGGATAGGAGATTCGGGTCCTGTGACTAACCAATAAGGGTGTACATTAGGCTATAAAATTATTTCCAAGAGTAAGAATTTCCAGCCTTTATAAACTGTTGTTCAGTATTCTTTGACCTACAGCACCTGGAATGTCCAACGATGACACCCATTTAGTTTGTTAATACTATAATTTAGGCTTCTCTATAAGGATAGGAGATTCGGGGTCTGTGACTAACCCAATAAGGGTGTACATTAGGCTATAAAATTATTTCCAAGAGTAAGAATTTCCAGCCTTTTTAAACTTGTTGTTCAGTTATTCTTTGACCTACAGCACCTGAATGTCCAACGAGACAGCCATTTTAGTTTGTTAATACTATAATTAGGCTTCTCCTATAAGGATAGGAGATTCGGGGTCTGTGACTAAACCCAATAAGGGTGTTCATTAGGCTATAAAAATTATTCCAAGAGTAAGAATTTCCAGCCTTTATAAACTGTTGTTCAGTATTCTTTGACCTACAGCACCTGAATGTCAACGAGACACCCATTTAGTTTGTTAATACTATATTTATTAGGCTTCTCCTATAAGGATAGGAGATTCGGGGTCCTGTGACTAACCAATAAGGTGTAATTAGGCTATAAAATTATTTCCAAGAGTAAGAATTTCCAGCCTTTATAAATGTTGTTCAGTATTCTTTGACCTAAGACCTGAATGTCCAACGAGACACCCATTTTAGTTTGTTAATACTATAATTAGGCTTCTCCTATAAGGATAGGAGATTCGGGGTCCTGTGACTAACCCAATAAGGGTGTACATTAGGCTATAAAAATTATTCCAAGAGTAAGAATTTCCAGCCTTTATAAACTGTTGTTCAGTATTCTTTGACCTACAGCACCTGAATGTCCAAGGAGAACCCATTTTAGTTTGTTAATACTATAATTAGGCTTCTCCTATAAGGATAGGAGATTCGGGGTCCTGTGACTAACCCAATAAGGGTGTACATTAGGCTATAAAATTATTTCCAAGAGTAAGAATTTCCAGCCTTTATAAACTGTTGTTCAGTTTCTTTGACCTACAGCACCTGAATGTCCAAGGAGACACCCATTTTAGTTTGTTAATACTAAATTAGGCTTCTCCTATAAGGATAGGAGATTCGGGGTCTGTGACTAACCCAATAAGGGTGTACATTAGGCTATAAAAATTATTTCCAAGAGTAAATAGAATTTCCAGCTTTTATAAACTGTTGTTCAGTATCTTTGACCTAAGCACCTGAATGTCAACGAGACACCCATTTTAGTTTGTTAATACTATAATTAGGCTTCTCCTATAAGGATAGGAGATTCGGGGTCTGTGACTAACCCAATAAGGGTGTACATTAGGCTATAAAATTATTTCCAAGAGTAAGAATTTCCAGCCTTTATAAACTGTTGTTCAGTATTCTTTGACCTACAGCACCTGAATGTCAACGAGACACCCATTTAGTTTGTTAATACTATAATTAGGCTTCTCCTTATAAGGATAGGAGATTCGGGGTCTTGTGACTAACCCAATTAAGGGTGTAATTAGGCTATAAAATTATTTCCAAAGAGTAAGATTTCCAGCCTTTATAAACTGTTGTTCAGTATTCTTTGACCTACAGCACTGAATGTCCAACGAGACACCCATTTAGTTTGTTAATACTATAATTAGGCTTCTCCTATAAGGATAGGAGATTCGGGGTCCTGTGACTAACCCAATAAGGGTGTACATTAGGCTATAAATATTTCCAAGAGTAAGAATTTCCAGCCTTTATAACTGTTGTTCAGTATTCTTTGACCTACAGCACCTGAATGTCCCAACGAGACACCCATTTTAGTTTGTTAATACTATAATTAGGCTTTCTATAAGGATAGGAGATTCGGGGTCTGTGACTACCCAATAAGGGTTGTACATTAGGCTATAAAATTATTTCAAGAGTAAGAATTACAGCCTTTATAAAACTGTTGTTCAGTATTCTTTGACTACAGCACCTGAATGTCCAACGAGACCCATTTTAGTTTGTTAATACTATAATTAGGCTTCTCCTATAAGGATAGGAGATTCGGGGTCCTGTGACTAACCCAATAAGGGTGTACATTAGGCTATAAAATTATTTCCAAGAGTAAGAATTTCCAGCCTTTATAAATGTTGTTCAGTATTCTTTGACCTACAGCACCTGAATGTCCAACGAGGACACCCATTTTAGTTTGTTAATACTATAATTAGGCTTCTCCTATAAGGATAGGAGATTCGGGGTCCTGTGACTAACCCAATAAGGGTTGTACATTAGGCTATAAAATTATTTCCAAGAGTAAGAATTTCCAGCCTTATAAACTGTTGTTCAGTATTCTTTGACCTACAGCACCTGAATGTCCAACGAGACACCCATTTTAGTTTGTTAATACTATAATTAGGCTTCTCCTATAAGGATAGGAGATTCGGGGGTCTGTGACTACCAATAAGGGTGTACATTAGGCTATAAAATTATTTCCAAGAGTAAGAATTTCCAGCCTTTATAAACTGTTGTTCAGTATTCTTTGACCTACAGCACCTGAATGTCAACGAGACACCCATTTTAGTTTGTTAATACTATAATTAGGCTTCTCTATAAGGATAGGAGATTCGGGGTCCTGTGACTAACCCAATAAGGGTGTACATTAGGCTATAAAATTATTTCCAAGAGTAAGAAATTTCCAGCCTTTATAAACTGTTGTTCAGTATTCTTTGACCTACAGCACCTGAATGTCCAAGGAGAACCCATTTTAGTTTGTTAATACTATAATTAGGCTTCTCCTATAAGGTAGGAGATTCGGGGTCCTGTGACTAACCCATAAGGGTGTACATTAGGCTATAAAATTATTTCCAAGAGTAAGAATTTCCAGCCTTTATAAACTGTTGTTCAGTATTCTTTGACCTACAGCACCTGAATGTCCAACGAGACACCCATTTTAGTTTGTTAATACTATAATTAGGCTTCTCCTATAAGGATAGGAGATTCGGGGTCCTGTGACTAACCCAATAAGGGTGTACATTAGGCTATAAAATTATTTCCAAGAGTAAGAATTTCAGGCTTTATAAACTGTTGTTCAGTATTCTTTGACCTACAGCACCTGAATGTCCAACGAGGACACCATTTTAGTTTGTTAATACTATAATTAGGCTTCTCCTATAAGGTTAGGAGATTCGGGGTCCTGTGACTAACCAATAAGGGTGTACATTAGGCTATAAAATTATTTCCAAGAGTAAGAATTTCAGCCTTTATAAACTGTTGTTCAGTATTCTTTGACCTACAGCACCTGAATGTCCAACGAGACACCCATTTTAGTTTGTTAATACTATAATTAGGCTTCTCCTATAAGGATAGGAGATTCGGGGGTCCTGTGACTAACCCAAAAGGGTGTACATTAGGCTATAAAATTATTCCAAGAGTAAGAATTTCCAGCCTTTATAAACTGTTGTTAGTATTCTTTGACCTACAGCACCTGAATGTCCAACGAGACACCCATTTTAGTTTGTTAATACTATAATTAGGCTTCTCCTATAAGGATAGGAGATTCGGGGTCCTGTGACTAACCAATAAGGGTGTACATTAGGCTATAAAATTATTTCCAAGAGTAAGAATTTCCAGCCTTTATAAACTGTTGTTCAGTATTCTTTGACCTACAGCACCTGAATGTCCCAACGAGACACCCATTTTAGTTTGTTAATACTATAATTAGGCTTCTCTATAAGGATAGGAGATTCGGGGTTGTGACTAACCCAATAAGGTTGTACATTAGGCTATAAAATTATTTCCAAGAGTAAGAATTTCCAGCCTTTATAAACTGTTGTTCAGTATTCTTTGACCTACAGCACCTGAATGTCAAGGAGACACCCATTTTAGTTTGTTAATACTATAATTAGGTTCTCCTATAGGATAGGAGATTCGGGGTCCTGTGACTAACCCAATAAGGGTGTACATTAGGCTATAAAATTATTTCCAAGAGTAAGAATTTCCAGCCTTTATAAACTGTTGTTCAGTATTCTTTGACCTACAGCCCACCTGAATGTCCAACGAGACACCCATTTTAGTTGTTAATACTATAATTAGGCTTCTCCTATAAGGATAGGAGATTCGGGGTCCTGTGACTAACCCAATAAGGGTGTACATTAGGCTATAAAATTATTTCCAAGAGTAAGATTTTCCAGCCTTTATAACTGTTGTTCAGTATTCTTTGACCTACAGCACCTGAATGTCCAAGGAGACACCCATTTTAGTTTGTTAATACTATAATTAGGCTTCTCCTATAAGGATAGGAGATTCGGGGTCCTGTGACTAACCCAATAAGGGTGTACATTAGGCTATAAAATTATTTCCAAGAGTAAGAATTTCCAGCCTTTATAAACTGTTGTTCAGTATTCTTTGCTCTACAGCACCTGAATGTCCAACGAGACACCATTTTAGTTTGTTAATACTATATTAGGCTTCTCCTATAAGGATAGGAGATTCGGGGTCTGTGACTAACCCAATAAGGGTGTACATTAGGCTATAAAATTATTTCCAAGAGTAAGAATTTCCAGCTTTATAAACTGTTGTTCAGTATTCTTTGACCTACAGCACCTGAATGTCCAACGAGACACCCTTTTAGTTTGTTATACTATAATTAGGCTTTCTATAAGGATAGGGAGATTCGGGGTCCTGTGACTAACCCAATAAGGGTGTACATTAGGCTATAAAATTATTTCCAAGAGTAAGAATTTCCAGCCTTTATAAACTGTTGTTCAGTTTCTTTGACCTACAGCACCTGAATGTCCAACGAGACACCCATTTTAGTTTGTTAATACTATAATTAGGCTTCTCCTATAAGGTAGGAGATTCGGGGTCCTGTGACTAACCAAATAAGGTGTACATTAGGCTATAAAATTATTTCCAAGAGTAAGAATTTCCAGCCTTATAAACTGTTGTTCAGTATTCTTTGACCTACAGCACCTGAATGTCCAACGAGAACCCATTTTAGTTTGTTAATACTATAATTGGCTTCTCCTATAAGGATAGGAGATTCGGGGTCTGTGACTAACCCAATAAGGGTGTACATTAGGCTATAAAATTATTTCCAAGAGTAAGAATTTCCAGCCTTTATAAACTGTTGTTCAGTATTCTTTGACCTACAGCACCTGAATGTCCAACGAGACACCCATTTTAGTTTGTTAATACTATAATTAGGCTTCTCCTATAAGGATAGGAGATTCGGGGTCTGTGACTAACCCAATAAGGGTGTACATTAGGCTATAAAATTATTTCCAAGAGTAAGAATTTCCAGCCTTTATAATGTTGTTCAGTATTCTTTGACCTACAGCACCTGAATGTCCAAGGAGACACCCATTTATAGTTTGTTAATACTATAATTAGGCTTCTCCTATAAGGATAGGAGATTCGGGGTCCTGTGACTAACCCAATAAGGGTGTACATTAGGCTATAAAATTATTTCCAAGAGTAAGAATTTCCAGCCTTTATAAACTGTTGTTCAGTATTCTTTGACCTACAGCACTGAATGTCCAACGAGACACCCATTTTAGTTTGTTAATACTATAATTAGGCTTCTCCTATAAGGATAGGAGATTCGGGGTCCTGTGACTAACCCAATAAGGGTGTACATTAGGCTATAAAATTATTTCCAAGAGTAAGAATTTCCAGCCTTTATAAACTGTTGTTCAGTATTCTTTGACCTACAGCACCTGAATGTCCAACGAGACACCATTTTAGTTTGTTAATACTATAATTAGGCTTCTCCTATAAGGATAGGAGATTCGGGGTCCTGTGACTAACCCATAAGGGTGTACATTAGGCTATAAAATTATTTCCAAGAGTAAGAATTTCCAGCCTTTATAAACTGTTGTTCAGTATTCTTTGACCTACAGCACCTGAATGTCCAACGAGACACCCATTTTAGTTTGTTAATACTATAATTAGGCTTCTCCTATAAGGATAGGAGATTCGGGGTCCTGTGACTAACCCAATAAGGGTGTACATTAGGCTATAAAATTATTTCCAAGAGTAAGAATTTCCAGCCTTTATAAACTGTTGTTCAGTATTCTTTGACTACAGCACCTGAATGTCCAACGAGACACCCATTTTAGTTTGTTATACTATAATTAGGCTTTTATAATATAGGATAGGAGATTCGGGGTCCTGTGACTAACCCAATAAGGGTGTACATTAGGCTATAAAATTATTTCCAAGAGTAAGAATTTCCAGCCTTTATAAACTGTTGTTCAGTATTCTTTGACTAAGCACCTGAATGTCCAACGAGACACCCATTTTAGTTTGTTAATACTATAATTAGGCTTCTCCTATAAGGATAGGAGATTCGGGGTCCTGTGACTAACCCAATAAGGGTGTACATTAGGCTATAAAATTATTTCCAAGAGTAAGAATTTCCAGCCTTTTAAACTGTTGTTCAGTATTCTTTGACCTACAGCACCTGAATGTCCAACGAGACACCCTTTTAGTTTGTTAATACTATAATTAGGCTTCTCCTATAAGGATAGGAGATTCGGGGTCCTGTGACTAACCCAATAAGGGTGTACATTAGGCTATAAAATTATTTCAAGAGTAAGAATTTCCAGCCTTTATAAACTGTTGTTCAGTATTCTTTGACCTACAGCACCTGAATGTCCAACGAGACACCCATTTTAGTTTGTTAATACTATAATTAGGCTTCTCCTATAAGGATAGGAGATTCGGGGGCTGTGACTAACCAATAAGGGTGTACATTAGGCTATAAAATTATTTCCAAGAGTAAGAATTTCCAGCCTTTATAAACTGTTGTTCAGTATTCTTTGACCTACAGCACCTGAATGTCCAACGAGACACCCATTTTAGTTTGTTAATACTATAATTAGGCTTCTCCTATAAGGATAGGAGATTCGGGGGTCCTGTGACTAACCCAATAAGGGTGTACATTAGGCTATAAATTATTTCCAAGAGTAAGAATTTCCAGCCTTTATAAACTGTTGTTCAGTATTCTTTGACCTAAGCACCTGAATGTCCAACGAGACACCCATTTTAGTTTGTTAATACTATAATTAGGCTTCTCTATAAGGATAGGAGATTCGGGGTCCTGTGACTAACCAATAAGGGTGTACATTAGGCTATAAAATTATTTCCAAGAGTAAGAATTTCCAGCCTTTATAAATGTTGTTCAGTATTCTTTGACCTACAGCACCTGAATGTCCAACGAGACACCCATTTTAGTTTGTTAATACTATAATTAGGCTTCTCCTATAAGGATAGGAGATTCGGGGTCCTGTGACTAACCCAATAAGGGTGTACATTAGGCTATAAAATTATTTCCAAGAGTAAGAATTTTCAGCCTTTATAAACTGTTGTTCAGTATTCTTTGACCTACAGCACCTGAATGTCCAACGAGACACCCATTTTAGTTTGTTAATACTATAATTAGGCTTCTCCTATAAGGATAGGAGATTCGGGGTCCTGTGACTAACCCAATAAGGGTGTACATTAGGCTATAAAATTATTTCAAGAGTAAGAATTTCCAGCCTTTATAAACTGTTGTTCAGTATTCTTTGACCTACAGCACCTGAATGTCCAACGAGAACCCTTTTAGTTTGTTAATACTATAATTAGGCTTCTCCTATAAGGATAGGAGATTCGGGGTCCTGTGACTAACCAATAAGGGTGTACATTAGGCTATAAAATTATTTCCAAGAGTAAGAATTTCCAGCCTTTATAAACTGTTGTTCAGTATTCTTGGACCTACAGCACCTGAATGTCCAACGAGACACCCATTTTAGTTTGTTAATACTATAATTAGGCTTCTCCTATAAGGATAGGAGATTCGGGGTCCTGTGACTAACCCAATAAGGGTGTACATTAGGCTATAAAATTATTTCCAAGAGTAAGAATTTCCAGCCTTTATTAACTGTTGTTCAGTATTCTTTGACCTACAGCACCTGAATGTCCAACGAGACACCCATTTTAGTTTGTTAATACTATAATTAGGCTTCTCCTATAAGGATAGGAGATTCGGGGTCCTGTGACTAACACCAATAAGGGTGTACATTAGGCTATAAAATTATTTCCAAGAGTAAGAATTTCCAGCCTTTATAAACTGTTGTTCAGTATTCTTTGACCTACAGCACCTGAATGTCAACGAGACACCATTTTAGTTTGTTAATACTATAATTAGGCTTCTCCTATAAGGATAGGAGATTCGGGGTCCTGTGACTAACCCAATAAGGGTGTACATTAGGCTATAAATTATTTCCAAGAGTAAGAATTTCCAGCCTTTATAAACTGTTGTTCAGTATTCTTTGACCTACAGCACCTGAATGTCCAACGAGACACCCATTTTAGTTTGTTAATACTATAATTAGGCTTCTCCTATAAGGATAGGAGATTCGGGGTCCTGTGACTAACCCAATAAGGGTGTACATTAGGCTATAAAATTATTTCCAAGAGTAAGAATTTCCAGCCTTTATAAACTGTTGTTCAGTATTCTTTGACCTACAGCACCGAATGTCCAACGAGACACCCATTTTAGTTTGTTAATACTATAATTAGGCTTCTCCTATAAGGATAGGAGATTCGGGGTCCTGTGACTAACCCAATAAGGGTGTACATTAGGCTATAAAAATTATTCCAAGAGTAAGAATTTCCAGCCTTTATAAACTGTTGTTCAGTATTCTTTGACCTACAGCACCTGAATGTCAACGAGACACCCATTTTAGTTTGTTAATACTATAATTAGGCTTCTCCTATAAGGATAGGAGATTCGGGGTCCTGTGACTAACCCAATAAGGGTGTACATTAGGCTATAAAATTATTTCCAAGAGTAAGAATTTCAGCCTTTATAAAAATGTTGTTCAGTATTCTTTGACCTACAGCACCTGAATGTCCAACGAGACACCCATTTTAGTTTGTTAATACTATAATTAGGCTTCTCCTATAAGGATAGGAGATTCGGGGTCCTGTGACTAACCAATAAGGGTGTACATTAGGCTATAAAATTATTTCCAAGAGTAAGAATTTCCAGCCTTTATAAACTGTTGTTCAGTATTCTTTTGACCTACAGCACCTGAATGTCAACGAGGACCCATTTTAGTTTGTTAATACTATAATTAGGCTTCTCCTATAAGGATAGGAGATTCGGGGTCCTGTGACTAACCCAATAAGGGTGTACATTAGGCTATAAAATTATTTCAAGAGTAAGAATTTCCAGCCTTTATAAACTGTTGTTCAGTATTCTTTGACCTACAGCACCTGAATGTCCACGAGACACCCATTTTAGTTTGTTAATACTATAATTAGGCTTTCCTATAAGGATAGGAGATTCGGGGTCCTGTGACTAACCCAATAAGGGTGTACATTAGGCTATAAAATTATTTCCAAGAGTAAGAATTTCCAGCCTTTATAAACTGTTGTTCAGTATTCTTTGACCTACAGCACCTGAATGTCCAACGAGACACCCATTTTAGTTTGTTAATACTATAATTAGGCTTCTCCTATAAGGATAGGAGATTCGGGGTCCTGTGACTAACCCAATAAGGGTGTACATTAGGCTATAAAATTATTTCCAAGAGTAAGAATTTCCAGCTTTATAAACTGTTGTTCAGTATTCTTTGACCTACAGCACCTGAATGTCCAACGAGACACCCATTTTAGTTTGTTAATACTTAATTAGGCTTCTCCTATAAGGATAGGAGATTCGGGGTCCTGTGACTAACCCAATAAGGGTGTACATTAGGCTATAAAATTATTTCCAAGAGTAAGAATTTCCAGCCTTTATAAACTGTTGTTCAGTATTCTTTGACCTACAGCACCTGAATGTCAACGAGACACCCATTTTAGTTTGTTAATACTATAATTAGGCTTTCCTATAAGGATAGGAGATTCGGGGTCCTGTGACTAACCCATAAGGGTGTACATTAGGCTATAAAATTATTTCCAAGAGTAAGAATTTCCAGCCTTTATAAACTGTTGTTCAGTATTCTTTGACCTACAGCACCTGAATGTCCAACGAGACACCCATTTTAGTTTGTTAATACTATAATTAGGCTTCTCCTATAAGGATAGGAGATTCGGGGTCCTGTGACTAACCCATAAGGGTGTACATTAGGCTATAAAATTATTTCCAAGAGTAAGAATTTCCAGCCTTTATAAATGTTGTTCAGTATTCTTTGACCTACAGCACCTGAATGTCCAACGAGACACCCATTTTAGTTTGTTAATACTATAATTAGGCTTCTCCTATAAGGATAGGAGATTCGGGGTCCTGTGACTAACCCAATAAGGGTGTACATTAGGCTATAAAATTATTTCCAAGAGTAAGAATTTCCAGCCTTTATAAACTGTTGTTCAGTTTTCTTTGACCTACAGCACCTGAATGTCCAACGAGACACCCATTTTAGTTTGTTAATACTATAATTAGGTTCTCCTATAAGGATAGGAGATTCGGGGTCCTGTGACTAACCCAATAAGGGTGTACATTAGGCTATAAAATTATTTCCAAGAGTAAGAATTTCCAGCCTTTATAAACTGTTGTTCAGTATTCTTTGACCTACAGCACCTGAATGTCCAACGAGACACCCATTTTAGTTTGTTAATACTATAATTAGGCTTCTCCTATAAGGATAGGAGATTCGGGGTCCTGTGACTAACCCAATAAGGGTGTACATTAGGCTATAAAATTATTTCCAAGAGTAAGAATTTCCAGCCTTTATAAACTGTTGTTCAGTATTCTTTGACCTACAGCACCTGAATGTCCAACGAGACACCCATTTTAGTTTGTTAATACTATAATTAGGCTTCTCCTATAAGGATAGGAGATTCGGGGTCCTGTGACTAACCCAATAAGGGTGTACATTAGGCTATAAATTATTTCCAAGAGTAAGAATTTCCAGCCTTTATAAACTGTTGTTCAGTATTCTTTGACCTACAGCACCTGAATGTCCAACGAGACACCCATTTTAGTTTGTTAATACTATAATTAGGCTTCTCCTATAAGGATAGGAGATTCGGGGTCCTGTGACTAACCAATAAGGGTGTACATTAGGCTATAAAATTATTTCCAAGAGTAAGAATTTCCAGCCTTTATAAACTGTTGTTCAGTATTCTTTGACCTACAGCACCTGAATGTCCAACGAGACACCCATTTTAGTTTGTTAATACTTATATTAGGCTTCTCCTATAAGGATAGGAGATTCGGGGTCCTGTGACTAACCCAATAAGGGTGTACATTAGGCTATAAAATATTTCCAAGAGTAAGAATTTCCAGCCTTTATAAACTGTTGTTCAGTATTCTTTGACCTACAGCACCTGAATGTCCAACGAGACACCCATTTTAGTTTGTTAATACTATAATTAGGCTTCTCCTATAAGGATAGGAGATTCGGGGTCCTGTGACTAACCCATAAGGGTGTACATTAGGCTATAAAATTATTTCCAAGAGTAAGAATTTCCAGCCTTTATAAACTGTTGTTCAGTATTCTTTGACCTACAGCACCTGAATGTCCAACGAGACACCCATTTTAGTTTGTTAATACTATAATTAGGCTTCTCCTATAAGGATAGGAGATTCGGGGTCCTGTGACTAACCCAATAAGGGTGTACATTAGGCTATAAAATTATTTCCAAGAGTAAGAATTTCCAGCCTTTATAAACTGTTGTTCAGTATTCTTTGACCTACAGCACCTGAATGTCCAACGAGACACCCATTTTAGTTTGTTAATACTATAATTAGGCTTCTCCTATAAGGATAGGAGATTCGGGGTCCTGTGACTAACCCAATAAGGGTGTACATTAGGCTATAAAATTATTTCCAAGAGTAAGAATTTCCAGCCTTTATAAACTGTTGTTCAGTATTCTTTGACCTACAGCACCTGAATGTCCAACGAGACACCCATTTTAGTTTGTTAATACTATAATTAGGCTTCTCCTATAAGGATAGGAGATTCGGGGTCCTGTGACTAACCCAATAAGGGTGTACATTAGGCTATAAAATTATTTCCAAGAGTAAGAATTTCCAGCCTTTATAACTGTTGTTCAGTATTCTTTGACCTACACCACCTGAATGTCCAACGAGACACCCATTTTAGTTTGTTAATACTATAATTAGGCTTCTCCTATAAGGATAGGAGATTCGGGGTCCTGTGACTAACCCAATAAGGGTGTACATTAGGCTATAAAATTATTTCCAAGAGTAAGAATTTCCAGCCTTTATAAACTGTTGTTCAGTATTCTTTGACCTACAGCACCTGAATGTCCAACGAGACACCCATTTTAGTTTGTTAATACTATAATTAGGCTTCTCCTATAAGGATAGGAGATTCGGGGTCCTGTGACTAACCCAATAAGGGTGTACATTAGGCTATAAAATTATTTCCAAGAGTAAGAATTTCCAGCCTTTATAAACTGTTGTTCAGTATTCTTTGACTACAGCACCTGAATGTCCAACGAGACACCCATTTTAGTTTGTTAATACTATAATTAGGCTTCTCCTATAAGGATAGGAGATTCGGGGTCCTGTGACTACCAATGTGTACTAACTTAAGGGTGTACATTAGGCTATAAAATTATTTCCAAGAGTAAGAATTTCCAGCCTTTATAAACTGTTGTTCAGTATTCTTTGACCTACAGCACCTGAATGTCCAACGAGACACCCATTTTAGTTTGTTAATACTATAATTAGGCTTCTCCTATAAGGATAGGAGATTCGGGGTCCTGTGACTAACCAATAAGGGTGTACATTAGGCTATAAAATTATTTCCAAGAGTAAGAATTTCCAGCCTTTATAAACTGTTGTTCAGTATTCTTTGACCTACAGCACCTGAATGTCCAACGAGACACCCATTTTAGTTTGTTATTACTATAATTAGGCTTCTCCTATAAGGATAGGAGATTCGGGGTCCTGTGACTACCCAATAAGGGTGTACATTAGGCTATAAAATTATTTCCAAGAGTAAGAATTTCCAGCCTTTATAAACTGTTGTTCAGTATTCTTTGACCTACAGCACCTGAATGTCCAACGAGACACCCATTTTAGTTTGTTAATACTATAATTAGGCTTCTCCTATAAGGATAGGAGATTCGGGGTCCTGTGACTAACCCAATAAGGGTGTACATTAGGCTATAAAATTATTTCCAAGAGTAAGAATTTCCAGCCTTTATAAACTGTTGTTCAGTATTCTTTGACCTACAGCACCTGAATGTCCAACGAGACACCCATTTTAGTTTGTTAATACTATAATTAGGCTTCTCCTATAAGGATAGGAGATTCGGGGTCCTGTGACTAACCCAATAAGGGTGTACATTAGGCTATAAAATTATTTCCAAGAGTAAGAATTTCCAGCCTTTATAAACTGTTGTTCAGTATTCTTTGACCTACAGCCTGAATGTCCAACGAGACACCCATTTTTTTGTTTGTTAATACTATAATTAGGCTTCTCCTATAAGGATAGGAGATTCGGGGTCCTGTGACTAACCCAATAAGGGTGTACATTAGGCTATAAAATTATTTCCAAGAGTAAGAATTTCCAGCCTTTATAAACTGTTGTTCAGTATTCTTTGACCTACAGCACCTGAATGTCCAACGAGACACCCATTTTAGTTTGTTAATACTATAATTAGGCTTCTCCTATAAGGATAGGAGATTCGGGGTCCTGTGACTAACCCAGTAAGGGTGTACATTAGGCTATAAAATTATTTCCAAGAGTAAGAATTTCCAGCCTTTATAAACTGTTGTTCAGTATTCTTTGACCTACAGCACCTGAATGTCCAACGAGACACCCATTTTAGTTTGTTAATACTATAATTAGGCTTCTCCTATAAGGATAGGAGATTCGGGGTCCTGTGACTAACCAATAAGGGTGTACATTAGGCTATAAAATTATTTCCAAGAGTAAGAATTTCCAGCCTTTATAAACTGTTGTTCAGTATTCTTTGACCTACAGCACCTGAATGTCCAACGAGACACCCATTTTTGTTTGTTAATACTATAATTAGGCTTCTCCTATAAGGATAGGAGATTCGGGGTCCTGTGACTAACCCAATAAGGGTGTACATTAGGCTATAAAATTATTTCCAAGAGTAAGAATTTCCAGCCTTTATAAACTGTTGTTCAGTATTCTTTGACCTACAGCACCTGAATGTCCAACGAGACACCCATTTTAGTTTGTTAATACTATAATTAGGCTTCTCCTATAAGGATAGGAGATTCGGGGTCCTGTGACTAACCCAATAAGGGTGTACATTAGGCTATAAAATTATTTCCAAGAGTAAGAATTTCCAGCCTTTATAAACTGTTGTTCAGTATTCTTTGACCTACAGCACCTGAATGTCCAACGAGACACCCATTTTAGTTTGTTAATACTATAATTAGGCTTCTCCTATAAGGATAGGAGATTCGGGGTCCTGTGACTAACCAATAAGGGTGTACATTAGGCTATAAAATTATTTCCAAGAGTAAGAATTTCCAGCCTTTATAAACTGTTGTTCAGTATTCTTTGACCTACAGCACCTGAATGTCCAACGAGACACCCATTTTAGTTTGTTAATACTATAATTAGGCTTCTCCTATAAGGATAGGAGATTCGGGGTCCTGTGACTAACCCAATAAGGGTGTACATTAGGCTATAAATTATTTCCAAGAGTAAGAATTTCCAGCCTTTATAAACTGTTGTTCAGTATTCTTTGACCTACAGCACTGAATGTCCAACGAGACACCCATTTTAGTTTGTTAATACTATAATTAGGCTTCTCCTATAAGGATAGGAGATTCGGGGTCCTGTGACTAACCCAATAAGGGTGTACATTAGGCTATAAAATTATTTCCAAGAGTAAGAATTTCCAGCCTTTATAAACTGTTGTTCAGTATTCTTTGACCTACAGCACCTGAATGTCCAACGAGACACCCATTTTAGTTTGTTAATACTATAATTAGGCTTCTCCTATAAGGATAGGAGATTCGGGGTCCTGTGACTAACCCAATAAGGGTGTACATTAGGCTATAAAATTATTTCCAAGAGTAAGAATTTCCAGCCTTTATAAACTGTTGTTCAGTATTCTTTGACCTACAGCACCTGAATGTCCAACGAGACACCCATTTTAGTTTGTTAATACTATAATTAGGCTTCTCCTATAAGGATAGGAGATTCGGGGTCCTGTGACTAACCCAATAAGGGTGTACATTAGGCTATAAAATTATTTCCAAGAGTAAGAATTTCCAGCCTTTATAAACTGTTGTTCAGTATTCTTTGACCTACAGCACCTGAATGTCCAACGAGACACCCATTTTAGTTTGTTAATACTATAATTAGGCTTCTCCTATAAGGATAGGAGATTCGGGGTCCTGTGACTAACCCAATAAGGGTGTACATTAGGCTATAAAATTATTTCCAAGAGTAAGAATTTCCAGCCTTTATAAACTGTTGTTCAGTATTCTTTGACCTACAGCACCTGAATGTCCAACGAGACACCCATTTTAGTTTGTTAATACTATAATTAGGCTTCTCCTATAAGGATAGGAGATTCGGGGTCCTGTGACTAACCCAATAAGGGTGTACATTAGGCTATAAAATTATTTCCAAGAGTAAGAATTTCCAGCCTTTATAAACTGTTGTTCAGTATTCTTTGACCTACAGCACCTGAATGTCCAACGAGACACCCATTTTAGTTTGTTAATACTATAATTAGGCTTCTCCTATAAGGATAGGAGATTCGGGGTCCTGTGACTAACCCAATAAGGGTGTACATTAGGCTATAAAATTATTTCCAAGAGTAAGAATTTCCAGCCTTTATAAACTGTTGTTCAGTATTCTTTGACCTACAGCACCTGAATGTCCAACGAGACACCCATTTTAGTTTGTTAATACTATAATTAGGCTTCTCCTATAAGGATAGGAGATTCGGGGTCCTGTGACTAACCAATAAGGGTGTACATTAGGCTATAAAATTATTTCCAAGAGTAAGAATTTCCAGCCTTTATAAACTGTTGTTCAGTATTCTTTGACCTACAGCACCTGAATGTCCAACGAGACACCCATTTTAGTTTGTTAATACTATAATTAGGCTTCTCCTATAAGGATAGGAGATTCGGGGTCCTGTGACTAACCCAATAAGGGTGTACATTAGGCTATAAAATTATTTCCAAGAGTAAGAATTTCCAGCCTTTATAAACTGTTGTTCAGTATTCTTTGACCTACAGCACCTGAATGTCCAACGAGACACCCATTTTAGTTTGTTAATACTATAATTAGGCTTCTCCTATAAGGATAGGAGATTCGGGGTCCTGTGACTAACCCAATAAGGGTGTACATTAGGCTATAAAATTATTTCCAAGAGTAAGAATTTCCAGCCTTTATAAACTGTTGTTCAGTATTCTTTGACCTACAGCACCTGAATGTCCAACGAGACACCCATTTTAGTTTGTTAATACTATAATTAGGCTTCTCCTATAAGGATAGGAGATTCGGGGGTCCTGTGACTAACCCAATAAGGGTGTACATTAGGCTATAAAATTATTTCCAAGAGTAAGAATTTCCAGCCTTTATAAACTGTTGTTCAGTATTCTTTGACCTACAGCACCTGAATGTCCAACGAGACACCCATTTTAGTTTGTTAATACTATAATTAGGCTTCTCCTATAAGGATAGGAGATTCGGGGTCCTGTGACTAACCCAATAAGGGTGTACATTAGGCTATAAAATTATTTCCAAGAGTAAGAATTTCCAGCCTTTATAAACTGTTGTTCAGTATTCTTTGACCTACAGCACCTGAATGTCCAACGAGACACCCATTTTAGTTTGTTAATACTATAATTAGGCTTCTCCTATAAGGATAGGAGATTCGGGGTCCTGTGACTAACCCAATAAGGGTGTACATTAGGCTATAAAATTATTTCCAAGAGTAAGAATTTCCAGCCTTTATAAACTGTTGTTCAGTATTCTTTGACCTACAGCACCTGAATGTCCAACGAGACACCCATTTTAGTTTGTTAATACTATAATTAGGCTTCTCCTATAAGGATAGGAGATTCGGGGTCCTGTGACTAACCCAATAAGGGTGTACATTAGGCTATAAAATTATTTCCAAGAGTAAGAATTTCCAGCCTTTATAAACTGTTGTTCAGTATTCTTTGACCTACAGCACCTGAATGTCCAACGAGACACCCATTTTAGTTTGTTAATACTATAATTAGGCTTCTCCTATAAGGATAGGAGATTCGGGGTCCTGTGACTAACCCAATAAGGGTGTACATTAGGCTATAAAATTATTTCCAAGAGTAAGAATTTCCAGCCTTTATAAACTGTTGTTCAGTATTCTTTGACCTACAGCACCTGAATGTCCAACGAGACACCCATTTTAGTTTGTTAATACTATAATTAGGCTTCTCCTATAAGGATAGGAGATTCGGGGTCCTGTGACTAACCCATAAGGGTGTACATTAGGCTATAAAATTATTTCCAAGAGTAAGAATTTCCAGCCTTTATAAACTGTTGTTCAGTATTCTTTGACCTACAGCACCTGAATATGTCAACGAGACACCCATTTTAGTTTGTTAATACTATAATTAGGCTTCTCCTATAAGGATAGGAGATTCGGGGTCCTGTGACTAACCCAATAAGGGTGTACATTAGGCTATAAAATTATTTCCAAGAGTAAGAATTTCCAGCCTTTATAAACTGTTGTTCAGTATTCTTTGACCTACAGCACCTGAATGTCCAACGAGACACCCATTTTAGTTTGTTAATACTATAATTAGGCTTCTCCTATAAGGATAGGAGATTCGGGGTCCTGTGACTAACCCAATAAGGGTGTACATTAGGCTATAAAATTATTTCCAAGAGTAAGAATTTCCAGCCTTTATAAACTGTTGTTCAGTATTCTTTGACCTACAGCACCTGAATGTCCAACGAGACACCCATTTTAGTTTGTTAATACTATAATTAGGCTTCTCCTATAAGGATAGGAGATTCGGGGTCCTGTGACTAACCCAATAAGGGTGTACATTAGGCTATAAAATTATTTCCAAGAGTAAGAATTTCCAGCCTTTATAAACTGTTGTTCAGTATTCTTTGACCTACAGCACCTGAATGTCCAACGAGACACCCATTTTAGTTTGTTAATACTATAATTAGGCTTCTCCTATAAGGATAGGAGATTCGGGGTCCTGTGACTAACCCAATAAGGGTGTACATTAGGCTATAAAATTATTTCCAAGAGTAAGAATTTCCAGCCTTTATAAACTGTTGTTCAGTATTCTTTGACCTACAGCACCTGAATGTCCAACGAGACACCCATTTTAGTTTGTTAATACTATAATTAGGCTTCTCCTATAAGGATAGGAGATTCGGGGTCCTGTGACTAACCCAATAAGGGTGTACATTAGGCTATAAAATTATTTCCAAGAGTAAGAATTTCCAGCCTTTATAAACTGTTGTTCAGTATTTTGACCTACAGCACCTGAATGTCCAACGAGACACCCATTTTAGTTTGTTAATACTATAATTAGGCTTCTCCTATAAGGATAGGAGATTCGGGGTCCTGTGACTAACCCAATAAGGGTGTACATTAGGCTATAAAATTATTTCCAAGAGTAAGAATTTCCAGCCTTTATAAACTGTTGTTCAGTATTCTTTGACCTACAGCACCTGAATGTCCAACGAGACACCCATTTTAGTTTGTTAATACTATAATTAGGCTTCTCCTATAAGGATAGGAGATTCGGGGTCCTGTGACTAACCCAAAGGGTGTACATTAGGCTATAAAATTATTTCCAAGAGTAAGAATTTCCAGCCTTTATAAACTGTTGTTCAGTATTCTTTGACCTACAGCACCTGAATGTCCAACGAGACACCCATTTTAGTTTGTTAATACTATAATTAGGCTTCTCCTATAAGGATAGGAGATTCGGGGTCCTGTGACTAACCCAATAAGGGTGTACATTAGGCTATAAAATTATTTCCAAGAGTAAGAATTTCCAGCCTTTATAAACTGTTGTTCAGTATTCTTTGACCTACAGCACCTGAATGTCCAACGAGACACCCATTTTAGTTTGTTAATACTATAATTAGGCTTCTCCTATAAGGATAGGAGATTCGGGGTCCTGTGACTAACCCAATAAGGGTGTACATTAGGCTATAAAATTATTTCCAAGAGTAAGAATTTCCAGCCTTTATAAACTGTTGTTCAGTATTCTTTGACCTACACCACCTGAATGTCCAACGAGACACCCATTTTAGTTTGTTAATACTATAATTAGGCTTCTCCTATAAGGATAGGAGATTCGGGGTCCTGTGACTAACCCAATAAGGGTGTACATTAGGCTATAAAATTATTTCCAAGAGTAAGAATTTCCAGCCTTTATAAACTGTTGTTCAGTATTCTTTGACCTACAGCACCTGAATGTCCAACGAGACACCCATTTTAGTTTGTTAATACTATAATTAGGCTTCTCTATAAGGATAGGAGATTCGGGGTCTGTGACTAACCCAATAAGGGTGTACATTAGGCTATAAAATTATTTCCAAGAGTAAGAATTTCCAGCCTTTATAAACTGTTGTTCAGTATTCTTTGACCTACAGCACCTGAATGTCCAACGAGACACCCATTTTAGTTTGTTAATACTATAATTAGGCTTCTCCTATAAGGATAGGAGATTCGGGGTCTGTGACTAACCCAATAAGGGTGTACATTAGGCTATAAAATTATTTCCAAGAGTAAGAATTTCCAGCCTTTATAAACTGTTGTTCAGTATTCTTTGACCTACAGCACCTGAATGTCCAACGAGACACCCATTTTAGTTTGTTAATACTATAATTAGGCTTCTCCTATAAGGATAGGAGATTCGGGGTCCTGTGACTAACCCAATAAGGGTGTACATTAGGCTATAAAATTATTTCCAAGAGTAAGAATTTCCAGCCTTTATAAACTGTTGTTCAGTATTCTTTGACCTACAGCACCTGAATGTCCAACGAGACACCCATTTTAGTTTGTTAATACTATAATTAGGCTTCTCCTATAAGGATAGGAGATTCGGGGTCCTGTGACTAACCCAATAAGGGTGTACATTAGGCTATAAAATTATTTCCAAGAGTAAGAATTTCCAGCCTTTATAAACTGTTGTTCAGTATTCTTTGACCTACAGCACCTGAATGTCCAACGAGACACCCATTTTAGTTTGTTAATACTATAATTAGGCTTCTCCTATAAGGATAGGAGATTCGGGGTCCTGTGACTAAACCAATAAGGGTGTACATTAGGCTATAAAATTATTTCCAAGAGTAAGAATTTCCAGCCTTTATAAACTGTTGTTCAGTATTCTTTGACCTACAGCACCTGAATGTCCAACGAGACACCCATTTTAGTTTGTTAATACTATAATTAGGCTTCTCCTATAAGGATAGGAGATTCGGGGTCCTGTGACTAACCCAATAAGGGTGTACATTAGGCTATAAAATTATTTCCAAGAGTAAGAATTTCCAGCCTTTATAAACTGTTGTTCAGTATTCTTTGACCTACAGCACCTGAATGTCCAACGAGACACCCATTTTAGTTTGTTAATACTATAATTAGGCTTCTCCTATAAGGATAGGAGATTCGGGGTCCTGTGACTAACCCAATAAGGGTGTACATTAGGCTATAAAATTATTTCCAAGAGTAAGAATTTCCAGCCTTTATAAAATGTTGTTCAGTATTCTTTGACCTACAGCACCTGAATGTCCAACGAGACACCCATTTTAGTTTGTTAATACTATAATTAGGCTTCTCCTATAAGGATAGGAGATTCGGGGTCCTGTGACTAAACCAATAAGGGTGTACATTAGGCTAAAATTATTTCCAAGAGTAAGAATTTCCAGCCTTTATAAACTGTTGTTCAGTATTCTTTGACCTACAGCACCTGAATGTCCAACGAGACACCCATTTTAGTTTGTTAATACTATAATTAGGCTTCTCCTATAAGGATAGGAGATTCGGGGTCCTGTGACTAACCCAATAAGGGTGTACATTAGGCTATAAAATTATTTCCAAGAGTAAGAATTTCCAGCCTTTATAAACTGTTGTTCAGTATTCTTTGACCTACAGCACCTGAATGTCCAACGAGACACCCATTTTAGTTTGTTAATACTATAATTAGGCTTCTCCTATAAGGATAGGAGATTCGGGGTCCTGTGACTAACCCAATAAGGGTGTACATTAGGCTATAAAATTATTTCCAAGAGTAAGAATTTCCAGCCTTTTATAAACTGTTGTTCAGTATTCTTTGACCTACAGCACCTGAATGTCCAACGAGACACCCATTTTAGTTTGTTAATACTATAATTAGGCTTCTCCTATAAGGATAGGAGATTCGGGGTCCTGTGACTAACCCAATAAGGGTGTACATTAGGCTATAAAATTATTTCCAAGAGTAAGAATTTCCAGCCTTTACTGTTGTTGTTCATTCTCTTTGACCTACAGCAACTGAATGTCCAACGAGACACCCATTTTAGTTTGTTATATAATTAGGCTTCTCCTATAAGGATAGGAGATTCGGGGTCCTGTGACTAACCCAATAAGGGTGTACATTAGGCTATAAAATTATTTCCAAGAGTAAGAATTTCCAGCCTTTATAAACTGTTGTTCAGTATTCTTTGACCTACAGCACCTGAATGTCCAACGAGACACCCATTTTAGTTTGTTAATACTATAATTAGGCTTCTCCTATAAGGATAGGAGATTCGGGGTCCTGTGACTAACCCAATAAGGGTGTACATTAGGCTATAAAATTATTTCCAAGAGTAAGAATTTCAGCCTTTATAAACTGTTGTTCAGTATTCTTTGACCTACAGCACCTGAATGTCCAACGAGACACCCATTTTAGTTTGTTAATACTATAATTAGGCTTCTCCTATAAGGATAGGAGATTCGGGGTCCTGTGACTAACCCAATAAGGGTGTACATTAGGCTATAAAATTATTTCCAAGAGTAAGAATTTCCAGCCTTTATAAACTGTTGTTCAGTATTCTTTGACCTACAGCACCTGAATGTCCAACGAGACACCCATTTTAGTTTGTTAATACTATAATTAGGCTTCTCCTATAAGGATAGGAGATTCGGGGTCCTGTGACTAACCCAATAAGGGTGTACATTAGGCTATAAAATTATTTCCAAGAGTAAGAATTTCCAGCCTTTATAAACTGTTGTTCAGTATTCTTTGACCTACAGCACCTGAATGTCCAACGAGACACCCATTTTAGTTTGTTAATACTATAATTAGGCTTCTCCTATAAGGATAGGAGATTCGGGGTCCTGTGACTAACCCAATAAGGGTGTACATTAGGCTATAAAATTATTTCCAAGAGTAAGAATTTCCAGCCTTTTAAAACTGTTGTTCAGTATTCTTTGACCTACAGCACCTGAATGTCCAACGAGACACCCATTTTAGTTTGTTAATACTATAATTAGGCTTCTCCTATAAGGATAGGAGATTCGGGGTCCTGTGACTAACCCAATAAGGGTGTACATTAGGCTATAAAATTATTTCCAAGAGTAAGAATTTCCAGCCTTTATAAACTGTTGTTCAGTATTCTTTGACCTACAGCACCTGAATGTCCAACGAGACACCCATTTTAGTTTGTTAATACTATAATTAGGCTTCTCCTATAAGGATAGGAGATTCGGGGTCCTGTGACTAACCCAATAAGGGTGTACATTAGGCTATAAAAATTATTTCCAAGAGTAAGAATTTCCAGCCTTTATAA
This sequence comes from Ambrosia x helenae, assembly GCA_030844895.1. Lineage (NCBI taxonomy): Eukaryota > Viridiplantae > Streptophyta > Magnoliopsida > Asterales > Asteraceae > Ambrosia > Ambrosia x helenae. The sequence goes on along the minus strand of JAUTDX010007387.1, from coordinate 289,938 downwards.
ACTGTTGTTCAGTATTCTTTGACCTACAGCACCTGAATGTCCAACGAGACACCCATTTTAGTTTGTTAATACTATAATTAGGCTTCTCCTATAAGGATAGGAGATTCGGGGTCCTGTGACTAACCCAATAAGGGTGTACATTAGGCTATAAAATTATTTCCAAGAGTAAGAATTTCCAGCCTTTATAAACTGTTGTTCAGTATTCTTTGACCTACAGCACCTGAATGTCCAACGAGACACCCATTTTAGTTTGTTAATACTATAATTAGGCTTCTCCTATAAGGATAGGAGATTCGGGGTCCTGTGACTAACCCAATAAGGGTGTACATTAGGCTATAAAATTATTTCCAAGAGTAAGAATTTCCAGCCTTTATAAACTGTTGTTCAGGCTTCTCCTATAACGAGATAGGAGATTCGGGGGATCCTGTGACTAACCCAATAAGGGTGTACATTAGGCTATAAAATTATTTCCAAGAGTAAGAATTTCCAGCCTTTATAAACTGTTGTTCAGTATTCTTTGACCTACAGCACCTGAATGTCCAACGAGACACCCATTTTAGTTTGTTAATACTATAATTAGGCTTCTCCTATAAGGATAGGAGATTCGGGGTCCTGTGACTAACCCAATAAGGGTGTACATTAGGCTATAAAATTATTTCCAAGAGTAAGAATTTCCAGCCTTTATAAACTGTTGTTCAGTATTCTTTGACCTACAGCACCTGAATGTCCAACGAGACACCCATTTTAGTTTGTTAATACTATAATTAGGCTTCTCCTATAAGGATAGGAGATTCGGGGTCCTGTGACTAACCCAATAAGGGTGTACATTAGGCTATAAAATTATTTCCAAGAGTAAGAATTTCCAGCCTTTATAAACTGTTGTTCAGTATTCTTTGACCTACAGCACCTGAATGTCCAACGAGACACCCATTTTAGTTTGTTAATACTATAATTAGGCTTCTCCTATAAGGATAGGAGATTCGGGGTCCTGTGACTAACCCAATAAGGGTGTACATTAGGCTATAAAATTATTTCCAAGAGTAAGAATTTCCAGCCTTTATAAACTGTTGTTCAGTATTCTTTGACCTACAGCACCTGAATGTCCAACGAGACACCCATTTTAGTTTGTTAATACTATAATTAGGCTTCTCCTATAAGGATAGGAGATTCGGGGTCCTGTGACTAACCCAATAAGGGTGTACATTAGGCTATAAAATTATTTCCAAGAGTAAGAATTTCCAGCCTTTATAAACTGTTGTTCAGTATTCTTTGACCTACAGCACCTGAATGTCCAACGAGACACCCATTTTAGTTTGTTAATACTATAATTAGGCTTCTCCTATAAGGATAGGAGATTCGGGGTCCTGTGACTAACCCAATAAGGGTGTACATTAGGCTATAAAATTATTTCCAAGAGTAAGAATTTCCAGCCTTTATAAACTGTTGTTCAGTATTCTTTGACCTACAGCACTGAATGTCCAACGAGACACCCTTTTTAGTTTGTTAATACTATAATTAGGCTTCTCCTATAAGGATAGGAGATTCGGGGTCCTGTGACTAACCCAATAAGGGTGTACATTAGGCTATAAATTATTTCCAAGAGTAAGAATTTCCAGCCTTTATAAACTGTTGTTCAGTATTCTTTGACCTACAGCACCTGAATGTCCAACGAGACACCCATTTTAGTTTGTTAATACTATAATTAGGCTTCTCCTATAAGGATAGGAGATTCGGGGTCCTGTGACTAACCCAATAAGGGTGTACATTAGGCTATAAAATTATTTCCAAGAGTAAGAATTTCCAGCCTTTATAAACTGTTGTTCAGTATTCTTTGACCTACAGCACCTGAATGTCCAACGAGACACCCATTTTAGTTTGTTAATACTATAATTAGGCTTCTCTATAAGGATAGGAGATTCGGGGTCCTGTGACTAACCCAATAAGGGTGTACATTAGGCTATAAAATTATTTCCAAGAGTAAGAATTTCCAGCCTTTATTAAACTGTTGTTCAGTTTCTTTGACCTACAGCACCTGAATGTCCAACGAGAACACCCATTGTAGTTTGTTATTCTATTATTGGCGGAGCCATCATGGTATGGTAGTTTTAAGGGCGGAGCGGGGGGTCCTGGGACTAACCCAATTAGGGGTGTACATTAGGTATTTATGGGTTAGACCTAGAGTTGTTTTCCACGGGAGTTTAGCCTGTTGTTGGTTTCTTTGACCTACAGCACCTGAATGTCCAACGAGACACCCTTTTAGTTTGTTAATACTATATTAGGCTTCTCTATAAGATGGTAGGAGATCCGGGGTCGGGGACCTGTGACTATACCAATTAAGGGTGTACATTTGGCTTTATAATGTATTTCCAAGAGTTTCTTTCCAGCCTTTATAAACTGTTGTTCAGTATTCTTTGACCTACAGCACCTGAATGTCCAACGAGACACCCATTTTAGTTTGTAATATACTATAATTAGGCTTCTCCTAAGATAGGAGATTCGGGGGTCTGTGACTACCCAATAGGGGTGTAGGGTGTATCATTAGGCTTAAAATTATTTCCAAGAGTAAGAATTTCCAGCCTTTTAAACTGTTGTTCAGTATTCTTTGACCTGCACCACCTGAATGTCCAACATGAGACACCCATTTTAGTTTGTTAATACTATAATTAGGCTTCTCCATAAGGTGTGTAGGTCGGAAGGGTCCTGTAACTTTCCCCAGTAAGGGTGTAATTGGCTATAAATTATTTCCAAGAGTAAGAATTTCCAGCCTTTATAAACTGTTGTTCAGTATTCTTTGACCTACAGCACCCTGAATGTCAACGAGAACCCATTTTAGTGGTGGTTATTACTCTTATTAGGCTTCTAGGATAGTCGTTGGGAGGTCCTGGAAACTGACCCAAGGGTGGAACATTAGGCTATAAAATTTTTCCAAGAGTAAGAATCCCCTTTATAAATGTGTTTTGTTCGGACCTTCAGTTAGTACCTTCATGCCCGAAGGAGATAAGGGGTGGAAGGTGTTTGTTGTACCTATAATTAGGCTTCTTCCTATACGGATAACATGGGGGGGTGGGGCCTATTGACTATTATGGGAGTAGGGTGTTAGGTAGAGGCTTATTTCCTATAAGAGTAAGAATTTCAGGCTATAAACTTGTTGTTCGGTTTCTTTTCTAAACCTTGTGTATTGTTGGGTACACCTGAATGTTATCCTTAGTTTGTTATGTATAATTTGCTTCTCCTATAAGGGTAGGGATTCGGGGTCATAAGACTACCCAGTAAGGGTGTGTCATTTAGGCTATAAGCTTTCCATGGTCTAGGAGTAAGGTTTCCAGCTTTCTGGAGTAGTTAAATTGACTTTTGGAAGGATATGTAGAGACATGGTTTTGGTTACCCATTTTATATTGTTGGCTTATGTATAGGGGATATAGGAGATCTGCGTGGCCTGTACGTAACTGAACCCCATTGGAGTACTTAGGCTATAAAAAATGGGCCAAGAGTTGAATTTCCAGCCTTTATAAACTGTTGACAGTATTCTTTGACTACTTTGCACCTGAGTGTCCTCCCCCCACACCCATTTTTTTTTTTTAGTTTGTTAATACTATAATTAGGCCTACCCTATAAGATAGGAGATTCGGGGGTCCTGTGACTAACCCAATAAGGGTGTACATTAGGCTATAAAATTATTTCCAAGAGTAAGAATTTCCAGCCTTTATAAACTGTTGTTCAGTATTCTTTGACCTACAGCACCTGAATGTCCAACGAGACACCCATTTTAGTTTGTTAATACTATAATTAGGCTTCTCTATAAGGATAGGAGATTCGGGGTCCTGTGACTAACCCAATAAGGGTGTACATTAGGCTATAAAATTATTTCCAAGAGTAAGAATTTCCAGCCTTTATAAACTGTTGTTCAGTATTCTTTGACCTACAGCACCTGAATGTCCAACGAGACACCCATTTTAGTTTGTTAATACTATAATTAGGCTTCTCCTATAAGGATAGGAGATTCGGGGTCCTGTGACTAACCCAATAAGGGTGTACATTAGGCTATAAAATTATTTCCAAGAGTAAGAATTTCCAGCCTTTATAAACTGTTGTTCAGTATTCTTTGACCTACAGCACCTGAATGTCCAACGAGACACCCATTTTAGTTTGTTAATACTATAATTAGGCTTCTCCTATAAGGATAGGAGATTCGGGGTCCTGTGACTAACCCAATAAGGGTGTACATTAGGCTATAAAATTATTTCCAAGAGTAAGAATTTCCAGCCTTTATAAACTGTTGTTCAGTATTCTTTGACCTACAGCACCTGAATGTCCAACGAGACACCCATTTTAGTTTGTTAATACTATAATTAGGCTTCTCCTATAAGGATAGGAGATTCGGGGTCCTGTGACTAACCCATAAGGGGTGTACATTAGGCTATAAAATTATTTCCAAGAGTAAGAATTTCCAGCCTTTATAAACTGTTGTTCAGTATTCTTTGACCTACAGCACCTGAATGTCCAACGAGACACCCATTTTAGTTTGTTTTAATACTATAATTAGGCTTCTCCTATAAGGATAGGAGATTCGGGGTCCTGTGACTAACCCAATAAGGGTGTACATTAGGCTATAAAATTATTTCCAAGAGTAAGAATTTCCAGCCTTTATAAACTGTTGTTCAGTATTCTTTGACCTACAGCACCTGAATGTCCAACGAGACACCCATTTTAGTTTGTTAATACTATAATTAGGCTTCTCCTATAAGGATAGGAGATTCGGGGTCCTGTGACTAACCCAATAAGGGTGTACATTAGGCTATAAAATTATTTCCAAGAGTAAGAATTTCCAGCCTTTATAAACTGTTGTTCAGTATTCTTTGACCTACAGCACCTGAATGTCCAACGAGACACCCATTTTAGTTTGTTAATAATACTATAATTAGGCTTCTCCTATAAGGATAGGAGATTCGGGGTCCTGTGACTAACCCAATAAGGGTGTACATTAGGCTATAAAATTATTTCCAAGAGTAAGAATTTCCAGCCTTTATAACTGTTGTTCAGTATTCTTTGACCTACAGCACCTGAATGTCCAACGAGACACCCATTTTAGTTTGTTAATACTATAATTAGGCTTCTCCTATAAGGATAGGAGATTCGGGGTCCTGTGACTAAACCAATAAGGTGTACATTAGGCTATAAAATTATTTCCAAGAGTAAGAATTTCCAGCCTTATAAACTGTTGTTCAGTATTCTTTGACCTACAGCACCTGAATGTCCAAGGACACCCATTTTAGTTTGTTAATACTATAATTAGGCTTCTCCTATAAGGATAGGAGATTCGGGGTCCTGTGACTAACCCAATAAGGGTGTACATTAGGCTATAAAATTATTTCAAGAGTAAGAATTTCCAGCCTTTATAAACTGTTGTTCAGTATTCTTTGACCTACAGCACCTGAATGTCCAACGAGAACACCCATTTTAGTTTGTTAATACTATAATTAGGCTTCTCCTATAAGGATAGGAGATTCGGGGTCCTGTGACTAACCAATAAGGGTGTACATTAGGCTATAAAATTATTTCCAAGAGTAAGAATTTCCAGCCTTTATAAACTGTTGTTCAGTATTCTTTGACCTACAGCACCTGAATGTCCAACGAGACACCCATTTTAGTTTGTTAATACTATAATTAGGCTTCTCCTATAAGGATAGGAGATTCGGGGTCCTGTGACTAACCCAATAAGGGTGTACATTAGGCTATAAAATTATTTCCAAGAGTAAGAATTTCCAGCCTTTATAAACTGTTGTTCAGTATTCTTTGACCTACAGCACCTGAATGTCCAACGAGACACCCATTTTTAGTTTGTTAATACTATAATTAGGCTTCTCTATAAGGATAGGAGATTCGGGGTCCTGTGACTAACCAATAAGGGTGTACATTAGGCTATAAAATTATTTCCAAGAGTAAGAATTTCCAGCCTTTATAAACTGTTGTTCAGTATTCTTTGACCTACAGCACCTGAATGTCCAACGAGACACCCATTTTAGTTTGTTAATACTATAATTAGGCTTCTCCTATAAGGATAGGAGATTCGGGGTCCTGTGACTAACCCAATAAGGGTGTACATTAGGCTATAAAATTATTTCCAAGAGTAAGAATTTCCAGCCTTTATAAACTGTGTTCAGTATTCTTTGACCTACAGACCTGAATGTCCAACGAGACACCCATTTTAGTTTGTTAATACTATAATTAGGCTTCTCCTATAAGGATAGGAGATTCGGGGTCCTGTGACTAACCCAATAAGGGTGTACATTAGGCTATAAAATTATTTCCAAGAGTAAGAATTTCCAGCCTTTATAAACTGTTGTTCAGTATTCTTTGACCTACAGCACCTGAATGTCCAACGAGACACCCATTTTAGTTTGTTAATACTATAATTAGGCTTCTCCTATAAGGATAGGAGATTCGGGGTCCTGTGACTAACCCAATAAGGGTGTACATTAGGCTATAAAATTATTTCCAAGAGTAAGAATTTCCAGCCTTTATAACTGTTGTTCAGTATTCTTTGACCTACAGACCTGAATGTCCAACGAGACACCCATTTTAGTTTGTTAATACTATAATTAGGCTTCTCCTATAAGGATAGGAGATTCGGGGTCCTGTGACTAACCCAATAAGGGTGTACATTAGGCTATAAAATTATTTCCAAGAGTAAGAATTTCCAGCCTTTATAAACTGTTGTTCAGTATTCTTTGACCTACAGCACCTGAATGTCCAACGAGACACCCATTTTAGTTTGTTAATACTATAATTAGGCTTCTCCTATAAGGATAGGAGATTCGGGGTCCTGTGACTAACCCAATAAGGGTGTACATTAGGCTATAAAATTATTTCCAAGAGTAAGAATTTCCAGCCTTTATAAACTGTTGTTCAGTATTCTTTGACCTACAGCACCTGAATGTCCAACGAGACACCCATTTTAGTTTGTTAATACTATAATTAGGCTTCTCCTATAAGGATAGGAGATTCGGGGTCCTGTGACTAACCCAATAAGGGTGTACATTAGGCTATAAAATTATTTCCAAGAGTAAGAATTTCCAGCCTTTATAAACTGTTGTTCAGTATTCTTTGACCTACAGCACCTGAATGTCCAACGAGACACCCATTTTAGTTTGTTAATACTATAATTAGGCTTCTCCTATAAGGATAGGAGATTCGGGGTCCTGTGACTAACCAATAAGGGTGTACATTAGGCTATAAAATTATTTCCAAGAGTAAGAATTTCCAGCCTTTATAAACTGTTGTTCAGTATTCTTTGACCTACGCACCTGAATGTCCACGAGACACCCATTTTAGTTTGTTAATACTTAATTAGGCTTCTCTATAAGGATAGGAGATTCGGGGTCCTGTGACTAACCCAATAAGGGTGTACATTAGGCTATAAAATTATTTCCAAGAGTAAGAATTTCCAGCCTCTCTTTTCCTGTTGTTCAGTTGTTCTTTGAGACAGATCTGAAATTCTTACTCTTGGAAATAATTTTATAGCCTAATGTACACCCTTATGGGTTAATCACAGGACCCGAATCTCCTATCCTTATAGGAGAAGCCTATTTATAGTATTAACAAACTAAAAGGGTGTCTCATTGGACATTCAGGTGCTGTAGGTCAAAGAATATGAACAACAGTTTATAAAGGCTGGAAATTCTTACTCTTGGAAATAATTTTATAGCTAATGTACACCCATATTGGGTTTGTCACAGGACCCCGAATCTCCTATCCTTATAGGAGAAGCCTATATTTATAGTATTAACAAACTAAAATGGGTGTCTCCTGGACATTCAGGTGCTGTAGGTCAAAGAATACTGAACAACATTTTATAAGGCTGGAAATTCTTACTCTTGGAAATAATTTTATAGCCTAATGTACACCCTTATGGGTTAGTCACAGGACCCGAATCTCCATATCTTATAGGAGAAGCCTAATTATAGTATTAACAAACTAAAATGGGTGTCTCGTTGGACATTCAGGTGCTGTAGGTCAAAGAATACTGAACACAGTTTATAAGGCTGGAAATTCTTACTCTTGGAAATAATTTTATAGCCTAATGTACACCCTTATTGGGTTAGTCACAAGGACCCGAATCTCCTATCCTTATAGGAGAAGCCTAATTATAGTTTTTAACCAACTAAAATGGGTGTCTCGTTGGAATTCAGGTGCTGTAGGTCAAAGATACTGAACAACAGTTTAAAGGCTGAAATTCTTACTCTTGGAAATAAATTTTATAGCCTAATGTACACCCTTATTGGGTTAGTCACAGGACCCCTAGTTTTTATAGCCTATGTACCCCCTTATTGGGTTAGTCACAGGACCCCGAATCTCCTATCCTTATAGGAGAAGCTAATTATAGTATTAACAAACTAAATGGGTGTCTCGTTGGACATTCAGGTGCTGTAGGTCAAAGAATACTGAACAACAGTTTATAAAGGCTGGAAATTTTACTTTGGAAATAATTTTATAGCCTAATGTACACCCTTATTGGGTTAGTCACAGGACCCCGAATCTCCTATCCTTATAGGAGAAGCCTAATTATAGTATTAACAAACTAAAATGGGTGTCTCGTTGGACATTCAGGTGCTGTAGGTCAAAGAATATGAACAACAGTTTATAAAGGCTGGAAATTCTTACTCTTGGAAATAATTTTATAGCCTAATGTACACCCTTATTGGGTTAGTCACAGGACCCCGAATCTCCTTCCTTATAGGAGAAGCCTAATTATAGTATTAACAAACTAAAATGGGTGTCTCGTTGGACATTCAGGTGCTGTAGTCAAAGAATACTGAAAACAGTTTATAAAGGCTGGAAATTTTCTTTACTCTTGGAAATAATTTTATAGCCTAATGTACACCCTTATTGGGTTAGTCACAGGACCCCGAATCTCCTATCCTTATAGGAGAAGCCTAATTATAGTATTAACAAACTAAAATGGGTGTCTCGTTGGACATTCAGGTGCTGTAGGTCAAAGAATACTGAACAACAGTTTATAAAGGCTGGAAATTCTTATCTTGGAAATAATTTTATAGCCTAATGTACACCCTTATTGGGTTAGTCACAGGACCGAATCTCTATCCTTATAGGAGAAGCCTAATTATAGTATTAACAAACTAAAATGGGTGTCTCGTTGGACATTCAGGTGCTGTAGGTCAAAGAATACTGAACAACAGTTTATAAAGGCTGGAAATTCTTACTCTTGGAAATAATTTTATAGCCTAATGTACACCCTTATTGGTTAGTCACAGGACCCGAATCTCCTATCCTTATAGGAGAAGCTTAATTTAGTATTAACAAATAAAATGGGTGTCTCGTTGGACATTCAGGTGCTGTAGGTCAAAGAATACTGAACAACAGTTTATAAAGGCTGGAAATTCTTACTCTTGGAAATAATTTTATAGCCTAATGTAACCCTTATTGGGTTAGTCACAGGACCCGAATCTCCTATCCTTATAGGAGAAGCCTAATTATAGTATTAACAAACTAAATTGGGTGTCTCGTTGGACATTCGGTGCTGTAGGTCAAAGAATACTGAACAACAGTTTATAAAGGCTGGAAATTCTTACTCTTGGAAATAATTTTATAGCCTAATGTACACCCTTATTGGGTTAGTCACAGGACCCCGAATCTCCTATCCTTATAGGAGAAGCCTAATTATAGTATTAACAAACTAAAATGGGTGTCTCGTTGGACATTCAGGTGCTGTAGGTCAAAGAATACTGAACAACAGTTTATAAAGGCTGGAAATTCTTACTCTTGGAAATAATTTTATAGCCTAATGTACACCCTTATTGGGTTAGTCACAGGACCCCGAATCTCCTATCCTTATAGGAGAAGCCTAATTATAGTATTAACAAACTAAAATGGGTGTCTCGTTGGACATTCAGGTGCTGTAGGTCAAAGAATACTGAACAACAGTTTATAAAGGCTGGAAATTCTTACTCTTGGAAATAATTTTATAGCCTAATGTACACCCTTATTGGGTTAGTCACAGGACCCCGAATCTCCTATCCTTATAGGAGAAGCCTAATTATAGTATTAACAAACTAAAATGGGTGTCTCGTTGGACATTCAGGTGCTGTAGGTCAAAGAATACTGAACAACAGTTTATAAAGGCTGGAAATTCTTACTCTTGGAAATAATTTTATAGCCTAATGTACACCCTTATTGGGTTAGTCACAGGACCCCGAATCTCCTATCCTTATAGGAGAAGCCTAATTATAGTATTAACAAACTAAAATGGGTGTCTCGTTGGACATTCAGGTGCTGTAGGTCAAAGAATACTGAACAACAGTTTATAAAGGCTGGAAATTCTTACTCTTGGAAATAATTTTATAGCCTAATGTACACCCTTATTGGGTTAGTCACAGGACCCCGAATCTCCTATCCTTATAGGAGAAGCCTAATTATAGTATTAACAAACTAAAATGGGTGTCTCGTTGGACATTCAGGTGCTGTAGGTCAAAGAATACTGAACAACAGTTTATAAAGGCTGGAAATTCTTACTCTTGGAAATAATTTTATAGCCTAATGTACACCCTTATTGGGTTAGTCACAGGACCCCGAATCTCCTATCCTTATAGGAGAAGCCTAATTATAGTATTAACAAACTAAAATGGGTGTCTCGTTGGACATTCAGGTGCTGTAGGTCAAAGAATACTGAACAACAGTTTATAAAGGCTGGAAATTCTTACTCTTGGAAATAATTTTATAGCCTAATGTACACCCTTATTGGGTTAGTCACAGGACCCCGAATCTCCTATCCTTATAGGAGAAGCCTAATTATAGTATTAACAAACTAAAATGGGTGTCTCGTTGGACATTCAGGTGCTGTAGGTCAAAGAATACTGAACAACAGTTTATAAAGGCTGGAAATTCTTACTCTTGGAAATAATTTTATAGCCTAATGTACACCCTTATTGGGTTAGTCACAGGACCCCGAATCTCCTATCCTTATAGGAGAAGCCTAATTATAGTATTAACAAACTAAAATGGGTGTCTCGTTGGACATTCAGGTGGTGTAGGTCAAAGAATACTGAACAACAGTTTATAAAGGCTGGAAATTCTTACTCTTGGAAATAATTTTATAGCCTAATGTACACCCTTATTGGGTTAGTCACAGGACCCCGAATCTCCTATCCTTATAGGAGAAGCCTAATTATAGTATTAACAAACTAAAATGGGTGTCTCGTTGGACATTCAGGTGCTGTAGGTCAAAGAATACTGAACAACAGTTTATAAAGGCTGGAAATTCTTACTCTTGGAAATAATTTTATAGCCTAATGTACACCCTTATTGGGTTAGTCACAGGACCCCGAATCTCCTATCCTTATAGGAGAAGCCTAATTATAGTATTAACAAACTAAAATGGGTGTCTCGTTGGACATTCAGGTGCTGTAGGTCAAAGAATACTGAACAACAGTTTATAAAGGCTGGAAATTCTTACTCTTGGAAATAATTTTATAGCCTAATGTACACCCTTATTGGGTTAGTCACAGGACCCCGAATCTCCTATCCTTATAGGAGAAGCCTAATTATAGTATTAACAAACTAAAATGGGTGTCTCGTTGGACATTCAGGTGCTGTAGGTCAAAGAATACTGAACAACAGTTTATAAAGGCTGGAAATTCTTACTCTTGGAAATAATTTTATAGCCTAATGTACACCCTTATTGGGTTAGTCACAGGACCCCGAATCTCCTATCCTTATAGGAGAAGCCTAATTATAGTATTAACAAACTAAAATGGGTGTCTCGTTGGACATTCAGGTGCTGTAGGTCAAAGAATACTGAACAACAGTTTATAAAGGCTGGAAATTCTTACTCTTGGAAATAATTTTATAGCCTAATGTACACCCTTATTGGGTTAGTCACAGGACCCCGAATCTCCTATCCTTATAGGAGAAGCCTAATTATAGTATTAACAAACTAAAATGGGTGTCTCGTTGGACATTCAGGTGTGTAGGTCAAAGAATACTGAACAACAGTTTATAAAGGCTGGAAATTCTTACTCTTGGAAATAATTTTATAGCCTAATGTACACCCTTATTGGGTTAGTCACAGGACCCCGAATCTCCTATCCTTATAGGAGAAGCCTAATTATAGTATTAACAAACTAAAATGGGTGTCTCGTTGGACATTCAGGTGCTGTAGGTCAAAGAATACTGAACAACAGTTTATAAAGGCTGGAAATTCTTACTCTTGGAAATAATTTTATAGCCTAATGTACACCCTTATTGGGTTAGTCACAGGACCCCGAATCTCCTATCCTTATAGGAGAAGCCTAATTATAGTATTAACAAACTAAAATGGGTGTCTCGTTGGACATTCAGGTGCTGTAGGTCAAAGAATACTGAACAACAGTTTATAAAGGCTGGAAATTCTTACTCTTGGAAATAATTTTATAGCCTAATGTACACCCTTATTGGGTTAGTCACAGGACCCGAATCTCCTATCCTTATAGGAGAAGCCTAATTATAGTATTAACAAACTAAAATGGGTGTCTCGTTGGACATTCAGGTGCTGTAGGTCAAAGAATACTGAACAACAGTTTATAAAGGCTGGAAATTCTTACTCTTGGAAATAATTTTATAGCCTAATGTACACCCTTATTGGGTTAGTCACAGGACCCGAATCTCCTATCCTTATAGGAGAAGCCTAATTATAGTATTAACAAACTAAAATGGGTGTCTCGTTGGACATTCAGGTGCTGTAGGTCAAAGAATACTGAACAACAGTTTATAAAGGCTGGAAATTCTTACTCTTGGAAATAATTTTATAGCCTAATGTACACCCTTATTGGGTTAGTCACAGGACCCCGAATCTCCTATCCTTATAGGAGAAGCCTAATTATAGTATTAACAAACTAAAATGGGTGTCTCGTTGGACATTCAGGTGCTGTAGGTCAAAGAATACTGAACAACAGTTTATAAAGGCTGGAAATTCTTACTCTTGGAAATAATTTTATAGCCTAATGTACACCCTTATTGGGTTAGTCACAGGACCCCGAATCTCCTATCCTTATAGGAGAAGCCTAATTATAGTATTAACAAACTAAAATGGGTGTCTCGTTGGACATTCAGGTGCTGTAGGTCAAAGAATACTGAACAACAGTTTATAAAGGCTGGAAATTCTTACTCTTGGAAATAATTTTATAGCCTAATGTACACCCTTATTGGGTTAGTCACAGGACCCCGAATCTCCTATCCTTATAGGAGAAGCCTAATTATAGTATTAACAAACTAAAATGGGTGTCTCGTTGGACATTCAGGTGCTGTAGGTCAAAGAATACTGAACAACAGTTTATAAAGGCTGGAAATTCTTACTCTTGGAAATAATTTTATAGCCTAATGTACACCCTTATTGGGTTAGTCACAGGACCCCGAATCTCCTATCCTTATAGGAGAAGCCTAATTATAGTATTAACAAACTAAAATGGGTGTCTCGTTGGACATTCAGGTGCTGTAGGTCAAAGAATACTGAACAACAGTTTATAAAGGCTGGAAATTCTTACTCTTGGAAATAATTTTATAGCCTAATGTACACCCTTATTGGGTTAGTCACAGGACCCCGAATCTCCTATCCTTATAGGAGAAGCCTAATTATAGTATTAACAAACTAAAATGGGTGTCTCGTTGGACATTCAGGTGCTGTAGGTCAAAGAATACTGAACAACAGTTTATAAAGGCTGGAAATTCTTACTCTTGGAAATAATTTTATAGCCTAATGTACACCCTTATTGGGTTAGTCACAGGACCCCGAATCTCCTATCCTTATAGGAGAAGCCTAATTATAGTATTAACAAACTAAAATGGGTGTCTCGTTGGACATTCAGGTGCTGTAGGTCAAAGAATACTGAACAACAGTTTATAAAGGCTGGAAATTCTTACTCTTGGAAATAATTTTATAGCCTAATGTACACCCTTATTGGGTTAGTCACAGGACCCCGAATCTCCTATCCTTATAGGAGAAGCCTAATTATAGTATTAACAAACTAAAATGGGTGTCTCGTTGGACATTCAGGTGCTGTAGGTCAAAGAATACTGAACAACAGTTTATAAAGGCTGGAAATTCTTACTCTTGGAAATAATTTTATAGCCTAATGTACACCCTTATTGGGTTAGTCACAGGACCCCGAATCTCCTATCCTTATAGGAGAAGCCTAATTATAGTATTAACAAACTAAAATGGGTGTCTCGTTGGACATTCAGGTGCTGTAGGTCAAAGAATACTGAACAACAGTTTATAAAGGCTGGAAATTCTTACTCTTGGAAATAATTTTTAGCCTAATGTACACCTTATTGGGTTAGTCACAGGACCCCGAATCTCCTATCTTATAGGAGAAGCCCCTTATTGGAAAATTCTTACTCTTGGAAATAATTTTATAGCCTAATGTACACCCTTATTGGGTTAGTCACAGGACCCCGAATCTCCTATCCTTATAGGAGAAGCCTAATTATAGTATTAACAAACTAAAATGGGTGTCTCGTTGGACATTCAGGTGCTGTAGGTCAAAGAATACTGAACAACAGTTTATAAAGGCTGGAAATTCTTACTCTTGGAAATAATTTTATAGCCTAATGTACACCCTTATTGGGTTAGTCACAGGACCCCGAATCTCCTATCCTTATAGGAGAAGCCTAATTATAGTATTAACAAACTAAAATGGGTGTCTCGTTGGACATTCAGGTGCTGTAGGTCAAAGAATACTGAACAACAGTTTATAAAGGCTGGAAATTCTTACTCTTGGAAATAATTTTATAGCCTAATGTACACCCTTATTGGGTTAGTCACAGGACCCCGAATCTCCTATCCTTATAGGAGAAGCCTAATTATAGTATTAACAAACTAAAATGGGTGTCTCGTTGGACATTCAGGTGCTGTAGGTCAAAGAATACTGAACAACAGTTTATAAAGGCTGGAAATTCTTACTCTTGGAAATAATTTTATAGCCTAATGTACACCCTTATTGGGTTAGTCACAGGACCCCGAATCTCCTATCCTTATAGGAGAAGCCTAATTATAGTATTAACAAACTAAAATGGGTGTCTCGTTGGACATTCAGGTGCTGTAGGTCAAAGAATACTGAACAACAGTTTATAAAGGCTGGAAATTCTTACTCTTGGAAATAATTTTATAGCCTAATGTACACCCTTATTGGGTTAGTCACAGGACCCCGAATCTCCTATCCTTATAGGAGAAGCCTAATTATAGTATTAACAAACTAAAATGGGTGTCTCGTTGGACATTCAGGTGCTGTAGGTCAAAGAATACTGAACAACAGTTTATAAAGGCTGGAAATTCTTACTCTTGGAAATAATTTTATAGCCTAATGTACACCCTTATTGGGTTAGTCACAGGACCCCGAATCTCCTATCCTTATAGGAGAAGCCTAATTATAGTATTAACAAACTAAAATGGGTGTCTCGTTGGACATTCAGGTGCTGTAGGTCAAAGAATACTGAACAACAGTTTATAAAGGCTGGAAATTCTTACTCTTGGAAATAATTTTATAGCCTAATGTACACCCTTATTGGGTTAGTCACAGGACCCCGAATCTCCTATCCTTATAGGAGAAGCCTAATTATAGTATTAACAAACTAAAATGGGTGTCTCGTTGGACATTCAGGTGCTGTAGGTCAAAGAATACTGAACAACAGTTTATAAAGGCTGGAAATTCTTACTCTTGGAAATAATTTTATAGCCTAATGTACACCCTTATTGGGTTAGTCACAGGACCCCGAATCTCCTATCCTTATAGGAGAAGCCTAATTATAGTATTAACAAACTAAAATGGGTGTCTCGTTGGACATTCAGGTGCTGTAGGTCAAAGAATACTGAACAACAGTTTATAAAGGCTGGAAATTCTTACTCTTGGAAATAATTTTATAGCCTAATGTACACCCTTATTGGGTTAGTCACAGGACCCCGAATCTCCTATCCTTATAGGAGAAGCCTAATTATAGTATTAACAAACTAAAATGGGTGTCTCGTTGGACATTCAGGTGCTGTAGGTCAAAGAATACTGAACAACAGTTTATAAAGGCTGGAAATTCTTACTCTTGGAAATAATTTTATAGCCTAATGTACACCCTTATTGGGTTAGTCACAGGACCCCGAATCTCCTATCCTTATAGGAGAAGCCTAATTATAGTATTAACAAACTAAAATGGGTGTCTCGTTGGACATTCAGGTGCTGTAGGTCAAAGAATACTGAACAACAGTTTATAAAGGCTGGAAATTCTTACTCTTGGAAATAATTTTATAGCCTAATGTACACCCTTATTGGGTTAGTCACAGGACCCGAATCTCCTATCCTTATAGGAGAAGCCTAATTATAGTATTAACAAACTAAAATGGGTGTCTCGTTGGACATTCAGGTGCTGTAGGTCAAAGAATACTGAACAACAGTTTATAAAGGCTGGAAATTCTTACTCTTGGAAATAATTTTATAGCCTAATGTACACCCTTATTGGGTTAGTCACAGGACCCCGAATCTCCTATCCTTATAGGAGAAGCCTAATTATAGTATTAACAAACTAAAATGGGTGTCTCGTTGGACATTCAGGTGCTGTAGGTCAAAGAATACTGAACAACAGTTTATAAAGGCTGGAAATTCTTACTCTTGGAAATAATTTTATAGCCTAATGTACACCCTTATTGGGTTAGTCACAGGACCCCGAATCTCCTATCCTTATAGGAGAAGCCTAATTATAGTATTAACAAACTAAAATGGGTGTCTCGTTGGACATTCAGGTGCTGTAGGTCAAAGAATACTGAACAACAGTTTATAAAGGCTGGAAATTCTTACTCTTGGAAATAATTTTATAGCCTAATGTACACCCTTATTGGGTTAGTCACAGGACCCCGAATCTCCTATCCTTATAGGAGAAGCCTAATTATAGTATTAACAAACTAAAATGGGTGTCTCGTTGGACATTCAGGTGCTGTAGGTCAAAGAATACTGAACAACAGTTTATAAAGGCTGGAAATTCTTACTCTTGGAAATAATTTTATAGCCTAATGTACACCCTTATTGGGTTAGTCACAGGACCCCGAATCTCCTATCCTTATAGGAGAAGCCTAATTATAGTATTAACAAACTAAAATGGGTGTCTCGTTGGACATTCAGGTGCTGTAGGTCAAAGAATACTGAACAACAGTTTATAAAGGCTGGAAATTCTTACTCTTGGAAATAATTTTATAGCCTAATGTACACCCTTATTGGGTTAGTCACAGGACCCCGAATCTCCTATCCTTATAGGAGAAGCCTAATTATAGTATTAACAAACTAAAATGGGTGTCTCGTTGGACATTCAGGTGCTGTAGGTCAAAGAATACTGAACAACAGTTTATAAAGGCTGGAAATTCTTACTCTTGGAAATAATTTTATAGCCTAATGTACACCCTTATTGGGTTAGTCACAGGACCCCGAATCTCCTATCCTTATAGGAGAAGCCTAATTATAGTATTAACAAACTAAAATGGGTGTCTCGTTGGACATTCAGGTGCTGTAGGTCAAAGAATACTGAACAACAGTTTATAAAGGCTGGAAATTCTTACTCTTGGAAATAATTTTATAGCCTAATGTACACCCTTATTGGGTTAGTCACAGGACCCCGAATCTCCTATCCTTATAGGAGAAGCCTAATTATAGTATTAACAAACTAAAATGGGTGTCTCGTTGGACATTCAGGTGCTGTAGGTCAAAGAATACTGAACAACAGTTTATAAAGGCTGGAAATTCTTACTCTTGGAAATAATTTTATAGCCTAATGTACACCCTTATTGGGTTAGTCACAGGACCCCGAATCTCCTATCCTTATAGGAGAAGCCTAATTATAGTATTAACAAACTAAAATGGGTGTCTCGTTGGACATTCAGGTGCTGTAGGTCAAAGAATACTGAACAACAGTTTATAAAGGCTGGAAATTCTTACTCTTGGAAATAATTTTATAGCCTAATGTACACCCTTATTGGGTTAGTCACAGGACCCCGAATCTCCTATCCTTATAGGAGAAGCCTAATTATAGTATTAACAAACTAAAATGGGTGTCTCGTTGGACATTCAGGTGCTGTAGGTCAAAGAATACTGAACAACAGTTTATAAAGGCTGGAAATTCTTACTCTTGGAAATAATTTTATAGCCTAATGTACACCCTTATTGGGTTAGTCACAGGACCCCGAATCTCCTATCCTTATAGGAGAAGCCTAATTATAGTATTAACAAACTAAAATGGGTGTCTCGTTGGACATTCAGGTGCTGTAGGTCAAAGAATACTGAACAACAGTTTATAAAGGCTGGAAATTCTTACTCTTGGAAATAATTTTATAGCCTAATGTACACCCTTATTGGGTTAGTCACAGGACCCCGAATCTCCTATCCTTATAGGAGAAGCCTAATTATAGTATTAACAAACTAAAATGGGTGTCTCGTTGGACATTCAGGTGCTGTAGGTCAAAGAATACTGAACAACAGTTTATAAAGGCTGGAAATTCTTACTCTTGGAAATAATTTTATAGCCTAATGTACACCCTTATTGGGTTAGTCACAGGACCCCGAATCTCCTATCCTTATAGGAGAAGCCTAATTATAGTATTAACAAACTAAAATGGGTGTCTCGTTGGACATTCAGGTGCTGTAGGTCAAAGAATACTGAACAACAGTTTATAAAGGCTGGAAATTCTTACTCTTGGAAATAATTTTATAGCCTAATGTACACCCTTATTGGGTTAGTCACAGGACCCCGAATCTCCTATCCTTATAGGAGAAGCCTAATTATAGTATTAACAAACTAAAATGGGTGTCTCGTTGGACATTCAGGTGCTGTAGGTCAAAGAATACTGAACAACAGTTTATAAAGGCTGGAAATTCTTACTCTTGGAAATAATTTTATAGCCTAATGTACACCCTTATTGGGTTAGTCACAGGACCCCGAATCTCCTATCCTTATAGGAGAAGCCTAATTATAGTATTAACAAACTAAAATGGGTGTCTCGTTGGACATTCAGGTGCTGTAGGTCAAAGAATACTGAACAACAGTTTATAAAGGCTGGAAATTCTTACTCTTGGAAATAATTTTATAGCCTAATGTACACCCTTATTGGGTTAGTCACAGGACCCCGAATCTCCTATCCTTATAGGAGAAGCCTAATTATAGTATTAACAAACTAAAATGGGTGTCTCGTTGGACATTCAGGTGCTGTAGGTCAAAGAATACTGAACAACAGTTTATAAAGGCTGGAAATTCTTACTCTTGGAAATAATTTTATAGCCTAATGTACACCCTTATTGGGTTAGTCACAGGACCCCGAATCTCCTATCCTTATAGGAGAAGCCTAATTATAGTATTAACAAACTAAAATGGGTGTCTCGTTGGACATTCAGGTGCTGTAGGTCAAAGAATACTGAACAACAGTTTATAAAGGCTGGAAATTCTTACTCTTGGAAATAATTTTATAGCCTAATGTACACCCTTATTGGGTTAGTCACAGGACCCCGAATCTCCTATCCTTATAGGAGAAGCCTAATTATAGTATTAACAAACTAAAATGGGTGTCTCGTTGGACATTCAGGTGCTGTAGGTCAAAGAATACTGAACAACAGTTTATAAAGGCTGGAAATTCTTACTCTTGGAAATAATTTTATAGCCTAATGTACACCCTTATTGGGTTAGTCACAGGACCCCGAATCTCCTATCCTTATAGGAGAAGCCTAATTATAGTATTAACAAACTAAAATGGGTGTCTCGTTGGACATTCAGGTGCTGTAGGTCAAAGAATACTGAACAACAGTTTATAAAGGCTGGAAATTCTTACTCTTGGAAATAATTTTATAGCCTAATGTACACCCTTATTGGGTTAGTCACAGGACCCCGAATCTCCTATCCTTATAGGAGAAGCCTAATTATAGTATTAACAAACTAAAATGGGTGTCTCGTTGGACATTCAGGTGCTGTAGGTCAAAGAATACTGAACAACAGTTTATAAAGGCTGGAAATTCTTACTCTTGGAAATAATTTTATAGCCTAATGTACACCCTTATTGGGTTAGTCACAGGACCCCGAATCTCCTATCCTTATAGGAGAAGCCTAATTATAGTATTAACAAACTAAAATGGGTGTCTCGTTGGACATTCAGGTGCTGTAGGTCAAAGAATACTGAACAACAGTTTATAAAGGCTGGAAATTCTTACTCTTGGAAATAATTTTATAGCCTAATGTACACCCTTATTGGGTTAGTCACAGGACCCCGAATCTCCTATCCTTATAGGAGAAGCCTAATTATAGTATTAACAAACTAAAATGGGTGTCTCGTTGGACATTCAGGTGCTGTAGGTCAAAGAATACTGAACAACAGTTTATAAAGGCTGGAAATTCTTACTCTTGGAAATAATTTTATAGCCTAATGTACACCCTTATTGGGTTAGTCACAGGACCCCGAATCTCCTATCCTTATAGGAGAAGCCTAATTATAGTATTAACAAACTAAAATGGGTGTCTCGTTGGACATTCAGGTGCTGTAGGTCAAAGAATACTGAACAACAGTTTATAAAGGCTGGAAATTCTTACTCTTGGAAATAATTTTATAGCCTAATGTACACCCTTATTGGGTTAGTCACAGGACCCCGAATCTCCTATCCTTATAGGAGAAGCCTAATTATAGTATTAACAAACTAAAATGGGTGTCTCGTTGGACATTCAGGTGCTGTAGGTCAAAGAATACTGAACAACAGTTTATAAAGGCTGGAAATTCTTACTCTTGGAAATAATTTTATAGCCTAATGTACACCCTTATTGGGTTAGTCACAGGACCCCGAATCTCCTATCCTTATAGGAGAAGCCTAATTATAGTATTAACAAACTAAAATGGGTGTCTCGTTGGACATTCAGGTGCTGTAGGTCAAAGAATACTGAACAACAGTTTATAAAGGCTGGAAATTCTTACTCTTGGAAATAATTTTATAGCCTAATGTACACCCTTATTGGGTTAGTCACAGGACCCCGAATCTCCTATCCTTATAGGAGAAGCCTAATTATAGTATTAACAAACTAAAATGGGTGTCTCGTTGGACATTCAGGTGCTGTAGGTCAAAGAATACTGAACAACAGTTTATAAAGGCTGGAAATTCTTACTCTTGGAAATAATTTTATAGCCTAATGTACACCCTTATTGGGTTAGTCACAGGACCCCGAATCTCCTATCCTTATAGGAGAAGCCTAATTATAGTATTAACAAACTAAAATGGGTGTCTCGTTGGACATTCAGGTGCTGTAGGTCAAAGAATACTGAACAACAGTTTATAAAGGCTGGAAATTCTTACTCTTGGAAATAATTTTATAGCCTAATGTACACCCTTATTGGGTTAGTCACAGGACCCCGAATCTCCTATCCTTATAGGAGAAGCCTAATTATAGTATTAACAAACTAAAATGGGTGTCTCGTTGGACATTCAGGTGCTGTAGGTCAAAGAATACTGAACAACAGTTTATAAAGGCTGGAAATTCTTACTCTTGGAAATAATTTTATAGCCTAATGTACACCCTTATTGGGTTAGTCACAGGACCCCGAATCTCCTATCCTTATAGGAGAAGCCTAATTATAGTATTAACAAACTAAAATGGGTGTCTCGTTGGACATTCAGGTGCTGTAGGTCAAAGAATACTGAACAACAGTTTATAAAGGCTGGAAATTCTTACTCTTGGAAATAATTTTATAGCCTAATGTACACCCTTATTGGGTTAGTCACAGGACCCCGAATCTCCTATCCTTATAGGAGAAGCCTAATTATAGTATTAACAAACTAAAATGGGTGTCTCGTTGGACATTCAGGTGCTGTAGGTCAAAGAATACTGAACAACAGTTTATAAAGGCTGGAAATTCTTACTCTTGGAAATAATTTTATAGCCTAATGTACACCCTTATTGGGTTAGTCACAGGACCCCGAATCTCCTATCCTTATAGGAGAAGCCTAATTATAGTATTAACAAACTAAAATGGGTGTCTCGTTGGACATTCAGGTGCTGTAGGTCAAAGAATACTGAACAACAGTTTATAAAGGCTGGAAATTCTTACTCTTGGAAATAATTTTATAGCCTAATGTACACCCTTATTGGGTTAGTCACAGGACCCCGAATCTCCTATCCTTATAGGAGAAGCCTAATTATAGTATTAACAAACTAAAATGGGTGTCTCGTTGGACATTCAGGTGCTGTAGGTCAAAGAATACTGAACAACAGTTTATAAAGGCTGGAAATTCTTACTCTTGGAAATAATTTTATAGCCTAATGTACACCCTTATTGGGTTAGTCACAGGACCCCGAATCTCCTATCCTTATAGGAGAAGCCTAATTATAGTATTAACAAACTAAAATGGGTGTCTCGTTGGACATTCAGGTGCTGTAGGTCAAAGAATACTGAACAACAGTTTATAAAGGCTGGAAATTCTTACTCTTGGAAATAATTTTATAGCCTAATGTACACCCTTATTGGGTTAGTCACAGGACCCCGAATCTCCTATCCTTATAGGAGAAGCCTAATTATAGTATTAACAAACTAAAATGGGTGTCTCGTTGGACATTCAGGTGCTGTAGGTCAAAGAATACTGAACAACAGTTTATAAAGGCTGGAAATTCTTACTCTTGGAAATAATTTTATAGCCTAATGTACACCCTTATTGGGTTAGTCACAGGACCCCGAATCTCCTATCCTTATAGGAGAAGCCTAATTATAGTATTAACAAACTAAAATGGGTGTCTCGTTGGACATTCAGGTGCTGTAGGTCAAAGAATACTGAACAACAGTTTATAAAGGCTGGAAATTCTTACTCTTGGAAATAATTTTATAGCCTAATGTACACCCTTATTGGGTTAGTCACAGGACCCCGAATCTCCTATCCTTATAGGAGAAGCCTAATTATAGTATTAACAAACTAAAATGGGTGTCTCGTTGGACATTCAGGTGCTGTAGGTCAAAGAATACTGAACAACAGTTTATAAAGGCTGGAAATTCTTACTCTTGGAAATAATTTTATAGCCTAATGTACACCCTTATTGGGTTAGTCACAGGACCCCGAATCTCCTATCCTTATAGGAGAAGCCTAATTATAGTATTAACAAACTAAAATGGGTGTCTCGTTGGACATTCAGGTGCTGTAGGTCAAAGAATACTGAACAACAGTTTATAAAGGCTGGAAATTCTTACTCTTGGAAATAATTTTATAGCCTAATGTACACCCTTATTGGGTTAGTCACAGGACCCCGAATCTCCTATCCTTATAGGAGAAGCCTAATTATAGTATTAACAAACTAAAATGGGTGTCTCGTTGGACATTCAGGTGCTGTAGGTCAAAGAATACTGAACAACAGTTTATAAAGGCTGGAAATTCTTACTCTTGGAAATAATTTTATAGCCTAATGTACACCCTTATTGGGTTAGTCACAGGACCCCGAATCTCCTATCCTTATAGGAGAAGCCTAATTATAGTATTAACAAACTAAAATGGGTGTCTCGTTGGACATTCAGGTGCTGTAGGTCAAAGAATACTGAACAACAGTTTATAAAGGCTGGAAATTCTTACTCTTGGAAATAATTTTATAGCCTAATGTACACCCTTATTGGGTTAGTCACAGGACCCCGAATCTCCTATCCTTATAGGAGAAGCCTAATTATAGTATTAACAAACTAAAATGGGTGTCTCGTTGGACATTCAGGTGCTGTAGGTCAAAGAATACTGAACAACAGTTTATAAAGGCTGGAAATTCTTACTCTTGGAAATAATTTTATAGCCTAATGTACACCCTTATTGGGTTAGTCACAGGACCCCGAATCTCCTATCCTTATAGGAGAAGCCTAATTATAGTATTAACAAACTAAAATGGGTGTCTCGTTGGACATTCAGGTGCTGTAGGTCAAAGAATACTGAACAACAGTTTATAAAGGCTGGAAATTCTTACTCTTGGAAATAATTTTATAGCCTAATGTACACCCTTATTGGGTTAGTCACAGGACCCCGAATCTCCTATCCTTATAGGAGAAGCCTAATTATAGTATTAACAAACTAAAATGGGTGTCTCGTTGGACATTCAGGTGCTGTAGGTCAAAGAATACTGAACAACAGTTTATAAAGGCTGGAAATTCTTACTCTTGGAAATAATTTTATAGCCTAATGTACACCCTTATTGGGTTAGTCACAGGACCCCGAATCTCCTATCCTTATAGGAGAAGCCTAATTATAGTATTAACAAACTAAAATGGGTGTCTCGTTGGACATTCAGGTGCTGTAGGTCAAAGAATACTGAACAACAGTTTATAAAGGCTGGAAATTCTTACTCTTGGAAATAATTTTATAGCCTAATGTACACCCTTATTGGGTTAGTCACAGGACCCCGAATCTCCTATCCTTATAGGAGAAGCCTAATTATAGTATTAACAAACTAAAATGGGTGTCTCGTTGGACATTCAGGTGCTGTAGGTCAAAGAATACTGAACAACAGTTTATAAAGGCTGGAAATTCTTACTCTTGGAAATAATTTTATAGCCTAATGTACACCCTTATTGGGTTAGTCACAGGACCCCGAATCTCCTATCCTTATAGGAGAAGCCTAATTATAGTATTAACAAACTAAAATGGGTGTCTCGTTGGACATTCAGGTGCTGTAGGTCAAAGAATACTGAACAACAGTTTATAAAGGCTGGAAATTCTTACTCTTGGAAATAATTTTATAGCCTAATGTACACCCTTATTGGGTTAGTCACAGGACCCCGAATCTCCTATCCTTATAGGAGAAGCCTAATTATAGTATTAACAAACTAAAATGGGTGTCTCGTTGGACATTCAGGTGCTGTAGGTCAAAGAATACTGAACAACAGTTTATAAAGGCTGGAAATTCTTACTCTTGGAAATAATTTTATAGCCTAATGTACACCCTTATTGGGTTAGTCACAGGACCCCGAATCTCCTATCCTTATAGGAGAAGCCTAATTATAGTATTAACAAACTAAAATGGGTGTCTCGTTGGACATTCAGGTGCTGTAGGTCAAAGAATACTGAACAACAGTTTATAAAGGCTGGAAATTCTTACTCTTGGAAATAATTTTATAGCCTAATGTACACCCTTATTGGGTTAGTCACAGGACCCCGAATCTCCTATCCTTATAGGAGAAGCCTAATTATAGTATTAACAAACTAAAATGGGTGTCTCGTTGGACATTCAGGTGCTGTAGGTCAAAGAATACTGAACAACAGTTTATAAAGGCTGGAAATTCTTACTCTTGGAAATAATTTTATAGCCTAATGTACACCCTTATTGGGTTAGTCACAGGACCCCGAATCTCCTATCCTTATAGGAGAAGCCTAATTATAGTATTAACAAACTAAAATGGGTGTCTCGTTGGACATTCAGGTGCTGTAGGTCAAAGAATACTGAACAACAGTTTATAAAGGCTGGAAATTCTTACTCTTGGAAATAATTTTATAGCCTAATGTACACCCTTATTGGGTTAGTCACAGGACCCCGAATCTCCTATCCTTATAGGAGAAGCCTAATTATAGTATTAACAAACTAAAATGGGTGTCTCGTTGGACATTCAGGTGCTGTAGGTCAAAGAATACTGAACAACAGTTTATAAAGGCTGGAAATTCTTACTCTTGGAAATAATTTTATAGCCTAATGTACACCCTTATTGGGTTAGTCACAGGACCCCGAATCTCCTATCCTTATAGGAGAAGCCTAATTATAGTATTAACAAACTAAAATGGGTGTCTCGTTGGACATTCAGGTGCTGTAGGTCAAAGAATACTGAACAACAGTTTATAAAGGCTGGAAATTCTTACTCTTGGAAATAATTTTATAGCCTAATGTACACCCTTATTGGGTTAGTCACAGGACCCCGAATCTCCTATCCTTATAGGAGAAGCCTAATTATAGTATTAACAAACTAAAATGGGTGTCTCGTTGGACATTCAGGTGCTGTAGGTCAAAGAATACTGAACAACAGTTTATAAAGGCTGGAAATTCTTACTCTTGGAAATAATTTTATAGCCTAATGTACACCCTTATTGGGTTAGTCACAGGACCCCGAATCTCCTATCCTTATAGGAGAAGCCTAATTATAGTATTAACAAACTAAAATGGGTGTCTCGTTGGACATTCAGGTGCTGTAGGTCAAAGAATACTGAACAACAGTTTATAAAGGCTGGAAATTCTTACTCTTGGAAATAATTTTATAGCCTAATGTACACCCTTATTGGGTTAGTCACAGGACCCCGAATCTCCTATCCTTATAGGAGAAGCCTAATTATAGTATTAACAAACTAAAATGGGTGTCTCGTTGGACATTCAGGTGCTGTAGGTCAAAGAATACTGAACAACAGTTTATAAAGGCTGGAAATTCTTACTCTTGGAAATAATTTTATAGCCTAATGTACACCCTTATTGGGTTAGTCACAGGACCCCGAATCTCCTATCCTTATAGGAGAAGCCTAATTATAGTATTAACAAACTAAAATGGGTGTCTCGTTGGACATTCAGGTGCTGTAGGTCAAAGAATACTGAACAACAGTTTATAAAGGCTGGAAATTCTTACTCTTGGAAATAATTTTATAGCCTAATGTACACCCTTATTGGGTTAGTCACAGGACCCCGAATCTCCTATCCTTATAGGAGAAGCCTAATTATAGTATTAACAAACTAAAATGGGTGTCTCGTTGGACATTCAGGTGCTGTAGGTCAAAGAATACTGAACAACAGTTTATAAAGGCTGGAAATTCTTACTCTTGGAAATAATTTTATAGCCTAATGTACACCCTTATTGGGTTAGTCACAGGACCCCGAATCTCCTATCCTTATAGGAGAAGCCTAATTATAGTATTAACAAACTAAAATGGGTGTCTCGTTGGACATTCAGGTGCTGTAGGTCAAAGAATACTGAACAACAGTTTATAAAGGCTGGAAATTCTTACTCTTGGAAATAATTTTATAGCCTAATGTACACCCTTATTGGGTTAGTCACAGGACCCCGAATCTCCTATCCTTATAGGAGAAGCCTAATTATAGTATTAACAAACTAAAATGGGTGTCTCGTTGGACATTCAGGTGCTGTAGGTCAAAGAATACTGAACAACAGTTTATAAAGGCTGGAAATTCTTACTCTTGGAAATAATTTTATAGCCTAATGTACACCCTTATTGGGTTAGTCACAGGACCCCGAATCTCCTATCCTTATAGGAGAAGCCTAATTATAGTATTAACAAACTAAAATGGGTGTCTCGTTGGACATTCAGGTGCTGTAGGTCAAAGAATACTGAACAACAGTTTATAAAGGCTGGAAATTCTTACTCTTGGAAATAATTTTATAGCCTAATGTACACCCTTATTGGGTTAGTCACAGGACCCCGAATCTCCTATCCTTATAGGAGAAGCCTAATTATAGTATTAACAAACTAAAATGGGTGTCTCGTTGGACATTCAGGTGCTGTAGGTCAAAGAATACTGAACAACAGTTTATAAAGGCTGGAAATTCTTACTCTTGGAAATAATTTTATAGCCTAATGTACACCCTTATTGGGTTAGTCACAGGACCCCGAATCTCCTATCCTTATAGGAGAAGCCTAATTATAGTATTAACAAACTAAAATGGGTGTCTCGTTGGACATTCAGGTGCTGTAGGTCAAAGAATACTGAACAACAGTTTATAAAGGCTGGAAATTCTTACTCTTGGAAATAATTTTATAGCCTAATGTACACCCTTATTGGGTTAGTCACAGGACCCCGAATCTCCTATCCTTATAGGAGAAGCCTAATTATAGTATTAACAAACTAAAATGGGTGTCTCGTTGGACATTCAGGTGCTGTAGGTCAAAGAATACTGAA
This sequence comes from Ambrosia x helenae, assembly GCA_030844895.1. NCBI lineage: Eukaryota > Viridiplantae > Streptophyta > Magnoliopsida > Asterales > Asteraceae > Ambrosia > Ambrosia x helenae. Next base: position 262,044 of record JAUTDX010007387.1, on the reverse strand, counting down.
CAACAGTTTATAAAGGCTGGAAATTCTTACTCTTGGAAATAATTTTATAGCCTAATGTACACCCTTATTGGGTTAGTCACAGGACCCCGAATCTCCTATCCTTATAGGAGAAGCCTAATTATAGTATTAACAAACTAAAATGGGTGTCTCGTTGGACATTCAGGTGCTGTAGGTCAAAGAATACTGAACAACAGTTTATAAAGGCTGGAAATTCTTACTCTTGGAAATAATTTTATAGCCTAATGTACACCCTTATTGGGTTAGTCACAGGACCCCGAATCTCCTATCCTTATAGGAGAAGCCTAATTATAGTATTAACAAACTAAAATGGGTGTCTCGTTGGACATTCAGGTGCTGTAGGTCAAAGAATACTGAACAACAGTTTATAAAGGCTGGAAATTCTTACTCTTGGAAATAATTTTATAGCCTAATGTACACCCTTATTGGGTTAGTCACAGGACCCCGAATCTCCTATCCTTATAGGAGAAGCCTAATTATAGTATTAACAAACTAAAATGGGTGTCTCGTTGGACATTCAGGTGCTGTAGGTCAAAGAATACTGAACAACAGTTTATAAAGGCTGGAAATTCTTACTCTTGGAAATAATTTTATAGCCTAATGTACACCCTTATTGGGTTAGTCACAGGACCCCGAATCTCCTATCCTTATAGGAGAAGCCTAATTATAGTATTAACAAACTAAAATGGGTGTCTCGTTGGACATTCAGGTGCTGTAGGTCAAAGAATACTGAACAACAGTTTATAAAGGCTGGAAATTCTTACTCTTGGAAATAATTTTATAGCCTAATGTACACCCTTATTGGGTTAGTCACAGGACCCCGAATCTCCTATCCTTATAGGAGAAGCCTAATTATAGTATTAACAAACTAAAATGGGTGTCTCGTTGGACATTCAGGTGCTGTAGGTCAAAGAATACTGAACAACAGTTTATAAAGGCTGGAAATTCTTACTCTTGGAAATAATTTTATAGCCTAATGTACACCCTTATTGGGTTAGTCACAGGACCCCGAATCTCCTATCCTTATAGGAGAAGCCTAATTATAGTATTAACAAACTAAAATGGGTGTCTCGTTGGACATTCAGGTGCTGTAGGTCAAAGAATACTGAACAACAGTTTATAAAGGCTGGAAATTCTTACTCTTGGAAATAATTTTATAGCCTAATGTACACCCTTATTGGGTTAGTCACAGGACCCCGAATCTCCTATCCTTATAGGAGAAGCCTAATTATAGTATTAACAAACTAAAATGGGTGTCTCGTTGGACATTCAGGTGCTGTAGGTCAAAGAATACTGAACAACAGTTTATAAAGGCTGGAAATTCTTACTCTTGGAAATAATTTTATAGCCTAATGTACACCCTTATTGGGTTAGTCACAGGACCCCGAATCTCCTATCCTTATAGGAGAAGCCTAATTATAGTATTAACAAACTAAAATGGGTGTCTCGTTGGACATTCAGGTGCTGTAGGTCAAAGAATACTGAACAACAGTTTATAAAGGCTGGAAATTCTTACTCTTGGAAATAATTTTATAGCCTAATGTACACCCTTATTGGGTTAGTCACAGGACCCCGAATCTCCTATCCTTATAGGAGAAGCCTAATTATAGTATTAACAAACTAAAATGGGTGTCTCGTTGGACATTCAGGTGCTGTAGGTCAAAGAATACTGAACAACAGTTTATAAAGGCTGGAAATTCTTACTCTTGGAAATAATTTTATAGCCTAATGTACACCCTTATTGGGTTAGTCACAGGACCCCGAATCTCCTATCCTTATAGGAGAAGCCTAATTATAGTATTAACAAACTAAAATGGGTGTCTCGTTGGACATTCAGGTGCTGTAGGTCAAAGAATACTGAACAACAGTTTATAAAGGCTGGAAATTCTTACTCTTGGAAATAATTTTATAGCCTAATGTACACCCTTATTGGGTTAGTCACAGGACCCCGAATCTCCTATCCTTATAGGAGAAGCCTAATTATAGTATTAACAAACTAAAATGGGTGTCTCGTTGGACATTCAGGTGCTGTAGGTCAAAGAATACTGAACAACAGTTTATAAAGGCTGGAAATTCTTACTCTTGGAAATAATTTTATAGCCTAATGTACACCCTTATTGGGTTAGTCACAGGACCCCGAATCTCCTATCCTTATAGGAGAAGCCTAATTATAGTATTAACAAACTAAAATGGGTGTCTCGTTGGACATTCAGGTGCTGTAGGTCAAAGAATACTGAACAACAGTTTATAAAGGCTGGAAATTCTTACTCTTGGAAATAATTTTATAGCCTAATGTACACCCTTATTGGGTTAGTCACAGGACCCCGAATCTCCTATCCTTATAGGAGAAGCCTAATTATAGTATTAACAAACTAAAATGGGTGTCTCGTTGGACATTCAGGTGCTGTAGGTCAAAGAATACTGAACAACAGTTTATAAAGGCTGGAAATTCTTACTCTTGGAAATAATTTTATAGCCTAATGTACACCCTTATTGGGTTAGTCACAGGACCCCGAATCTCCTATCCTTATAGGAGAAGCCTAATTATAGTATTAACAAACTAAAATGGGTGTCTCGTTGGACATTCAGGTGCTGTAGGTCAAAGAATACTGAACAACAGTTTATAAAGGCTGGAAATTCTTACTCTTGGAAATAATTTTATAGCCTAATGTACACCCTTATTGGGTTAGTCACAGGACCCCGAATCTCCTATCCTTATAGGAGAAGCCTAATTATAGTATTAACAAACTAAAATGGGTGTCTCGTTGGACATTCAGGTGCTGTAGGTCAAAGAATACTGAACAACAGTTTATAAAGGCTGGAAATTCTTACTCTTGGAAATAATTTTATAGCCTAATGTACACCCTTATTGGGTTAGTCACAGGACCCCGAATCTCCTATCCTTATAGGAGAAGCCTAATTATAGTATTAACAAACTAAAATGGGTGTCTCGTTGGACATTCAGGTGCTGTAGGTCAAAGAATACTGAACAACAGTTTATAAAGGCTGGAAATTCTTACTCTTGGAAATAATTTTATAGCCTAATGTACACCCTTATTGGGTTAGTCACAGGACCCCGAATCTCCTATCCTTATAGGAGAAGCCTAATTATAGTATTAACAAACTAAAATGGGTGTCTCGTTGGACATTCAGGTGCTGTAGGTCAAAGAATACTGAACAACAGTTTATAAAGGCTGGAAATTCTTACTCTTGGAAATAATTTTATAGCCTAATGTACACCCTTATTGGGTTAGTCACAGGACCCCGAATCTCCTATCCTTATAGGAGAAGCCTAATTATAGTATTAACAAACTAAAATGGGTGTCTCGTTGGACATTCAGGTGCTGTAGGTCAAAGAATACTGAACAACAGTTTATAAAGGCTGGAAATTCTTACTCTTGGAAATAATTTTATAGCCTAATGTACACCCTTATTGGGTTAGTCACAGGACCCCGAATCTCCTATCCTTATAGGAGAAGCCTAATTATAGTATTAACAAACTAAAATGGGTGTCTCGTTGGACATTCAGGTGCTGTAGGTCAAAGAATACTGAACAACAGTTTATAAAGGCTGGAAATTCTTACTCTTGGAAATAATTTTATAGCCTAATGTACACCCTTATTGGGTTAGTCACAGGACCCCGAATCTCCTATCCTTATAGGAGAAGCCTAATTATAGTATTAACAAACTAAAATGGGTGTCTCGTTGGACATTCAGGTGCTGTAGGTCAAAGAATACTGAACAACAGTTTATAAAGGCTGGAAATTCTTACTCTTGGAAATAATTTTATAGCCTAATGTACACCCTTATTGGGTTAGTCACAGGACCCCGAATCTCCTATCCTTATAGGAGAAGCCTAATTATAGTATTAACAAACTAAAATGGGTGTCTCGTTGGACATTCAGGTGCTGTAGGTCAAAGAATACTGAACAACAGTTTATAAAGGCTGGAAATTCTTACTCTTGGAAATAATTTTATAGCCTAATGTACACCCTTATTGGGTTAGTCACAGGACCCCGAATCTCCTATCCTTATAGGAGAAGCCTAATTATAGTATTAACAAACTAAAATGGGTGTCTCGTTGGACATTCAGGTGCTGTAGGTCAAAGAATACTGAACAACAGTTTATAAAGGCTGGAAATTCTTACTCTTGGAAATAATTTTATAGCCTAATGTACACCCTTATTGGGTTAGTCACAGGACCCCGAATCTCCTATCCTTATAGGAGAAGCCTAATTATAGTATTAACAAACTAAAATGGGTGTCTCGTTGGACATTCAGGTGCTGTAGGTCAAAGAATACTGAACAACAGTTTATAAAGGCTGGAAATTCTTACTCTTGGAAATAATTTTATAGCCTAATGTACACCCTTATTGGGTTAGTCACAGGACCCCGAATCTCCTATCCTTATAGGAGAAGCCTAATTATAGTATTAACAAACTAAAATGGGTGTCTCGTTGGACATTCAGGTGCTGTAGGTCAAAGAATACTGAACAACAGTTTATAAAGGCTGGAAATTCTTACTCTTGGAAATAATTTTATAGCCTAATGTACACCCTTATTGGGTTAGTCACAGGACCCCGAATCTCCTATCCTTATAGGAGAAGCCTAATTATAGTATTAACAAACTAAAATGGGTGTCTCGTTGGACATTCAGGTGCTGTAGGTCAAAGAATACTGAACAACAGTTTATAAAGGCTGGAAATTCTTACTCTTGGAAATAATTTTATAGCCTAATGTACACCCTTATTGGGTTAGTCACAGGACCCCGAATCTCCTATCCTTATAGGAGAAGCCTAATTATAGTATTAACAAACTAAAATGGGTGTCTCGTTGGACATTCAGGTGCTGTAGGTCAAAGAATACTGAACAACAGTTTATAAAGGCTGGAAATTCTTACTCTTGGAAATAATTTTATAGCCTAATGTACACCCTTATTGGGTTAGTCACAGGACCCCGAATCTCCTATCCTTATAGGAGAAGCCTAATTATAGTATTAACAAACTAAAATGGGTGTCTCGTTGGACATTCAGGTGCTGTAGGTCAAAGAATACTGAACAACAGTTTATAAAGGCTGGAAATTCTTACTCTTGGAAATAATTTTATAGCCTAATGTACACCCTTATTGGGTTAGTCACAGGACCCCGAATCTCCTATCCTTATAGGAGAAGCCTAATTATAGTATTAACAAACTAAAATGGGTGTCTCGTTGGACATTCAGGTGCTGTAGGTCAAAGAATACTGAACAACAGTTTATAAAGGCTGGAAATTCTTACTCTTGGAAATAATTTTATAGCCTAATGTACACCCTTATTGGGTTAGTCACAGGACCCCGAATCTCCTATCCTTATAGGAGAAGCCTAATTATAGTATTAACAAACTAAAATGGGTGTCTCGTTGGACATTCAGGTGCTGTAGGTCAAAGAATACTGAACAACAGTTTATAAAGGCTGGAAATTCTTACTCTTGGAAATAATTTTATAGCCTAATGTACACCCTTATTGGGTTAGTCACAGGACCCCGAATCTCCTATCCTTATAGGAGAAGCCTAATTATAGTATTAACAAACTAAAATGGGTGTCTCGTTGGACATTCAGGTGCTGTAGGTCAAAGAATACTGAACAACAGTTTATAAAGGCTGGAAATTCTTACTCTTGGAAATAATTTTATAGCCTAATGTACACCCTTATTGGGTTAGTCACAGGACCCCGAATCTCCTATCCTTATAGGAGAAGCCTAATTATAGTATTAACAAACTAAAATGGGTGTCTCGTTGGACATTCAGGTGCTGTAGGTCAAAGAATACTGAACAACAGTTTATAAAGGCTGGAAATTCTTACTCTTGGAAATAATTTTATAGCCTAATGTACACCCTTATTGGGTTAGTCACAGGACCCCGAATCTCCTATCCTTATAGGAGAAGCCTAATTATAGTATTAACAAACTAAAATGGGTGTCTCGTTGGACATTCAGGTGCTGTAGGTCAAAGAATACTGAACAACAGTTTATAAAGGCTGGAAATTCTTACTCTTGGAAATAATTTTATAGCCTAATGTACACCCTTATTGGGTTAGTCACAGGACCCCGAATCTCCTATCCTTATAGGAGAAGCCTAATTATAGTATTAACAAACTAAAATGGGTGTCTCGTTGGACATTCAGGTGCTGTAGGTCAAAGAATACTGAACAACAGTTTATAAAGGCTGGAAATTCTTACTCTTGGAAATAATTTTATAGCCTAATGTACACCCTTATTGGGTTAGTCACAGGACCCCGAATCTCCTATCCTTATAGGAGAAGCCTAATTATAGTATTAACAAACTAAAATGGGTGTCTCGTTGGACATTCAGGTGCTGTAGGTCAAAGAATACTGAACAACAGTTTATAAAGGCTGGAAATTCTTACTCTTGGAAATAATTTTATAGCCTAATGTACACCCTTATTGGGTTAGTCACAGGACCCCGAATCTCCTATCCTTATAGGAGAAGCCTAATTATAGTATTAACAAACTAAAATGGGTGTCTCGTTGGACATTCAGGTGCTGTAGGTCAAAGAATACTGAACAACAGTTTATAAAGGCTGGAAATTCTTACTCTTGGAAATAATTTTATAGCCTAATGTACACCCTTATTGGGTTAGTCACAGGACCCCGAATCTCCTATCCTTATAGGAGAAGCCTAATTATAGTATTAACAAACTAAAATGGGTGTCTCGTTGGACATTCAGGTGCTGTAGGTCAAAGAATACTGAACAACAGTTTATAAAGGCTGGAAATTCTTACTCTTGGAAATAATTTTATAGCCTAATGTACACCCTTATTGGGTTAGTCACAGGACCCCGAATCTCCTATCCTTATAGGAGAAGCCTAATTATAGTATTAACAAACTAAAATGGGTGTCTCGTTGGACATTCAGGTGCTGTAGGTCAAAGAATACTGAACAACAGTTTATAAAGGCTGGAAATTCTTACTCTTGGAAATAATTTTATAGCCTAATGTACACCCTTATTGGGTTAGTCACAGGACCCCGAATCTCCTATCCTTATAGGAGAAGCCTAATTATAGTATTAACAAACTAAAATGGGTGTCTCGTTGGACATTCAGGTGCTGTAGGTCAAAGAATACTGAACAACAGTTTATAAAGGCTGGAAATTCTTACTCTTGGAAATAATTTTATAGCCTAATGTACACCCTTATTGGGTTAGTCACAGGACCCCGAATCTCCTATCCTTATAGGAGAAGCCTAATTATAGTATTAACAAACTAAAATGGGTGTCTCGTTGGACATTCAGGTGCTGTAGGTCAAAGAATACTGAACAACAGTTTATAAAGGCTGGAAATTCTTACTCTTGGAAATAATTTTATAGCCTAATGTACACCCTTATTGGGTTAGTCACAGGACCCCGAATCTCCTATCCTTATAGGAGAAGCCTAATTATAGTATTAACAAACTAAAATGGGTGTCTCGTTGGACATTCAGGTGCTGTAGGTCAAAGAATACTGAACAACAGTTTATAAAGGCTGGAAATTCTTACTCTTGGAAATAATTTTATAGCCTAATGTACACCCTTATTGGGTTAGTCACAGGACCCCGAATCTCCTATCCTTATAGGAGAAGCCTAATTATAGTATTAACAAACTAAAATGGGTGTCTCGTTGGACATTCAGGTGCTGTAGGTCAAAGAATACTGAACAACAGTTTATAAAGGCTGGAAATTCTTACTCTTGGAAATAATTTTATAGCCTAATGTACACCCTTATTGGGTTAGTCACAGGACCCCGAATCTCCTATCCTTATAGGAGAAGCCTAATTATAGTATTAACAAACTAAAATGGGTGTCTCGTTGGACATTCAGGTGCTGTAGGTCAAAGAATACTGAACAACAGTTTATAAAGGCTGGAAATTCTTACTCTTGGAAATAATTTTATAGCCTAATGTACACCCTTATTGGGTTAGTCACAGGACCCCGAATCTCCTATCCTTATAGGAGAAGCCTAATTATAGTATTAACAAACTAAAATGGGTGTCTCGTTGGACATTCAGGTGCTGTAGGTCAAAGAATACTGAACAACAGTTTATAAAGGCTGGAAATTCTTACTCTTGGAAATAATTTTATAGCCTAATGTACACCCTTATTGGGTTAGTCACAGGACCCCGAATCTCCTATCCTTATAGGAGAAGCCTAATTATAGTATTAACAAACTAAAATGGGTGTCTCGTTGGACATTCAGGTGCTGTAGGTCAAAGAATACTGAACAACAGTTTATAAAGGCTGGAAATTCTTACTCTTGGAAATAATTTTATAGCCTAATGTACACCCTTATTGGGTTAGTCACAGGACCCCGAATCTCCTATCCTTATAGGAGAAGCCTAATTATAGTATTAACAAACTAAAATGGGTGTCTCGTTGGACATTCAGGTGCTGTAGGTCAAAGAATACTGAACAACAGTTTATAAAGGCTGGAAATTCTTACTCTTGGAAATAATTTTATAGCCTAATGTACACCCTTATTGGGTTAGTCACAGGACCCCGAATCTCCTATCCTTATAGGAGAAGCCTAATTATAGTATTAACAAACTAAAATGGGTGTCTCGTTGGACATTCAGGTGCTGTAGGTCAAAGAATACTGAACAACAGTTTATAAAGGCTGGAAATTCTTACTCTTGGAAATAATTTTATAGCCTAATGTACACCCTTATTGGGTTAGTCACAGGACCCCGAATCTCCTATCCTTATAGGAGAAGCCTAATTATAGTATTAACAAACTAAAATGGGTGTCTCGTTGGACATTCAGGTGCTGTAGGTCAAAGAATACTGAACAACAGTTTATAAAGGCTGGAAATTCTTACTCTTGGAAATAATTTTATAGCCTAATGTACACCCTTATTGGGTTAGTCACAGGACCCCGAATCTCCTATCCTTATAGGAGAAGCCTAATTATAGTATTAACAAACTAAAATGGGTGTCTCGTTGGACATTCAGGTGCTGTAGGTCAAAGAATACTGAACAACAGTTTATAAAGGCTGGAAATTCTTACTCTTGGAAATAATTTTATAGCCTAATGTACACCCTTATTGGGTTAGTCACAGGACCCCGAATCTCCTATCCTTATAGGAGAAGCCTAATTATAGTATTAACAAACTAAAATGGGTGTCTCGTTGGACATTCAGGTGCTGTAGGTCAAAGAATACTGAACAACAGTTTATAAAGGCTGGAAATTCTTACTCTTGGAAATAATTTTATAGCCTAATGTACACCCTTATTGGGTTAGTCACAGGACCCCGAATCTCCTATCCTTATAGGAGAAGCCTAATTATAGTATTAACAAACTAAAATGGGTGTCTCGTTGGACATTCAGGTGCTGTAGGTCAAAGAATACTGAACAACAGTTTATAAAGGCTGGAAATTCTTACTCTTGGAAATAATTTTATAGCCTAATGTACACCCTTATTGGGTTAGTCACAGGACCCCGAATCTCCTATCCTTATAGGAGAAGCCTAATTATAGTATTAACAAACTAAAATGGGTGTCTCGTTGGACATTCAGGTGCTGTAGGTCAAAGAATACTGAACAACAGTTTATAAAGGCTGGAAATTCTTACTCTTGGAAATAATTTTATAGCCTAATGTACACCCTTATTGGGTTAGTCACAGGACCCCGAATCTCCTATCCTTATAGGAGAAGCCTAATTATAGTATTAACAAACTAAAATGGGTGTCTCGTTGGACATTCAGGTGCTGTAGGTCAAAGAATACTGAACAACAGTTTATAAAGGCTGGAAATTCTTACTCTTGGAAATAATTTTATAGCCTAATGTACACCCTTATTGGGTTAGTCACAGGACCCCGAATCTCCTATCCTTATAGGAGAAGCCTAATTATAGTATTAACAAACTAAAATGGGTGTCTCGTTGGACATTCAGGTGCTGTAGGTCAAAGAATACTGAACAACAGTTTATAAAGGCTGGAAATTCTTACTCTTGGAAATAATTTTATAGCCTAATGTACACCCTTATTGGGTTAGTCACAGGACCCCGAATCTCCTATCCTTATAGGAGAAGCCTAATTATAGTATTAACAAACTAAAATGGGTGTCTCGTTGGACATTCAGGTGCTGTAGGTCAAAGAATACTGAACAACAGTTTATAAAGGCTGGAAATTCTTACTCTTGGAAATAATTTTATAGCCTAATGTACACCCTTATTGGGTTAGTCACAGGACCCCGAATCTCCTATCCTTATAGGAGAAGCCTAATTATAGTATTAACAAACTAAAATGGGTGTCTCGTTGGACATTCAGGTGCTGTAGGTCAAAGAATACTGAACAACAGTTTATAAAGGCTGGAAATTCTTACTCTTGGAAATAATTTTATAGCCTAATGTACACCCTTATTGGGTTAGTCACAGGACCCCGAATCTCCTATCCTTATAGGAGAAGCCTAATTATAGTATTAACAAACTAAAATGGGTGTCTCGTTGGACATTCAGGTGCTGTAGGTCAAAGAATACTGAACAACAGTTTATAAAGGCTGGAAATTCTTACTCTTGGAAATAATTTTATAGCCTAATGTACACCCTTATTGGGTTAGTCACAGGACCCCGAATCTCCTATCCTTATAGGAGAAGCCTAATTATAGTATTAACAAACTAAAATGGGTGTCTCGTTGGACATTCAGGTGCTGTAGGTCAAAGAATACTGAACAACAGTTTATAAAGGCTGGAAATTCTTACTCTTGGAAATAATTTTATAGCCTAATGTACACCCTTATTGGGTTAGTCACAGGACCCCGAATCTCCTATCCTTATAGGAGAAGCCTAATTATAGTATTAACAAACTAAAATGGGTGTCTCGTTGGACATTCAGGTGCTGTAGGTCAAAGAATACTGAACAACAGTTTATAAAGGCTGGAAATTCTTACTCTTGGAAATAATTTTATAGCCTAATGTACACCCTTATTGGGTTAGTCACAGGACCCCGAATCTCCTATCCTTATAGGAGAAGCCTAATTATAGTATTAACAAACTAAAATGGGTGTCTCGTTGGACATTCAGGTGCTGTAGGTCAAAGAATACTGAACAACAGTTTATAAAGGCTGGAAATTCTTACTCTTGGAAATAATTTTATAGCCTAATGTACACCCTTATTGGGTTAGTCACAGGACCCCGAATCTCCTATCCTTATAGGAGAAGCCTAATTATAGTATTAACAAACTAAAATGGGTGTCTCGTTGGACATTCAGGTGCTGTAGGTCAAAGAATACTGAACAACAGTTTATAAAGGCTGGAAATTCTTACTCTTGGAAATAATTTTATAGCCTAATGTACACCCTTATTGGGTTAGTCACAGGACCCCGAATCTCCTATCCTTATAGGAGAAGCCTAATTATAGTATTAACAAACTAAAATGGGTGTCTCGTTGGACATTCAGGTGCTGTAGGTCAAAGAATACTGAACAACAGTTTATAAAGGCTGGAAATTCTTACTCTTGGAAATAATTTTATAGCCTAATGTACACCCTTATTGGGTTAGTCACAGGACCCCGAATCTCCTATCCTTATAGGAGAAGCCTAATTATAGTATTAACAAACTAAAATGGGTGTCTCGTTGGACATTCAGGTGCTGTAGGTCAAAGAATACTGAACAACAGTTTATAAAGGCTGGAAATTCTTACTCTTGGAAATAATTTTATAGCCTAATGTACACCCTTATTGGGTTAGTCACAGGACCCCGAATCTCCTATCCTTATAGGAGAAGCCTAATTATAGTATTAACAAACTAAAATGGGTGTCTCGTTGGACATTCAGGTGCTGTAGGTCAAAGAATACTGAACAACAGTTTATAAAGGCTGGAAATTCTTACTCTTGGAAATAATTTTATAGCCTAATGTACACCCTTATTGGGTTAGTCACAGGACCCCGAATCTCCTATCCTTATAGGAGAAGCCTAATTATAGTATTAACAAACTAAAATGGGTGTCTCGTTGGACATTCAGGTGCTGTAGGTCAAAGAATACTGAACAACAGTTTATAAAGGCTGGAAATTCTTACTCTTGGAAATAATTTTATAGCCTAATGTACACCCTTATTGGGTTAGTCACAGGACCCCGAATCTCCTATCCTTATAGGAGAAGCCTAATTATAGTATTAACAAACTAAAATGGGTGTCTCGTTGGACATTCAGGTGCTGTAGGTCAAAGAATACTGAACAACAGTTTATAAAGGCTGGAAATTCTTACTCTTGGAAATAATTTTATAGCCTAATGTACACCCTTATTGGGTTAGTCACAGGACCCCGAATCTCCTATCCTTATAGGAGAAGCCTAATTATAGTATTAACAAACTAAAATGGGTGTCTCGTTGGACATTCAGGTGCTGTAGGTCAAAGAATACTGAACAACAGTTTATAAAGGCTGGAAATTCTTACTCTTGGAAATAATTTTATAGCCTAATGTACACCCTTATTGGGTTAGTCACAGGACCCCGAATCTCCTATCCTTATAGGAGAAGCCTAATTATAGTATTAACAAACTAAAATGGGTGTCTCGTTGGACATTCAGGTGCTGTAGGTCAAAGAATACTGAACAACAGTTTATAAAGGCTGGAAATTCTTACTCTTGGAAATAATTTTATAGCCTAATGTACACCCTTATTGGGTTAGTCACAGGACCCCGAATCTCCTATCCTTATAGGAGAAGCCTAATTATAGTATTAACAAACTAAAATGGGTGTCTCGTTGGACATTCAGGTGCTGTAGGTCAAAGAATACTGAACAACAGTTTATAAAGGCTGGAAATTCTTACTCTTGGAAATAATTTTATAGCCTAATGTACACCCTTATTGGGTTAGTCACAGGACCCCGAATCTCCTATCCTTATAGGAGAAGCCTAATTATAGTATTAACAAACTAAAATGGGTGTCTCGTTGGACATTCAGGTGCTGTAGGTCAAAGAATACTGAACAACAGTTTATAAAGGCTGGAAATTCTTACTCTTGGAAATAATTTTATAGCCTAATGTACACCCTTATTGGGTTAGTCACAGGACCCCGAATCTCCTATCCTTATAGGAGAAGCCTAATTATAGTATTAACAAACTAAAATGGGTGTCTCGTTGGACATTCAGGTGCTGTAGGTCAAAGAATACTGAACAACAGTTTATAAAGGCTGGAAATTCTTACTCTTGGAAATAATTTTATAGCCTAATGTACACCCTTATTGGGTTAGTCACAGGACCCCGAATCTCCTATCCTTATAGGAGAAGCCTAATTATAGTATTAACAAACTAAAATGGGTGTCTCGTTGGACATTCAGGTGCTGTAGGTCAAAGAATACTGAACAACAGTTTATAAAGGCTGGAAATTCTTACTCTTGGAAATAATTTTATAGCCTAATGTACACCCTTATTGGGTTAGTCACAGGACCCCGAATCTCCTATCCTTATAGGAGAAGCCTAATTATAGTATTAACAAACTAAAATGGGTGTCTCGTTGGACATTCAGGTGCTGTAGGTCAAAGAATACTGAACAACAGTTTATAAAGGCTGGAAATTCTTACTCTTGGAAATAATTTTATAGCCTAATGTACACCCTTATTGGGTTAGTCACAGGACCCCGAATCTCCTATCCTTATAGGAGAAGCCTAATTATAGTATTAACAAACTAAAATGGGTGTCTCGTTGGACATTCAGGTGCTGTAGGTCAAAGAATACTGAACAACAGTTTATAAAGGCTGGAAATTCTTACTCTTGGAAATAATTTTATAGCCTAATGTACACCCTTATTGGGTTAGTCACAGGACCCCGAATCTCCTATCCTTATAGGAGAAGCCTAATTATAGTATTAACAAACTAAAATGGGTGTCTCGTTGGACATTCAGGTGCTGTAGGTCAAAGAATACTGAACAACAGTTTATAAAGGCTGGAAATTCTTACTCTTGGAAATAATTTTATAGCCTAATGTACACCCTTATTGGGTTAGTCACAGGACCCCGAATCTCCTATCCTTATAGGAGAAGCCTAATTATAGTATTAACAAACTAAAATGGGTGTCTCGTTGGACATTCAGGTGCTGTAGGTCAAAGAATACTGAACAACAGTTTATAAAGGCTGGAAATTCTTACTCTTGGAAATAATTTTATAGCCTAATGTACACCCTTATTGGGTTAGTCACAGGACCCCGAATCTCCTATCCTTATAGGAGAAGCCTAATTATAGTATTAACAAACTAAAATGGGTGTCTCGTTGGACATTCAGGTGCTGTAGGTCAAAGAATACTGAACAACAGTTTATAAAGGCTGGAAATTCTTACTCTTGGAAATAATTTTATAGCCTAATGTACACCCTTATGGGTTAGTCACAGGACCCCGAATCTCCTATCCTTATAGGAGAAGCCTAATTATAGTATTAACAAACTAAAATGGGTGTCTCGTTGGACATTCAGGTGCTGTAGGTCAAAGAATACTGAACAACAGTTTATAAAGGCTGGAAATTCTTACTCTTGGAAATAATTTTATAGCCTAATGTACACCCTTATTGGGTTAGTCACAGGACCCCGAATCTCCTATCCTTATAGGAGAAGCCTAATTATAGTATTAACAAACTAAAATGGGTGTCTCGTTGGACATTCAGGTGTGTAGGTCAAAGAATACTGAACAACAGTTTATAAAGGCTGGAAATTCTTACTCTTGGAAATAATTTTATAGCCTAATGTACACCCTTATTGGGTTAGTCACAGGACCCCGAATCTCCTATCCTTATAGGAGAAGCCTAATTATAGTATTAACAAACTAAAATGGGTGTCTCGTTGGACATTCAGGTGCTGTAGGTCAAAGAATACTGAACAACAGTTTATAAAGGCTGGAAATTCTTACTCTTGGAAATAATTTTATAGCCTAATGTACACCCTTATTGGGTTAGTCACAGGACCCCGAATCTCCTATCCTTATAGGAGAAGCCTAATTATAGTATTAACAAACTAAAATGGGTGTCTCGTTGGACATTCAGGTGCTGTAGGTCAAAGAATACTGAACAACAGTTTATAAAGGCTGGAAATTCTTACTCTTGGAAATAATTTTATAGCCTAATGTACACCCTTATTGGTTAGTCACAGGACCCGAATCTCCTATCCTTATAGGAGAAGCCTAATTATAGTATTAACAAACTAAAATGGGTGTCTCGTTGGACATTCAGGTGCTGTAGGTCAAAGAATACTGAACAACAGTTTATAAAGGCTGGAAATTCTTACTCTTGGAAATAATTTTATAGCCTAATGTACACCCTTTTGGGTTAGTCACAGGACCCCGAATCTCCTATCCTATAGGAGAAGTAATTATAGTATTAACAAACTAAAAGGGTGTCATTAGGCTATAAAATTATTTCCAAGAGTGAATTTCCAGCCTTTATAAACTGTTGTTCAGTATTCTTTGACCTACAGCACCTGAATGTCCAACGAGACACCCATTTTAGTTTGTTAATACTATAATTAGGCTTCTCCTATAAGGATAGGAGATTCGGGGTCCTGTGACTAACCCAATAAGGGTGTACATTAGGCTATAAAATTATTTCCAAGAGTAAGAATTTCCAGCCTTTATAAACTGTTGTTCAGTATTCTTTGACCTACAGCACCTGAATGTCCAACGAGACACCCATTTTAGTTTGTTAATACTATAATTAGGCTTCTCCTATAAGGATAGGAGATTCGGGGTCCTGTGACTAACCCAATAAGGGTGTACATTAGGCTATAAAATTATTTCCAAGAGTAAGAATTTCCAGCCTTTATAAACTGTTGTTCAGTATTCTTTGACCTACAGCACCTGAATGTCCAACGAGACACCCATTTTAGTTTGTTAATACTATAATTAGGCTTCTCCTATAAGGATAGGAGATTCGGGGTCCTGTGACTAACCCAATAAGGGTGTACATTAGGCTATAAAATTATTTCCAAGAGTAAGAATTTCCAGCCTTTATAAACTGTTGTTCAGTATTCTTTGACCTACAGCACCTGAATGTCCAACGAGACACCCATTTTAGTTTGTTAATACTATAATTAGGCTTCTCCTATAAGGATAGGAGATTCGGGGTCCTGTGACTAACCCAATAAGGGTGTACATTAGGCTATAAAATTATTTCCAAGAGTAAGAATTTCCAGCCTTTATAAACTGTTGTTCAGTATTCTTTGACCTACAGCACCTGAATGTCCAACGAGACACCCATTTTAGTTTGTTAATACTATAATTAGGCTTCTCCTATAAGGATAGGAGATTCGGGGTCCTGTGACTAACCCAATAAGGGTGTACATTAGGCTATAAAATTATTTCCAAGAGTAAGAATTTCCAGCCTTTATAAACTGTTGTTCAGTATTCTTTGACCTACAGCACCTGAATGTCCAACGAGACACCCATTTTAGTTTGTTAATACTATAATTAGGCTTCTCCTATAAGGATAGGAGATTCGGGGTCCTGTGACTAACCCAATAAGGGTGTACATTAGGCTATAAAATTATTTCCAAGAGTAAGAATTTCCAGCCTTTATAAACTGTTGTTCAGTATTCTTTGACCTACAGCACCTGAATGTCCAACGAGACACCCATTTTAGTTTGTTAATACTATAATTAGGCTTCTCCTATAAGGATAGGAGATTCGGGGTCCTGTGACTAACCCAATAAGGGTGTACATTAGGCTATAAAATTATTTCCAAGAGTAAGAATTTCCAGCCTTTATAAACTGTTGTTCAGTATTCTTTGACCTACAGCACCTGAATGTCCAACGAGACACCCATTTTAGTTTGTTAATACTATAATTAGGCTTCTCCTATAAGGATAGGAGATTCGGGGTCCTGTGACTAACCCAATAAGGGTGTACATTAGGCTATAAAATTATTTCCAAGAGTAAGAATTTCCAGCCTTTATAAACTGTTGTTCAGTATTCTTTGACCTACAGCACCTGAATGTCCAACGAGACACCCATTTTAGTTTGTTAATACTATAATTAGGCTTCTCCTATAAGGATAGGAGATTCGGGGTCCTGTGACTAACCCAATAAGGGTGTACATTAGGCTATAAAATTATTTCCAAGAGTAAGAATTTCCAGCCTTTATAAACTGTTGTTCAGTATTCTTTGACCTACAGCACCTGAATGTCCAACGAGACACCCATTTTAGTTTGTTAATACTATAATTAGGCTTCTCCTATAAGGATAGGAGATTCGGGGTCCTGTGACTAACCCAATAAGGGTGTACATTAGGCTATAAAATTATTTCCAAGAGTAAGAATTTCCAGCCTTTATAAACTGTTGTTCAGTATTCTTTGACCTACAGCACCTGAATGTCCAACGAGACACCCATTTTAGTTTGTTAATACTATAATTAGGCTTCTCCTATAAGGATAGGAGATTCGGGGTCCTGTGACTAACCCAATAAGGGTGTACATTAGGCTATAAAATTATTTCCAAGAGTAAGAATTTCCAGCCTTTATAAACTGTTGTTCAGTATTCTTTGACCTACAGCACCTGAATGTCCAACGAGACACCCATTTTAGTTTGTTAATACTATAATTAGGCTTCTCCTATAAGGATAGGAGATTCGGGGTCCTGTGACTAACCCAATAAGGGTGTACATTAGGCTATAAAATTATTTCCAAGAGTAAGAATTTCCAGCCTTTATAAACTGTTGTTCAGTATTCTTTGACCTACAGCACCTGAATGTCCAACGAGACACCCATTTTAGTTTGTTAATACTATAATTAGGCTTCTCCTATAAGGATAGGAGATTCGGGGTCCTGTGACTAACCCAATAAGGGTGTACATTAGGCTATAAAATTATTTCCAAGAGTAAGAATTTCCAGCCTTTATAAACTGTTGTTCAGTATTCTTTGACCTACAGCACCTGAATGTCCAACGAGACACCCATTTTAGTTTGTTAATACTATAATTAGGCTTCTCCTATAAGGATAGGAGATTCGGGGTCCTGTGACTAACCCAATAAGGGTGTACATTAGGCTATAAAATTATTTCCAAGAGTAAGAATTTCCAGCCTTTATAAACTGTTGTTCAGTATTCTTTGACCTACAGCACCTGAATGTCCAACGAGACACCCATTTTAGTTTGTTAATACTATAATTAGGCTTCTCCTATAAGGATAGGAGATTCGGGGTCCTGTGACTAACCCAATAAGGGTGTACATTAGGCTATAAAATTATTTCCAAGAGTAAGAATTTCCAGCCTTTATAAACTGTTGTTCAGTATTCTTTGACCTACAGCACCTGAATGTCCAACGAGACACCCATTTTAGTTTGTTAATACTATAATTAGGCTTCTCCTATAAGGATAGGAGATTCGGGGTCCTGTGACTAACCCAATAAGGGTGTACATTAGGCTATAAAATTATTTCCAAGAGTAAGAATTTCCAGCCTTTATAAACTGTTGTTCAGTATTCTTTGACCTACAGCACCTGAATGTCCAACGAGACACCCATTTTAGTTTGTTAATACTATAATTAGGCTTCTCCTATAAGGATAGGAGATTCGGGGTCCTGTGACTAACCCAATAAGGGTGTACATTAGGCTATAAAATTATTTCCAAGAGTAAGAATTTCCAGCCTTTATAAACTGTTGTTCAGTATTCTTTGACCTACAGCACCTGAATGTCCAACGAGACACCCATTTTAGTTTGTTAATACTATAATTAGGCTTCTCCTATAAGGATAGGAGATTCGGGGTCCTGTGACTAACCCAATAAGGGTGTACATTAGGCTATAAAATTATTTCCAAGAGTAAGAATTTCCAGCCTTTATAAACTGTTGTTCAGTATTCTTTGACCTACAGCACCTGAATGTCCAACGAGACACCCATTTTAGTTTGTTAATACTATAATTAGGCTTCTCCTATAAGGATAGGAGATTCGGGGTCCTGTGACTAACCCAATAAGGGTGTACATTAGGCTATAAAATTATTTCCAAGAGTAAGAATTTCCAGCCTTTATAAACTGTTGTTCAGTATTCTTTGACCTACAGCACCTGAATGTCCAACGAGACACCCATTTTAGTTTGTTAATACTATAATTAGGCTTCTCCTATAAGGATAGGAGATTCGGGGTCCTGTGACTAACCCAATAAGGGTGTACATTAGGCTATAAAATTATTTCCAAGAGTAAGAATTTCCAGCCTTTATAAACTGTTGTTCAGTATTCTTTGACCTACAGCACCTGAATGTCCAACGAGACACCCATTTTAGTTTGTTAATACTATAATTAGGCTTCTCCTATAAGGATAGGAGATTCGGGGTCCTGTGACTAACCCAATAAGGGTGTACATTAGGCTATAAAATTATTTCCAAGAGTAAGAATTTCCAGCCTTTATAAACTGTTGTTCAGTATTCTTTGACCTACAGCACCTGAATGTCCAACGAGACACCCATTTTAGTTTGTTAATACTATAATTAGGCTTCTCCTATAAGGATAGGAGATTCGGGGTCCTGTGACTAACCCAATAAGGGTGTACATTAGGCTATAAAATTATTTCCAAGAGTAAGAATTTCCAGCCTTTATAAACTGTTGTTCAGTATTCTTTGACCTACAGCACCTGAATGTCCAACGAGACACCCATTTTAGTTTGTTAATACTATAATTAGGCTTCTCCTATAAGGATAGGAGATTCGGGGTCCTGTGACTAACCCAATAAGGGTGTACATTAGGCTATAAAATTATTTCCAAGAGTAAGAATTTCCAGCCTTTATAAACTGTTGTTCAGTATTCTTTGACCTACAGCACCTGAATGTCCAACGAGACACCCATTTTAGTTTGTTAATACTATAATTAGGCTTCTCCTATAAGGATAGGAGATTCGGGGTCCTGTGACTAACCCAATAAGGGTGTACATTAGGCTATAAAATTATTTCCAAGAGTAAGAATTTCCAGCCTTTATAAACTGTTGTTCAGTATTCTTTGACCTACAGCACCTGAATGTCCAACGAGACACCCATTTTAGTTTGTTAATACTATAATTAGGCTTCTCCTATAAGGATAGGAGATTCGGGGTCCTGTGACTAACCCAATAAGGGTGTACATTAGGCTATAAAATTATTTCCAAGAGTAAGAATTTCCAGCCTTTATAAACTGTTGTTCAGTATTCTTTGACCTACAGCACCTGAATGTCCAACGAGACACCCATTTTAGTTTGTTAATACTATAATTAGGCTTCTCCTATAAGGATAGGAGATTCGGGGTCCTGTGACTAACCCAATAAGGGTGTACATTAGGCTATAAAATTATTTCCAAGAGTAAGAATTTCCAGCCTTTATAAACTGTTGTTCAGTATTCTTTGACCTACAGCACCTGAATGTCCAACGAGACACCCATTTTAGTTTGTTAATACTATAATTAGGCTTCTCCTATAAGGATAGGAGATTCGGGGTCCTGTGACTAACCCAATAAGGGTGTACATTAGGCTATAAAATTATTTCCAAGAGTAAGAATTTCCAGCCTTTATAAACTGTTGTTCAGTATTCTTTGACCTACAGCACCTGAATGTCCAACGAGACACCCATTTTAGTTTGTTAATACTATAATTAGGCTTCTCCTATAAGGATAGGAGATTCGGGGTCCTGTGACTAACCCAATAAGGGTGTACATTAGGCTATAAAATTATTTCCAAGAGTAAGAATTTCCAGCCTTTATAAACTGTTGTTCAGTATTCTTTGACCTACAGCACCTGAATGTCCAACGAGACACCCATTTTAGTTTGTTAATACTATAATTAGGCTTCTCCTATAAGGATAGGAGATTCGGGGTCCTGTGACTAACCCAATAAGGGTGTACATTAGGCTATAAAATTATTTCCAAGAGTAAGAATTTCCAGCCTTTATAAACTGTTGTTCAGTATTCTTTGACCTACAGCACCTGAATGTCCAACGAGACACCCATTTTAGTTTGTTAATACTATAATTAGGCTTCTCCTATAAGGATAGGAGATTCGGGGTCCTGTGACTAACCCAATAAGGGTGTACATTAGGCTATAAAATTATTTCCAAGAGTAAGAATTTCCAGCCTTTATAAACTGTTGTTCAGTATTCTTTGACCTACAGCACCTGAATGTCCAACGAGACACCCATTTTAGTTTGTTAATACTATAATTAGGCTTCTCCTATAAGGATAGGAGATTCGGGGTCCTGTGACTAACCCAATAAGGGTGTACATTAGGCTATAAAATTATTTCCAAGAGTAAGAATTTCCAGCCTTTATAAACTGTTGTTCAGTATTCTTTGACCTACAGCACCTGAATGTCCAACGAGACACCCATTTTAGTTTGTTAATACTATAATTAGGCTTCTCCTATAAGGATAGGAGATTCGGGGTCCTGTGACTAACCCAATAAGGGTGTACATTAGGCTATAAAATTATTTCCAAGAGTAAGAATTTCCAGCCTTTATAAACTGTTGTTCAGTATTCTTTGACCTACAGCACCTGAATGTCCAACGAGACACCCATTTTAGTTTGTTAATACTATAATTAGGCTTCTCCTATAAGGATAGGAGATTCGGGGTCCTGTGACTAACCCAATAAGGGTGTACATTAGGCTATAAAATTATTTCCAAGAGTAAGAATTTCCAGCCTTTATAAACTGTTGTTCAGTATTCTTTGACCTACAGCACCTGAATGTCCAACGAGACACCCATTTTAGTTTGTTAATACTATAATTAGGCTTCTCCTATAAGGATAGGAGATTCGGGGTCCTGTGACTAACCCAATAAGGGTGTACATTAGGCTATAAAATTATTTCCAAGAGTAAGAATTTCCAGCCTTTATAAACTGTTGTTCAGTATTCTTTGACCTACAGCACCTGAATGTCCAACGAGACACCCATTTTAGTTTGTTAATACTATAATTAGGCTTCTCCTATAAGGATAGGAGATTCGGGGTCCTGTGACTAACCCAATAAGGGTGTACATTAGGCTATAAAATTATTTCCAAGAGTAAGAATTTCCAGCCTTTATAAACTGTTGTTCAGTATTCTTTGACCTACAGCACCTGAATGTCCAACGAGACACCCATTTTAGTTTGTTAATACTATAATTAGGCTTCTCCTATAAGGATAGGAGATTCGGGGTCCTGTGACTAACCCAATAAGGGTGTACATTAGGCTATAAAATTATTTCCAAGAGTAAGAATTTCCAGCCTTTATAAACTGTTGTTCAGTATTCTTTGACCTACAGCACCTGAATGTCCAACGAGACACCCATTTTAGTTTGTTAATACTATAATTAGGCTTCTCCTATAAGGATAGGAGATTCGGGGTCCTGTGACTAACCCAATAAGGGTGTACATTAGGCTATAAAATTATTTCCAAGAGTAAGAATTTCCAGCCTTTATAAACTGTTGTTCAGTATTCTTTGACCTACAGCACCTGAATGTCCAACGAGACACCCATTTTAGTTTGTTAATACTATAATTAGGCTTCTCCTATAAGGATAGGAGATTCGGGGTCCTGTGACTAACCCAATAAGGGTGTACATTAGGCTATAAAATTATTTCCAAGAGTAAGAATTTCCAGCCTTTATAAACTGTTGTTCAGTATTCTTTGACCTACAGCACCTGAATGTCCAACGAGACACCCATTTTAGTTTGTTAATACTATAATTAGGCTTCTCCTATAAGGATAGGAGATTCGGGGTCCTGTGACTAACCCAATAAGGGTGTACATTAGGCTATAAAATTATTTCCAAGAGTAAGAATTTCCAGCCTTTATAAACTGTTGTTCAGTATTCTTTGACCTACAGCACCTGAATGTCCAACGAGACACCCATTTTAGTTTGTTAATACTATAATTAGGCTTCTCCTATAAGGATAGGAGATTCGGGGTCCTGTGACTAACCCAATAAGGGTGTACATTAGGCTATAAAATTATTTCCAAGAGTAAGAATTTCCAGCCTTTATAAACTGTTGTTCAGTATTCTTTGACCTACAGCACCTGAATGTCCAACGAGACACCCATTTTAGTTTGTTAATACTATAATTAGGCTTCTCCTATAAGGATAGGAGATTCGGGGTCCTGTGACTAACCCAATAAGGGTGTACATTAGGCTATAAAATTATTTCCAAGAGTAAGAATTTCCAGCCTTTATAAACTGTTGTTCAGTATTCTTTGACCTACAGCACCTGAATGTCCAACGAGACACCCATTTTAGTTTGTTAATACTATAATTAGGCTTCTCCTATAAGGATAGGAGATTCGGGGTCCTGTGACTAACCCAATAAGGGTGTACATTAGGCTATAAAATTATTTCCAAGAGTAAGAATTTCCAGCCTTTATAAACTGTTGTTCAGTATTCTTTGACCTACAGCACCTGAATGTCCAACGAGACACCCATTTTAGTTTGTTAATACTATAATTAGGCTTCTCCTATAAGGATAGGAGATTCGGGGTCCTGTGACTAACCCAATAAGGGTGTACATTAGGCTATAAAATTATTTCCAAGAGTAAGAATTTCCAGCCTTTATAAACTGTTGTTCAGTATTCTTTGACCTACAGCACCTGAATGTCCAACGAGACACCCATTTTAGTTTGTTAATACTATAATTAGGCTTCTCCTATAAGGATAGGAGATTCGGGGTCCTGTGACTAACCCAATAAGGGTGTACATTAGGCTATAAAATTATTTCCAAGAGTAAGAATTTCCAGCCTTTATAAACTGTTGTTCAGTATTCTTTGACCTACAGCACCTGAATGTCCAACGAGACACCCATTTTAGTTTGTTAATACTATAATTAGGCTTCTCCTATAAGGATAGGAGATTCGGGGTCCTGTGACTAACCCAATAAGGGTGTACATTAGGCTATAAAATTATTTCCAAGAGTAAGAATTTCCAGCCTTTATAAACTGTTGTTCAGTATTCTTTGACCTACAGCACCTGAATGTCCAACGAGACACCCATTTTAGTTTGTTAATACTATAATTAGGCTTCTCCTATAAGGATAGGAGATTCGGGGTCCTGTGACTAACCCAATAAGGGTGTACATTAGGCTATAAAATTATTTCCAAGAGTAAGAATTTCCAGCCTTTATAAACTGTTGTTCAGTATTCTTTGACCTACAGCACCTGAATGTCCAACGAGACACCCATTTTAGTTTGTTAATACTATAATTAGGCTTCTCCTATAAGGATAGGAGATTCGGGGTCCTGTGACTAACCCAATAAGGGTGTACATTAGGCTATAAAATTATTTCCAAGAGTAAGAATTTCCAGCCTTTATAAACTGTTGTTCAGTATTCTTTGACCTACAGCACCTGAATGTCCAACGAGACACCCATTTTAGTTTGTTAATACTATAATTAGGCTTCTCCTATAAGGATAGGAGATTCGGGGTCCTGTGACTAACCCAATAAGGGTGTACATTAGGCTATAAAATTATTTCCAAGAGTAAGAATTTCCAGCCTTTATAAACTGTTGTTCAGTATTCTTTGACCTACAGCACCTGAATGTCCAACGAGACACCCATTTTAGTTTGTTAATACTATAATTAGGCTTCTCCTATAAGGATAGGAGATTCGGGGTCCTGTGACTAACCCAATAAGGGTGTACATTAGGCTATAAAATTATTTCCAAGAGTAAGAATTTCCAGCCTTTATAAACTGTTGTTCAGTATTCTTTGACCTACAGCACCTGAATGTCCAACGAGACACCCATTTTAGTTTGTTAATACTATAATTAGGCTTCTCCTATAAGGATAGGAGATTCGGGGTCCTGTGACTAACCCAATAAGGGTGTACATTAGGCTATAAAATTATTTCCAAGAGTAAGAATTTCCAGCCTTTATAAACTGTTGTTCAGTATTCTTTGACCTACAGCACCTGAATGTCCAACGAGACACCCATTTTAGTTTGTTAATACTATAATTAGGCTTCTCCTATAAGGATAGGAGATTCGGGGTCCTGTGACTAACCCAATAAGGGTGTACATTAGGCTATAAAATTATTTCCAAGAGTAAGAATTTCCAGCCTTTATAAACTGTTGTTCAGTATTCTTTGACCTACAGCACCTGAATGTCCAACGAGACACCCATTTTAGTTTGTTAATACTATAATTAGGCTTCTCCTATAAGGATAGGAGATTCGGGGTCCTGTGACTAACCCAATAAGGGTGTACATTAGGCTATAAAATTATTTCCAAGAGTAAGAATTTCCAGCCTTTATAAACTGTTGTTCAGTATTCTTTGACCTACAGCACCTGAATGTCCAACGAGACACCCATTTTAGTTTGTTAATACTATAATTAGGCTTCTCCTATAAGGATAGGAGATTCGGGGTCCTGTGACTAACCCAATAAGGGTGTACATTAGGCTATAAAATTATTTCCAAGAGTAAGAATTTCCAGCCTTTATAAACTGTTGTTCAGTATTCTTTGACCTACAGCACCTGAATGTCCAACGAGACACCCATTTTAGTTTGTTAATACTATAATTAGGCTTCTCCTATAAGGATAGGAGATTCGGGGTCCTGTGACTAACCCAATAAGGGTGTACATTAGGCTATAAAATTATTTCCAAGAGTAAGAATTTCCAGCCTTTATAAACTGTTGTTCAGTATTCTTTGACCTACAGCACCTGAATGTCCAACGAGACACCCATTTTAGTTTGTTAATACTATAATTAGGCTTCTCCTATAAGGATAGGAGATTCGGGGTCCTGTGACTAACCCAATAAGGGTGTACATTAGGCTATAAAATTATTTCCAAGAGTAAGAATTTCCAGCCTTTATAAACTGTTGTTCAGTATTCTTTGACCTACAGCACCTGAATGTCCAACGAGACACCCATTTTAGTTTGTTAATACTATAATTAGGCTTCTCCTATAAGGATAGGAGATTCGGGGTCCTGTGACTAACCCAATAAGGGTGTACATTAGGCTATAAAATTATTTCCAAGAGTAAGAATTTCCAGCCTTTATAAACTGTTGTTCAGTATTCTTTGACCTACAGCACCTGAATGTCCAACGAGACACCCATTTTAGTTTGTTAATACTATAATTAGGCTTCTCCTATAAGGATAGGAGATTCGGGGTCCTGTGACTAACCCAATAAGGGTGTACATTAGGCTATAAAATTATTTCCAAGAGTAAGAATTTCCAGCCTTTATAAACTGTTGTTCAGTATTCTTTGACCTACAGCACCTGAATGTCCAACGAGACACCCATTTTAGTTTGTTAATACTATAATTAGGCTTCTCCTATAAGGATAGGAGATTCGGGGTCCTGTGACTAACCCAATAAGGGTGTACATTAGGCTATAAAATTATTTCCAAGAGTAAGAATTTCCAGCCTTTATAAACTGTTGTTCAGTATTCTTTGACCTACAGCACCTGAATGTCCAACGAGACACCCATTTTAGTTTGTTAATACTATAATTAGGCTTCTCCTATAAGGATAGGAGATTCGGGGTCCTGTGACTAACCCAATAAGGGTGTACATTAGGCTATAAAATTATTTCCAAGAGTAAGAATTTCCAGCCTTTATAAACTGTTGTTCAGTATTCTTTGACCTACAGCACCTGAATGTCCAACGAGACACCCATTTTAGTTTGTTAATACTATAATTAGGCTTCTCCTATAAGGATAGGAGATTCGGGGTCCTGTGACTAACCCAATAAGGGTGTACATTAGGCTATAAAATTATTTCCAAGAGTAAGAATTTCCAGCCTTTATAAACTGTTGTTCAGTATTCTTTGACCTACAGCACCTGAATGTCCAACGAGACACCCATTTTAGTTTGTTAATACTATAATTAGGCTTCTCCTATAAGGATAGGAGATTCGGGGTCCTGTGACTAACCCAATAAGGGTGTACATTAGGCTATAAAATTATTTCCAAGAGTAAGAATTTCCAGCCTTTATAAACTGTTGTTCAGTATTCTTTGACCTACAGCACCTGAATGTCCAACGAGACACCCATTTTAGTTTGTTAATACTATAATTAGGCTTCTCCTATAAGGATAGGAGATTCGGGGTCCTGTGACTAACCCAATAAGGGTGTACATTAGGCTATAAAATTATTTCCAAGAGTAAGAATTTCCAGCCTTTATAAACTGTTGTTCAGTATTCTTTGACCTACAGCACCTGAATGTCCAACGAGACACCCATTTTAGTTTGTTAATACTATAATTAGGCTTCTCCTATAAGGATAGGAGATTCGGGGTCCTGTGACTAACCCAATAAGGGTGTACATTAGGCTATAAAATTATTTCCAAGAGTAAGAATTTCCAGCCTTTATAAACTGTTGTTCAGTATTCTTTGACCTACAGCACCTGAATGTCCAACGAGACACCCATTTTAGTTTGTTAATACTATAATTAGGCTTCTCCTATAAGGATAGGAGATTCGGGGTCCTGTGACTAACCCAATAAGGGTGTACATTAGGCTATAAAATTATTTCCAAGAGTAAGAATTTCCAGCCTTTATAAACTGTTGTTCAGTATTCTTTGACCTACAGCACCTGAATGTCCAACGAGACACCCATTTTAGTTTGTTAATACTATAATTAGGCTTCTCCTATAAGGATAGGAGATTCGGGGTCCTGTGACTAACCCAATAAGGGTGTACATTAGGCTATAAAATTATTTCCAAGAGTAAGAATTTCCAGCCTTTATAAACTGTTGTTCAGTATTCTTTGACCTACAGCACCTGAATGTCCAACGAGACACCCATTTTAGTTTGTTAATACTATAATTAGGCTTCTCCTATAAGGATAGGAGATTCGGGGTCCTGTGACTAACCCAATAAGGGTGTACATTAGGCTATAAAATTATTTCCAAGAGTAAGAATTTCCAGCCTTTATAAACTGTTGTTCAGTATTCTTTGACCTACAGCACCTGAATGTCCAACGAGACACCCATTTTAGTTTGTTAATACTATAATTAGGCTTCTCCTATAAGGATAGGAGATTCGGGGTCCTGTGACTAACCCAATAAGGGTGTACATTAGGCTATAAAATTATTTCCAAGAGTAAGAATTTCCAGCCTTTATAAACTGTTGTTCAGTATTCTTTGACCTACAGCACCTGAATGTCCAACGAGACACCCATTTTAGTTTGTTAATACTATAATTAGGCTTCTCCTATAAGGATAGGAGATTCGGGGTCCTGTGACTAACCCAATAAGGGTGTACATTAGGCTATAAAATTATTTCCAAGAGTAAGAATTTCCAGCCTTTATAAACTGTTGTTCAGTATTCTTTGACCTACAGCACCTGAATGTCCAACGAGACACCCATTTTAGTTTGTTAATACTATAATTAGGCTTCTCCTATAAGGATAGGAGATTCGGGGTCCTGTGACTAACCCAATAAGGGTGTACATTAGGCTATAAAATTATTTCCAAGAGTAAGAATTTCCAGCCTTTATAAACTGTTGTTCAGTATTCTTTGACCTACAGCACCTGAATGTCCAACGAGACACCCATTTTAGTTTGTTAATACTATAATTAGGCTTCTCCTATAAGGATAGGAGATTCGGGGTCCTGTGACTAACCCAATAAGGGTGTACATTAGGCTATAAAATTATTTCCAAGAGTAAGAATTTCCAGCCTTTATAAACTGTTGTTCAGTATTCTTTGACCTACAGCACCTGAATGTCCAACGAGACACCCATTTTAGTTTGTTAATACTATAATTAGGCTTCTCCTATAAGGATAGGAGATTCGGGGTCCTGTGACTAACCCAATAAGGGTGTACATTAGGCTATAAAATTATTTCCAAGAGTAAGAATTTCCAGCCTTTATAAACTGTTGTTCAGTATTCTTTGACCTACAGCACCTGAATGTCCAACGAGACACCCATTTTAGTTTGTTAATACTATAATTAGGCTTCTCCTATAAGGATAGGAGATTCGGGGTCCTGTGACTAACCCAATAAGGGTGTACATTAGGCTATAAAATTATTTCCAAGAGTAAGAATTTCCAGCCTTTATAAACTGTTGTTCAGTATTCTTTGACCTACAGCACCTGAATGTCCAACGAGACACCCATTTTAGTTTGTTAATACTATAATTAGGCTTCTCCTATAAGGATAGGAGATTCGGGGTCCTGTGACTAACCCAATAAGGGTGTACATTAGGCTATAAAATTATTTCCAAGAGTAAGAATTTCCAGCCTTTATAAACTGTTGTTCAGTATTCTTTGACCTACAGCACCTGAATGTCCAACGAGACACCCATTTTAGTTTGTTAATACTATAATTAGGCTTCTCCTATAAGGATAGGAGATTCGGGGTCCTGTGACTAACCCAATAAGGGTGTACATTAGGCTATAAAATTATTTCCAAGAGTAAGAATTTCCAGCCTTTATAAACTGTTGTTCAGTATTCTTTGACCTACAGCACCTGAATGTCCAACGAGACACCCATTTTAGTTTGTTAATACTATAATTAGGCTTCTCCTATAAGGATAGGAGATTCGGGGTCCTGTGACTAACCCAATAAGGGTGTACATTAGGCTATAAAATTATTTCCAAGAGTAAGAATTTCCAGCCTTTATAAACTGTTGTTCAGTATTCTTTGACCTACAGCACCTGAATGTCCAACGAGACACCCATTTTAGTTTGTTAATACTATAATTAGGCTTCTCCTATAAGGATAGGAGATTCGGGGTCCTGTGACTAACCCAATAAGGGTGTACATTAGGCTATAAAATTATTTCCAAGAGTAAGAATTTCCAGCCTTTATAAACTGTTGTTCAGTATTCTTTGACCTACAGCACCTGAATGTCCAACGAGACACCCATTTTAGTTTGTTAATACTATAATTAGGCTTCTCCTATAAGGATAGGAGATTCGGGGTCCTGTGACTAACCCAATAAGGGTGTACATTAGGCTATAAAATTATTTCCAAGAGTAAGAATTTCCAGCCTTTATAAACTGTTGTTCAGTATTCTTTGACCTACAGCACCTGAATGTCCAACGAGACACCCATTTTAGTTTGTTAATACTATAATTAGGCTTCTCCTATAAGGATAGGAGATTCGGGGTCCTGTGACTAACCCAATAAGGGTGTACATTAGGCTATAAAATTATTTCCAAGAGTAAGAATTTCCAGCCTTTATAAACTGTTGTTCAGTATTCTTTGACCTACAGCACCTGAATGTCCAACGAGACACCCATTTTAGTTTGTTAATACTATAATTAGGCTTCTCCTATAAGGATAGGAGATTCGGGGTCCTGTGACTAACCCAATAAGGGTGTACATTAGGCTATAAAATTATTTCCAAGAGTAAGAATTTCCAGCCTTTATAAACTGTTGTTCAGTATTCTTTGACCTACAGCACCTGAATGTCCAACGAGACACCCATTTTAGTTTGTTAATACTATAATTAGGCTTCTCCTATAAGGATAGGAGATTCGGGGTCCTGTGACTAACCCAATAAGGGTGTACATTAGGCTATAAAATTATTTCCAAGAGTAAGAATTTCCAGCCTTTATAAACTGTTGTTCAGTATTCTTTGACCTACAGCACCTGAATGTCCAACGAGACACCCATTTTAGTTTGTTAATACTATAATTAGGCTTCTCCTATAAGGATAGGAGATTCGGGGTCCTGTGACTAACCCAATAAGGGTGTACATTAGGCTATAAAATTATTTCCAAGAGTAAGAATTTCCAGCCTTTATAAACTGTTGTTCAGTATTCTTTGACCTACAGCACCTGAATGTCCAACGAGACACCCATTTTAGTTTGTTAATACTATAATTAGGCTTCTCCTATAAGGATAGGAGATTCGGGGTCCTGTGACTAACCCAATAAGGGTGTACATTAGGCTATAAAATTATTTCCAAGAGTAAGAATTTCCAGCCTTTATAAACTGTTGTTCAGTATTCTTTGACCTACAGCACCTGAATGTCCAACGAGACACCCATTTTAGTTTGTTAATACTATAATTAGGCTTCTCCTATAAGGATAGGAGATTCGGGGTCCTGTGACTAACCCAATAAGGGTGTACATTAGGCTATAAAATTATTTCCAAGAGTAAGAATTTCCAGCCTTTATAAACTGTTGTTCAGTATTCTTTGACCTACAGCACCTGAATGTCCAACGAGACACCCATTTTAGTTTGTTAATACTATAATTAGGCTTCTCCTATAAGGATAGGAGATTCGGGGTCCTGTGACTAACCCAATAAGGGTGTACATTAGGCTATAAAATTATTTCCAAGAGTAAGAATTTCCAGCCTTTATAAACTGTTGTTCAGTATTCTTTGACCTACAGCACCTGAATGTCCAACGAGACACCCATTTTAGTTTGTTAATACTATAATTAGGCTTCTCCTATAAGGATAGGAGATTCGGGGTCCTGTGACTAACCCAATAAGGGTGTACATTAGGCTATAAAATTATTTCCAAGAGTAAGAATTTCCAGCCTTTATAAACTGTTGTTCAGTATTCTTTGACCTACAGCACCTGAATGTCCAACGAGACACCCATTTTAGTTTGTTAATACTATAATTAGGCTTCTCCTATAAGGATAGGAGATTCGGGGTCCTGTGACTAACCCAATAAGGGTGTACATTAGGCTATAAAATTATTTCCAAGAGTAAGAATTTCCAGCCTTTATAAACTGTTGTTCAGTATTCTTTGACCTACAGCACCTGAATGTCCAACGAGACACCCATTTTAGTTTGTTAATACTATAATTAGGCTTCTCCTATAAGGATAGGAGATTCGGGGTCCTGTGACTAACCCAATAAGGGTGTACATTAGGCTATAAAATTATTTCCAAGAGTAAGAATTTCCAGCCTTTATAAACTGTTGTTCAGTATTCTTTGACCTACAGCACCTGAATGTCCAACGAGACACCCATTTTAGTTTGTTAATACTATAATTAGGCTTCTCCTATAAGGATAGGAGATTCGGGGTCCTGTGACTAACCCAATAAGGGTGTACATTAGGCTATAAAATTATTTCCAAGAGTAAGAATTTCCAGCCTTTATAAACTGTTGTTCAGTATTCTTTGACCTACAGCACCTGAATGTCCAACGAGACACCCATTTTAGTTTGTTAATACTATAATTAGGCTTCTCCTATAAGGATAGGAGATTCGGGGTCCTGTGACTAACCCAATAAGGGTGTACATTAGGCTATAAAATTATTTCCAAGAGTAAGAATTTCCAGCCTTTATAAACTGTTGTTCAGTATTCTTTGACCTACAGCACCTGAATGTCCAACGAGACACCCATTTTAGTTTGTTAATACTATAATTAGGCTTCTCCTATAAGGATAGGAGATTCGGGGTCCTGTGACTAACCCAATAAGGGTGTACATTAGGCTATAAAATTATTTCCAAGAGTAAGAATTTCCAGCCTTTATAAACTGTTGTTCAGTATTCTTTGACCTACAGCACCTGAATGTCCAACGAGACACCCATTTTAGTTTGTTAATACTATAATTAGGCTTCTCCTATAAGGATAGGAGATTCGGGGTCCTGTGACTAACCCAATAAGGGTGTACATTAGGCTATAAAATTATTTCCAAGAGTAAGAATTTCCAGCCTTTATAAACTGTTGTTCAGTATTCTTTGACCTACAGCACCTGAATGTCCAACGAGACACCCATTTTAGTTTGTTAATACTATAATTAGGCTTCTCCTATAAGGATAGGAGATTCGGGGTCCTGTGACTAACCCAATAAGGGTGTACATTAGGCTATAAAATTATTTCCAAGAGTAAGAATTTCCAGCCTTTATAAACTGTTGTTCAGTATTCTTTGACCTACAGCACCTGAATGTCCAACGAGACACCCATTTTAGTTTGTTAATACTATAATTAGGCTTCTCCTATAAGGATAGGAGATTCGGGGTCCTGTGACTAACCCAATAAGGGTGTACATTAGGCTATAAAATTATTTCCAAGAGTAAGAATTTCCAGCCTTTATAAACTGTTGTTCAGTATTCTTTGACCTACAGCACCTGAATGTCCAACGAGACACCCATTTTAGTTTGTTAATACTATAATTAGGCTTCTCCTATAAGGATAGGAGATTCGGGGTCCTGTGACTAACCCAATAAGGGTGTACATTAGGCTATAAAATTATTTCCAAGAGTAAGAATTTCCAGCCTTTATAAACTGTTGTTCAGTATTCTTTGACCTACAGCACCTGAATGTCCAACGAGACACCCATTTTAGTTTGTTAATACTATAATTAGGCTTCTCCTATAAGGATAGGAGATTCGGGGTCCTGTGACTAACCCAATAAGGGTGTACATTAGGCTATAAAATTATTTCCAAGAGTAAGAATTTCCAGCCTTTATAAACTGTTGTTCAGTATTCTTTGACCTACAGCACCTGAATGTCCAACGAGACACCCATTTTAGTTTGTTAATACTATAATTAGGCTTCTCCTATAAGGATAGGAGATTCGGGGTCCTGTGACTAACCCAATAAGGGTGTACATTAGGCTATAAAATTATTTCCAAGAGTAAGAATTTCCAGCCTTTATAAACTGTTGTTCAGTATTCTTTGACCTACAGCACCTGAATGTCCAACGAGACACCCATTTTAGTTTGTTAATACTATAATTAGGCTTCTCCTATAAGGATAGGAGATTCGGGGTCCTGTGACTAACCCAATAAGGGTGTACATTAGGCTATAAAATTATTTCCAAGAGTAAGAATTTCCAGCCTTTATAAACTGTTGTTCAGTATTCTTTGACCTACAGCACCTGAATGTCCAACGAGACACCCATTTTAGTTTGTTAATACTATAATTAGGCTTCTCCTATAAGGATAGGAGATTCGGGGTCCTGTGACTAACCCAATAAGGGTGTACATTAGGCTATAAAATTATTTCCAAGAGTAAGAATTTCCAGCCTTTATAAACTGTTGTTCAGTATTCTTTGACCTACAGCACCTGAATGTCCAACGAGACACCCATTTTAGTTTGTTAATACTATAATTAGGCTTCTCCTATAAGGATAGGAGATTCGGGGTCCTGTGACTAACCCAATAAGGGTGTACATTAGGCTATAAAATTATTTCCAAGAGTAAGAATTTCCAGCCTTTATAAACTGTTGTTCAGTATTCTTTGACCTACAGCACCTGAATGTCCAACGAGACACCCATTTTAGTTTGTTAATACTATAATTAGGCTTCTCCTATAAGGATAGGAGATTCGGGGTCCTGTGACTAACCCAATAAGGGTGTACATTAGGCTATAAAATTATTTCCAAGAGTAAGAATTTCCAGCCTTTATAAACTGTTGTTCAGTATTCTTTGACCTACAGCACCTGAATGTCCAACGAGACACCCATTTTAGTTTGTTAATACTATAATTAGGCTTCTCCTATAAGGATAGGAGATTCGGGGTCCTGTGACTAACCCAATAAGGGTGTACATTAGGCTATAAAATTATTTCCAAGAGTAAGAATTTCCAGCCTTTATAAACTGTTGTTCAGTATTCTTTGACCTACAGCACCTGAATGTCCAACGAGACACCCATTTTAGTTTGTTAATACTATAATTAGGCTTCTCCTATAAGGATAGGAGATTCGGGGTCCTGTGACTAACCCAATAAGGGTGTACATTAGGCTATAAAATTATTTCCAAGAGTAAGAATTTCCAGCCTTTATAAACTGTTGTTCAGTATTCTTTGACCTACAGCACCTGAATGTCCAACGAGACACCCATTTTAGTTTGTTAATACTATAATTAGGCTTCTCCTATAAGGATAGGAGATTCGGGGTCCTGTGACTAACCCAATAAGGGTGTACATTAGGCTATAAAATTATTTCCAAGAGTAAGAATTTCCAGCCTTTATAAACTGTTGTTCAGTATTCTTTGACCTACAGCACCTGAATGTCCAACGAGACACCCATTTTAGTTTGTTAATACTATAATTAGGCTTCTCCTATAAGGATAGGAGATTCGGGGTCCTGTGACTAACCCAATAAGGGTGTACATTAGGCTATAAAATTATTTCCAAGAGTAAGAATTTCCAGCCTTTATAAACTGTTGTTCAGTATTCTTTGACCTACAGCACCTGAATGTCCAACGAGACACCCATTTTAGTTTGTTAATACTATAATTAGGCTTCTCCTATAAGGATAGGAGATTCGGGGTCCTGTGACTAACCCAATAAGGGTGTACATTAGGCTATAAAATTATTTCCAAGAGTAAGAATTTCCAGCCTTTATAAACTGTTGTTCAGTATTCTTTGACCTACAGCACCTGAATGTCCAACGAGACACCCATTTTAGTTTGTTAATACTATAATTAGGCTTCTCCTATAAGGATAGGAGATTCGGGGTCCTGTGACTAACCCAATAAGGGTGTACATTAGGCTATAAAATTATTTCCAAGAGTAAGAATTTCCAGCCTTTATAAACTGTTGTTCAGTATTCTTTGACCTACAGCACCTGAATGTCCAACGAGACACCCATTTTAGTTTGTTAATACTATAATTAGGCTTCTCCTATAAGGATAGGAGATTCGGGGTCCTGTGACTAACCCAATAAGGGTGTACATTAGGCTATAAAATTATTTCCAAGAGTAAGAATTTCCAGCCTTTATAAACTGTTGTTCAGTATTCTTTGACCTACAGCACCTGAATGTCCAACGAGACACCCATTTTAGTTTGTTAATACTATAATTAGGCTTCTCCTATAAGGATAGGAGATTCGGGGTCCTGTGACTAACCCAATAAGGGTGTACATTAGGCTATAAAATTATTTCCAAGAGTAAGAATTTCCAGCCTTTATAAACTGTTGTTCAGTATTCTTTGACCTACAGCACCTGAATGTCCAACGAGACACCCATTTTAGTTTGTTAATACTATAATTAGGCTTCTCCTATAAGGATAGGAGATTCGGGGTCCTGTGACTAACCCAATAAGGGTGTACATTAGGCTATAAAATTATTTCCAAGAGTAAGAATTTCCAGCCTTTATAAACTGTTGTTCAGTATTCTTTGACCTACAGCACCTGAATGTCCAACGAGACACCCATTTTAGTTTGTTAATACTATAATTAGGCTTCTCCTATAAGGATAGGAGATTCGGGGTCCTGTGACTAACCCAATAAGGGTGTACATTAGGCTATAAAATTATTTCCAAGAGTAAGAATTTCCAGCCTTTATAAACTGTTGTTCAGTATTCTTTGACCTACAGCACCTGAATGTCCAACGAGACACCCATTTTAGTTTGTTAATACTATAATTAGGCTTCTCCTATAAGGATAGGAGATTCGGGGTCCTGTGACTAACCCAATAAGGGTGTACATTAGGCTATAAAATTATTTCCAAGAGTAAGAATTTCCAGCCTTTATAAACTGTTGTTCAGTATTCTTTGACCTACAGCACCTGAATGTCCAACGAGACACCCATTTTAGTTTGTTAATACTATAATTAGGCTTCTCCTATAAGGATAGGAGATTCGGGGTCCTGTGACTAACCCAATAAGGGTGTACATTAGGCTATAAAATTATTTCCAAGAGTAAGAATTTCCAGCCTTTATAAACTGTTGTTCAGTATTCTTTGACCTACAGCACCTGAATGTCCAACGAGACACCCATTTTAGTTTGTTAATACTATAATTAGGCTTCTCCTATAAGGATAGGAGATTCGGGGTCCTGTGACTAACCCAATAAGGGTGTACATTAGGCTATAAAATTATTTCCAAGAGTAAGAATTTCCAGCCTTTATAAACTGTTGTTCAGTATTCTTTGACCTACAGCACCTGAATGTCCAACGAGACACCCATTTTAGTTTGTTAATACTATAATTAGGCTTCTCCTATAAGGATAGGAGATTCGGGGTCCTGTGACTAACCCAATAAGGGTGTACATTAGGCTATAAAATTATTTCCAAGAGTAAGAATTTCCAGCCTTTATAAACTGTTGTTCAGTATTCTTTGACCTACAGCACCTGAATGTCCAACGAGACACCCATTTTAGTTTGTTAATACTATAATTAGGCTTCTCCTATAAGGATAGGAGATTCGGGGTCCTGTGACTAACCCAATAAGGGTGTACATTAGGCTATAAAATTATTTCCAAGAGTAAGAATTTCCAGCCTTTATAAACTGTTGTTCAGTATTCTTTGACCTACAGCACCTGAATGTCCAACGAGACACCCATTTTAGTTTGTTAATACTATAATTAGGCTTCTCCTATAAGGATAGGAGATTCGGGGTCCTGTGACTAACCCAATAAGGGTGTACATTAGGCTATAAAATTATTTCCAAGAGTAAGAATTTCCAGCCTTTATAAACTGTTGTTCAGTATTCTTTGACCTACAGCACCTGAATGTCCAACGAGACACCCATTTTAGTTTGTTAATACTATAATTAGGCTTCTCCTATAAGGATAGGAGATTCGGGGTCCTGTGACTAACCCAATAAGGGTGTACATTAGGCTATAAAATTATTTCCAAGAGTAAGAATTTCCAGCCTTTATAAACTGTTGTTCAGTATTCTTTGACCTACAGCACCTGAATGTCCAACGAGACACCCATTTTAGTTTGTTAATACTATAATTAGGCTTCTCCTATAAGGATAGGAGATTCGGGGTCCTGTGACTAACCCAATAAGGGTGTACATTAGGCTATAAAATTATTTCCAAGAGTAAGAATTTCCAGCCTTTATAAACTGTTGTTCAGTATTCTTTGACCTACAGCACCTGAATGTCCAACGAGACACCCATTTTAGTTTGTTAATACTATAATTAGGCTTCTCCTATAAGGATAGGAGATTCGGGGTCCTGTGACTAACCCAATAAGGGTGTACATTAGGCTATAAAATTATTTCCAAGAGTAAGAATTTCCAGCCTTTATAAACTGTTGTTCAGTATTCTTTGACCTACAGCACCTGAATGTCCAACGAGACACCCATTTTAGTTTGTTAATACTATAATTAGGCTTCTCCTATAAGGATAGGAGATTCGGGGTCCTGTGACTAACCCAATAAGGGTGTACATTAGGCTATAAAATTATTTCCAAGAGTAAGAATTTCCAGCCTTTATAAACTGTTGTTCAGTATTCTTTGACCTACAGCACCTGAATGTCCAACGAGACACCCATTTTAGTTTGTTAATACTATAATTAGGCTTCTCCTATAAGGATAGGAGATTCGGGGTCCTGTGACTAACCCAATAAGGGTGTACATTAGGCTATAAAATTATTTCCAAGAGTAAGAATTTCCAGCCTTTATAAACTGTTGTTCAGTATTCTTTGACCTACAGCACCTGAATGTCCAACGAGACACCCATTTTAGTTTGTTAATACTATAATTAGGCTTCTCCTATAAGGATAGGAGATTCGGGGTCCTGTGACTAACCCAATAAGGGTGTACATTAGGCTATAAAATTATTTCCAAGAGTAAGAATTTCCAGCCTTTATAAACTGTTGTTCAGTATTCTTTGACCTACAGCACCTGAATGTCCAACGAGACACCCATTTTAGTTTGTTAATACTATAATTAGGCTTCTCCTATAAGGATAGGAGATTCGGGGTCCTGTGACTAACCCAATAAGGGTGTACATTAGGCTATAAAATTATTTCCAAGAGTAAGAATTTCCAGCCTTTATAAACTGTTGTTCAGTATTCTTTGACCTACAGCACCTGAATGTCCAACGAGACACCCATTTTAGTTTGTTAATACTATAATTAGGCTTCTCCTATAAGGATAGGAGATTCGGGGTCCTGTGACTAACCCAATAAGGGTGTACATTAGGCTATAAAATTATTTCCAAGAGTAAGAATTTCCAGCCTTTATAAACTGTTGTTCAGTATTCTTTGACCTACAGCACCTGAATGTCCAACGAGACACCCATTTTAGTTTGTTAATACTATAATTAGGCTTCTCCTATAAGGATAGGAGATTCGGGGTCCTGTGACTAACCCAATAAGGGTGTACATTAGGCTATAAAATTATTTCCAAGAGTAAGAATTTCCAGCCTTTATAAACTGTTGTTCAGTATTCTTTGACCTACAGCACCTGAATGTCCAACGAGACACCCATTTTAGTTTGTTAATACTATAATTAGGCTTCTCCTATAAGGATAGGAGATTCGGGGTCCTGTGACTAACCCAATAAGGGTGTACATTAGGCTATAAAATTATTTCCAAGAGTAAGAATTTCCAGCCTTTATAAACTGTTGTTCAGTATTCTTTGACCTACAGCACCTGAATGTCCAACGAGACACCCATTTTAGTTTGTTAATACTATAATTAGGCTTCTCCTATAAGGATAGGAGATTCGGGGTCCTGTGACTAACCCAATAAGGGTGTACATTAGGCTATAAAATTATTTCCAAGAGTAAGAATTTCCAGCCTTTATAAACTGTTGTTCAGTATTCTTTGACCTACAGCACCTGAATGTCCAACGAGACACCCATTTTAGTTTGTTAATACTATAATTAGGCTTCTCCTATAAGGATAGGAGATTCGGGGTCCTGTGACTAACCCAATAAGGGTGTACATTAGGCTATAAAATTATTTCCAAGAGTAAGAATTTCCAGCCTTTATAAACTGTTGTTCAGTATTCTTTGACCTACAGCACCTGAATGTCCAACGAGACACCCATTTTAGTTTG
This sequence comes from Ambrosia x helenae, assembly GCA_030844895.1. Taxonomy (NCBI): domain Eukaryota; kingdom Viridiplantae; phylum Streptophyta; class Magnoliopsida; order Asterales; family Asteraceae; genus Ambrosia; species Ambrosia x helenae. Next base: position 222,501 of record JAUTDX010007387.1, on the reverse strand, counting down.
TTAATACTATAATTAGGCTTCTCCTATAAGGATAGGAGATTCGGGGTCCTGTGACTAACCCAATAAGGGTGTACATTAGGCTATAAAATTATTTCCAAGAGTAAGAATTTCCAGCCTTTATAAACTGTTGTTCAGTATTCTTTGACCTACAGCACCTGAATGTCCAACGAGACACCCATTTTAGTTTGTTAATACTATAATTAGGCTTCTCCTATAAGGATAGGAGATTCGGGGTCCTGTGACTAACCCAATAAGGGTGTACATTAGGCTATAAAATTATTTCCAAGAGTAAGAATTTCCAGCCTTTATAAACTGTTGTTCAGTATTCTTTGACCTACAGCACCTGAATGTCCAACGAGACACCCATTTTAGTTTGTTAATACTATAATTAGGCTTCTCCTATAAGGATAGGAGATTCGGGGTCCTGTGACTAACCCAATAAGGGTGTACATTAGGCTATAAAATTATTTCCAAGAGTAAGAATTTCCAGCCTTTATAAACTGTTGTTCAGTATTCTTTGACCTACAGCACCTGAATGTCCAACGAGACACCCATTTTAGTTTGTTAATACTATAATTAGGCTTCTCCTATAAGGATAGGAGATTCGGGGTCCTGTGACTAACCCAATAAGGGTGTACATTAGGCTATAAAATTATTTCCAAGAGTAAGAATTTCCAGCCTTTATAAACTGTTGTTCAGTATTCTTTGACCTACAGCACCTGAATGTCCAACGAGACACCCATTTTAGTTTGTTAATACTATAATTAGGCTTCTCCTATAAGGATAGGAGATTCGGGGTCCTGTGACTAACCCAATAAGGGTGTACATTAGGCTATAAAATTATTTCCAAGAGTAAGAATTTCCAGCCTTTATAAACTGTTGTTCAGTATTCTTTGACCTACAGCACCTGAATGTCCAACGAGACACCCATTTTAGTTTGTTAATACTATAATTAGGCTTCTCCTATAAGGATAGGAGATTCGGGGTCCTGTGACTAACCCAATAAGGGTGTACATTAGGCTATAAAATTATTTCCAAGAGTAAGAATTTCCAGCCTTTATAAACTGTTGTTCAGTATTCTTTGACCTACAGCACCTGAATGTCCAACGAGACACCCATTTTAGTTTGTTAATACTATAATTAGGCTTCTCCTATAAGGATAGGAGATTCGGGGTCCTGTGACTAACCCAATAAGGGTGTACATTAGGCTATAAAATTATTTCCAAGAGTAAGAATTTCCAGCCTTTATAAACTGTTGTTCAGTATTCTTTGACCTACAGCACCTGAATGTCCAACGAGACACCCATTTTAGTTTGTTAATACTATAATTAGGCTTCTCCTATAAGGATAGGAGATTCGGGGTCCTGTGACTAACCCAATAAGGGTGTACATTAGGCTATAAAATTATTTCCAAGAGTAAGAATTTCCAGCCTTTATAAACTGTTGTTCAGTATTCTTTGACCTACAGCACCTGAATGTCCAACGAGACACCCATTTTAGTTTGTTAATACTATAATTAGGCTTCTCCTATAAGGATAGGAGATTCGGGGTCCTGTGACTAACCCAATAAGGGTGTACATTAGGCTATAAAATTATTTCCAAGAGTAAGAATTTCCAGCCTTTATAAACTGTTGTTCAGTATTCTTTGACCTACAGCACCTGAATGTCCAACGAGACACCCATTTTAGTTTGTTAATACTATAATTAGGCTTCTCCTATAAGGATAGGAGATTCGGGGTCCTGTGACTAACCCAATAAGGGTGTACATTAGGCTATAAAATTATTTCCAAGAGTAAGAATTTCCAGCCTTTATAAACTGTTGTTCAGTATTCTTTGACCTACAGCACCTGAATGTCCAACGAGACACCCATTTTAGTTTGTTAATACTATAATTAGGCTTCTCCTATAAGGATAGGAGATTCGGGGTCCTGTGACTAACCCAATAAGGGTGTACATTAGGCTATAAAATTATTTCCAAGAGTAAGAATTTCCAGCCTTTATAAACTGTTGTTCAGTATTCTTTGACCTACAGCACCTGAATGTCCAACGAGACACCCATTTTAGTTTGTTAATACTATAATTAGGCTTCTCCTATAAGGATAGGAGATTCGGGGTCCTGTGACTAACCCAATAAGGGTGTACATTAGGCTATAAAATTATTTCCAAGAGTAAGAATTTCCAGCCTTTATAAACTGTTGTTCAGTATTCTTTGACCTACAGCACCTGAATGTCCAACGAGACACCCATTTTAGTTTGTTAATACTATAATTAGGCTTCTCCTATAAGGATAGGAGATTCGGGGTCCTGTGACTAACCCAATAAGGGTGTACATTAGGCTATAAAATTATTTCCAAGAGTAAGAATTTCCAGCCTTTATAAACTGTTGTTCAGTATTCTTTGACCTACAGCACCTGAATGTCCAACGAGACACCCATTTTAGTTTGTTAATACTATAATTAGGCTTCTCCTATAAGGATAGGAGATTCGGGGTCCTGTGACTAACCCAATAAGGGTGTACATTAGGCTATAAAATTATTTCCAAGAGTAAGAATTTCCAGCCTTTATAAACTGTTGTTCAGTATTCTTTGACCTACAGCACCTGAATGTCCAACGAGACACCCATTTTAGTTTGTTAATACTATAATTAGGCTTCTCCTATAAGGATAGGAGATTCGGGGTCCTGTGACTAACCCAATAAGGGTGTACATTAGGCTATAAAATTATTTCCAAGAGTAAGAATTTCCAGCCTTTATAAACTGTTGTTCAGTATTCTTTGACCTACAGCACCTGAATGTCCAACGAGACACCCATTTTAGTTTGTTAATACTATAATTAGGCTTCTCCTATAAGGATAGGAGATTCGGGGTCCTGTGACTAACCCAATAAGGGTGTACATTAGGCTATAAAATTATTTCCAAGAGTAAGAATTTCCAGCCTTTATAAACTGTTGTTCAGTATTCTTTGACCTACAGCACCTGAATGTCCAACGAGACACCCATTTTAGTTTGTTAATACTATAATTAGGCTTCTCCTATAAGGATAGGAGATTCGGGGTCCTGTGACTAACCCAATAAGGGTGTACATTAGGCTATAAAATTATTTCCAAGAGTAAGAATTTCCAGCCTTTATAAACTGTTGTTCAGTATTCTTTGACCTACAGCACCTGAATGTCCAACGAGACACCCATTTTAGTTTGTTAATACTATAATTAGGCTTCTCCTATAAGGATAGGAGATTCGGGGTCCTGTGACTAACCCAATAAGGGTGTACATTAGGCTATAAAATTATTTCCAAGAGTAAGAATTTCCAGCCTTTATAAACTGTTGTTCAGTATTCTTTGACCTACAGCACCTGAATGTCCAACGAGACACCCATTTTAGTTTGTTAATACTATAATTAGGCTTCTCCTATAAGGATAGGAGATTCGGGGTCCTGTGACTAACCCAATAAGGGTGTACATTAGGCTATAAAATTATTTCCAAGAGTAAGAATTTCCAGCCTTTATAAACTGTTGTTCAGTATTCTTTGACCTACAGCACCTGAATGTCCAACGAGACACCCATTTTAGTTTGTTAATACTATAATTAGGCTTCTCCTATAAGGATAGGAGATTCGGGGTCCTGTGACTAACCCAATAAGGGTGTACATTAGGCTATAAAATTATTTCCAAGAGTAAGAATTTCCAGCCTTTATAAACTGTTGTTCAGTATTCTTTGACCTACAGCACCTGAATGTCCAACGAGACACCCATTTTAGTTTGTTAATACTATAATTAGGCTTCTCCTATAAGGATAGGAGATTCGGGGTCCTGTGACTAACCCAATAAGGGTGTACATTAGGCTATAAAATTATTTCCAAGAGTAAGAATTTCCAGCCTTTATAAACTGTTGTTCAGTATTCTTTGACCTACAGCACCTGAATGTCCAACGAGACACCCATTTTAGTTTGTTAATACTATAATTAGGCTTCTCCTATAAGGATAGGAGATTCGGGGTCCTGTGACTAACCCAATAAGGGTGTACATTAGGCTATAAAATTATTTCCAAGAGTAAGAATTTCCAGCCTTTATAAACTGTTGTTCAGTATTCTTTGACCTACAGCACCTGAATGTCCAACGAGACACCCATTTTAGTTTGTTAATACTATAATTAGGCTTCTCCTATAAGGATAGGAGATTCGGGGTCCTGTGACTAACCCAATAAGGGTGTACATTAGGCTATAAAATTATTTCCAAGAGTAAGAATTTCCAGCCTTTATAAACTGTTGTTCAGTATTCTTTGACCTACAGCACCTGAATGTCCAACGAGACACCCATTTTAGTTTGTTAATACTATAATTAGGCTTCTCCTATAAGGATAGGAGATTCGGGGTCCTGTGACTAACCCAATAAGGGTGTACATTAGGCTATAAAATTATTTCCAAGAGTAAGAATTTCCAGCCTTTATAAACTGTTGTTCAGTATTCTTTGACCTACAGCACCTGAATGTCCAACGAGACACCCATTTTAGTTTGTTAATACTATAATTAGGCTTCTCCTATAAGGATAGGAGATTCGGGGTCCTGTGACTAACCCAATAAGGGTGTACATTAGGCTATAAAATTATTTCCAAGAGTAAGAATTTCCAGCCTTTATAAACTGTTGTTCAGTATTCTTTGACCTACAGCACCTGAATGTCCAACGAGACACCCATTTTAGTTTGTTAATACTATAATTAGGCTTCTCCTATAAGGATAGGAGATTCGGGGTCCTGTGACTAACCCAATAAGGGTGTACATTAGGCTATAAAATTATTTCCAAGAGTAAGAATTTCCAGCCTTTATAAACTGTTGTTCAGTATTCTTTGACCTACAGCACCTGAATGTCCAACGAGACACCCATTTTAGTTTGTTAATACTATAATTAGGCTTCTCCTATAAGGATAGGAGATTCGGGGTCCTGTGACTAACCCAATAAGGGTGTACATTAGGCTATAAAATTATTTCCAAGAGTAAGAATTTCCAGCCTTTATAAACTGTTGTTCAGTATTCTTTGACCTACAGCACCTGAATGTCCAACGAGACACCCATTTTAGTTTGTTAATACTATAATTAGGCTTCTCCTATAAGGATAGGAGATTCGGGGTCCTGTGACTAACCCAATAAGGGTGTACATTAGGCTATAAAATTATTTCCAAGAGTAAGAATTTCCAGCCTTTATAAACTGTTGTTCAGTATTCTTTGACCTACAGCACCTGAATGTCCAACGAGACACCCATTTTAGTTTGTTAATACTATAATTAGGCTTCTCCTATAAGGATAGGAGATTCGGGGTCCTGTGACTAACCCAATAAGGGTGTACATTAGGCTATAAAATTATTTCCAAGAGTAAGAATTTCCAGCCTTTATAAACTGTTGTTCAGTATTCTTTGACCTACAGCACCTGAATGTCCAACGAGACACCCATTTTAGTTTGTTAATACTATAATTAGGCTTCTCCTATAAGGATAGGAGATTCGGGGTCCTGTGACTAACCCAATAAGGGTGTACATTAGGCTATAAAATTATTTCCAAGAGTAAGAATTTCCAGCCTTTATAAACTGTTGTTCAGTATTCTTTGACCTACAGCACCTGAATGTCCAACGAGACACCCATTTTAGTTTGTTAATACTATAATTAGGCTTCTCCTATAAGGATAGGAGATTCGGGGTCCTGTGACTAACCCAATAAGGGTGTACATTAGGCTATAAAATTATTTCCAAGAGTAAGAATTTCCAGCCTTTATAAACTGTTGTTCAGTATTCTTTGACCTACAGCACCTGAATGTCCAACGAGACACCCATTTTAGTTTGTTAATACTATAATTAGGCTTCTCCTATAAGGATAGGAGATTCGGGGTCCTGTGACTAACCCAATAAGGGTGTACATTAGGCTATAAAATTATTTCCAAGAGTAAGAATTTCCAGCCTTTATAAACTGTTGTTCAGTATTCTTTGACCTACAGCACCTGAATGTCCAACGAGACACCCATTTTAGTTTGTTAATACTATAATTAGGCTTCTCCTATAAGGATAGGAGATTCGGGGTCCTGTGACTAACCCAATAAGGGTGTACATTAGGCTATAAAATTATTTCCAAGAGTAAGAATTTCCAGCCTTTATAAACTGTTGTTCAGTATTCTTTGACCTACAGCACCTGAATGTCCAACGAGACACCCATTTTAGTTTGTTAATACTATAATTAGGCTTCTCCTATAAGGATAGGAGATTCGGGGTCCTGTGACTAACCCAATAAGGGTGTACATTAGGCTATAAAATTATTTCCAAGAGTAAGAATTTCCAGCCTTTATAAACTGTTGTTCAGTATTCTTTGACCTACAGCACCTGAATGTCCAACGAGACACCCATTTTAGTTTGTTAATACTATAATTAGGCTTCTCCTATAAGGATAGGAGATTCGGGGTCCTGTGACTAACCCAATAAGGGTGTACATTAGGCTATAAAATTATTTCCAAGAGTAAGAATTTCCAGCCTTTATAAACTGTTGTTCAGTATTCTTTGACCTACAGCACCTGAATGTCCAACGAGACACCCATTTTAGTTTGTTAATACTATAATTAGGCTTCTCCTATAAGGATAGGAGATTCGGGGTCCTGTGACTAACCCAATAAGGGTGTACATTAGGCTATAAAATTATTTCCAAGAGTAAGAATTTCCAGCCTTTATAAACTGTTGTTCAGTATTCTTTGACCTACAGCACCTGAATGTCCAACGAGACACCCATTTTAGTTTGTTAATACTATAATTAGGCTTCTCCTATAAGGATAGGAGATTCGGGGTCCTGTGACTAACCCAATAAGGGTGTACATTAGGCTATAAAATTATTTCCAAGAGTAAGAATTTCCAGCCTTTATAAACTGTTGTTCAGTATTCTTTGACCTACAGCACCTGAATGTCCAACGAGACACCCATTTTAGTTTGTTAATACTATAATTAGGCTTCTCCTATAAGGATAGGAGATTCGGGGTCCTGTGACTAACCCAATAAGGGTGTACATTAGGCTATAAAATTATTTCCAAGAGTAAGAATTTCCAGCCTTTATAAACTGTTGTTCAGTATTCTTTGACCTACAGCACCTGAATGTCCAACGAGACACCCATTTTAGTTTGTTAATACTATAATTAGGCTTCTCCTATAAGGATAGGAGATTCGGGGTCCTGTGACTAACCCAATAAGGGTGTACATTAGGCTATAAAATTATTTCCAAGAGTAAGAATTTCCAGCCTTTATAAACTGTTGTTCAGTATTCTTTGACCTACAGCACCTGAATGTCCAACGAGACACCCATTTTAGTTTGTTAATACTATAATTAGGCTTCTCCTATAAGGATAGGAGATTCGGGGTCCTGTGACTAACCCAATAAGGGTGTACATTAGGCTATAAAATTATTTCCAAGAGTAAGAATTTCCAGCCTTTATAAACTGTTGTTCAGTATTCTTTGACCTACAGCACCTGAATGTCCAACGAGACACCCATTTTAGTTTGTTAATACTATAATTAGGCTTCTCCTATAAGGATAGGAGATTCGGGGTCCTGTGACTAACCCAATAAGGGTGTACATTAGGCTATAAAATTATTTCCAAGAGTAAGAATTTCCAGCCTTTATAAACTGTTGTTCAGTATTCTTTGACCTACAGCACCTGAATGTCCAACGAGACACCCATTTTAGTTTGTTAATACTATAATTAGGCTTCTCCTATAAGGATAGGAGATTCGGGGTCCTGTGACTAACCCAATAAGGGTGTACATTAGGCTATAAAATTATTTCCAAGAGTAAGAATTTCCAGCCTTTATAAACTGTTGTTCAGTATTCTTTGACCTACAGCACCTGAATGTCCAACGAGACACCCATTTTAGTTTGTTAATACTATAATTAGGCTTCTCCTATAAGGATAGGAGATTCGGGGTCCTGTGACTAACCCAATAAGGGTGTACATTAGGCTATAAAATTATTTCCAAGAGTAAGAATTTCCAGCCTTTATAAACTGTTGTTCAGTATTCTTTGACCTACAGCACCTGAATGTCCAACGAGACACCCATTTTAGTTTGTTAATACTATAATTAGGCTTCTCCTATAAGGATAGGAGATTCGGGGTCCTGTGACTAACCCAATAAGGGTGTACATTAGGCTATAAAATTATTTCCAAGAGTAAGAATTTCCAGCCTTTATAAACTGTTGTTCAGTATTCTTTGACCTACAGCACCTGAATGTCCAACGAGACACCCATTTTAGTTTGTTAATACTATAATTAGGCTTCTCCTATAAGGATAGGAGATTCGGGGTCCTGTGACTAACCCAATAAGGGTGTACATTAGGCTATAAAATTATTTCCAAGAGTAAGAATTTCCAGCCTTTATAAACTGTTGTTCAGTATTCTTTGACCTACAGCACCTGAATGTCCAACGAGACACCCATTTTAGTTTGTTAATACTATAATTAGGCTTCTCCTATAAGGATAGGAGATTCGGGGTCCTGTGACTAACCCAATAAGGGTGTACATTAGGCTATAAAATTATTTCCAAGAGTAAGAATTTCCAGCCTTTATAAACTGTTGTTCAGTATTCTTTGACCTACAGCACCTGAATGTCCAACGAGACACCCATTTTAGTTTGTTAATACTATAATTAGGCTTCTCCTATAAGGATAGGAGATTCGGGGTCCTGTGACTAACCCAATAAGGGTGTACATTAGGCTATAAAATTATTTCCAAGAGTAAGAATTTCCAGCCTTTATAAACTGTTGTTCAGTATTCTTTGACCTACAGCACCTGAATGTCCAACGAGACACCCATTTTAGTTTGTTAATACTATAATTAGGCTTCTCCTATAAGGATAGGAGATTCGGGGTCCTGTGACTAACCCAATAAGGGTGTACATTAGGCTATAAAATTATTTCCAAGAGTAAGAATTTCCAGCCTTTATAAACTGTTGTTCAGTATTCTTTGACCTACAGCACCTGAATGTCCAACGAGACACCCATTTTAGTTTGTTAATACTATAATTAGGCTTCTCCTATAAGGATAGGAGATTCGGGGTCCTGTGACTAACCCAATAAGGGTGTACATTAGGCTATAAAATTATTTCCAAGAGTAAGAATTTCCAGCCTTTATAAACTGTTGTTCAGTATTCTTTGACCTACAGCACTGAATGTCCAACGAGACACCCATTTTAGTTTGTTAATACTATAATTAGGCTTCTCCTATAAGGATAGGAGATTCGGGGTCCTGTGACTAACCCAATAAGGGTGTACATTAGGCTATAAAATTATTTCCAAGAGTAAGAATTTCCAGCCTTTATAAACTGTTGTTCAGTATTCTTTGACCTACAGCACCTGAATGTCCAACGAGACACCCATTTTAGTTTGTTAATACTATAATTAGGCTTCTCCTATAAGGATAGGAGATTCGGGGTCCTGTGACTAACCCAATAAGGGTGTACATTAGGCTATAAAATTATTTCCAAGAGTAAGAATTTCCAGCCTTTATAAACTGTTGTTCAGTATTCTTTGACCTACAGCACCTGAATGTCCAACGAGACACCCATTTTAGTTTGTTAATACTATAATTAGGCTTCTCCTATAAGGATAGGAGATTCGGGGTCCTGTGACTAACCCAATAAGGGTGTACATTAGGCTATAAAATTATTTCCAAGAGTAAGAATTTCCAGCCTTTATAAACTGTTGTTCAGTATTCTTTGACCTACAGCACCTGAATGTCCAACGAGACACCCATTTTAGTTTGTTAATACTATAATTAGGCTTCTCCTATAAGGATAGGAGATTCGGGGTCCTGTGACTAACCCATAAGGGTGTACATTAGGCTATAAAATTATTTCCAAGAGTAAGAATTTCCAGCCTTTATAAACTGTTGTTCAGTATTCTTTGACCTACAGCACCTGAATGTCCAACGAGACACCATTTTAGTTTGTTAATACTATAATTAGCTTCTCCTATAAGGATAGGAGATTCGGGGTCTGTGACTAACCCAATAAGGGTGTACATTAGGCTATAAAATTATTTCAAGAGTAAGAATTTAGCCTTTATAAAAATGTTGTTCAGTATCTTTGACCTACAGCACTGAATGTCCAACGAGACACCCATTTTAGTTTGTTAATACTATAATTAGGCTTCTCCTATAAGGATAGGAGATTCGGGGTCCTGTGACTAACCCAATAAGGTGTACATTAGGCTATAAATTATTTCCAAGAGTAAGAATTTACAGCCTTTATAAACAGTTGTTCAGTATTCTTTGACCTACGCACTGAATGTCCAAGGAGACACCCATTTTAGTTTGTTAATACTATAATTAGGCTTTCTAAAGGATAGGAGATTCGGGGTCCTGTGACTAACCCAATAAGGGTGTACATTAGGCTATAAAATTATTTCCAAGAGTAAGAATTTCCAGCCTTTATAAACTGTTGTTCAGTATTCTTTGACCTACAGCACCTGAATGTCCAACGAGACACCCATTTTAGTTTGTTAATACTATAATTAGGCTTCTCCTATAAGGATAGGAGATTCGGGGTCCTGTGACTAACCCAATAAGGGTGTACATTAGGCTATAAAATTATTTCCAAGAGTAAGAATTTCCAGCCTTTATAAACTGTTGTTCAGTATTCTTTGACCTACACCACCTGAATGTCCAACGAGACACCCATTTTAGTTTGTTAATACTATAATTAGGCTTCTCCTATAAGGATAGGAGATTCGGGGTCCTGTGACTAACCCAATAAGGGTGTACATTAGGCTATAAAATTATTTCCAAGAGTAAGAATTTCAGCCTTTATAAACTGTTGTTCAGTATTCTTTGACCTACAGCACCTGAATGTCCAACGAGACACCCATTTTAGTTTGTTAATACTATAATTAGGCTTCTCCTATAAGGATAGGAGATTCGGGGTCCTGTGACTAACCCAATAAGGGTGTACATTAGGCTATAAAATTATTTCCAAGAGTAAGAATTTCCAGCCTTTATAAACTGTTGTTCAGTATTCTTTGACCTACAGCACCTGAATGTCCAACGAGACACCCATTTTAGTTTGTTAATACTATAATTAGGCTTCTCCTATAAGGATAGGAGATTCGGGGTCCTGTGACTAACCCAATAAGGGTGTACATTAGGCTATAAAATTATTTCCAAGAGTAAGAATTTCCAGCCTTTATAAACTGTTGTTCAGTATTCTTTGACCTAAGCACCTGAATGTCCAACGAGACACCCATTTTAGTTTGTTAATACTATAATTAGGCTTCTCCTATAAGGATAGGAGATTCGGGGTCCTGTGACTAACCCAATAAGGGTGTACATTAGGCTATAAAATTATTTCCAAGAGTAAGAATTTCCAGCCTTTATAAACTGTTGTTCAGTATTCTTTGACCTACAGCACCTGAATGTCCAACGAGACACCCTTTTAGTTTGTTAATACTATAATTAGGCTTCTCCTATAAGGATAGGAGATTCGGGGTCCTGTGACTAACCAATAAGGGTGTACATTAGGCTATAAAATTATTTCCAAGAGTAAGAATTTCCAGCCTTTATAAACTGTTGTTCAGTATTCTTTGACCTACACCACCTGAATGTCCAACGAGACAACCATTTTAGTTTGTTAATACTATATTAGGCTTATCCTATAAGGATAGGAGATTGGAGTCTGTGATTAACCCAATATGGGTGTCTAGGCTATAAATTATTTCAAGAGTAAGAATTTCCAGCTTCTACAACAGTTTTATAAAGGCTGGAAATTCTTACTCTTGGAAATAATTTTATAGCCTAATGTACACCCTTATTGGTTAGTCACAGGACCCCGAATCTCCTATCCTTATAGGAGAAGCCTAATTATAGTATTAACAAACTAAAATGGGTGTCTCGTTGGACATTCAGGTGCTGTAGGTCAAAGAATACTGAACAACAGTTTATAAAGGCTGGAAATTCTTACTCTTGGAAATAATTTTATAGCCTAATGTACACCCTTATTGGGTTAGTCACAGGACCCCGAATCTCCTATCCTTATAGGAGAAGCCTAATTATAGTATTAACAAACTAAAATGGGTGTCTCGTTGGACATTCAGGTGCTGTAGGTCAAAGAATACTGAACAACAGTTTATAAAGGCTGGAAATTCTTACTCTTGGAAATAATTTTATAGCCTAATGTACACCCTTATTGGTTAGTCACAGGACCCCGAATCTCCTATCCTTATAGGAGAAGCCTAATTATAGTATTAACAAACTAAAATGGTGTCTCGTTGGACATTCAGGTGCTGTAGGTCAAAGAATACTGAACAACAGTTTATAAAGGCTGGAAATTCTTACTCTTGGAAATAATTTTATAGCCTAATGTACACCCTTATTGGGTTAGTCACAGGACCCCGAATCTCCTATCCTTATAGGAGAAGCCTAATTATAGTATTAACAAACTAAAATGGGTGTCTCGTTGGACATTCAGGTGCTGTAGGTCAAAGAATACTGAACAACAGTTTATAAAGGCTGGAAATTCTTACTCTTGGAAATAATTTTATAGCCTAATGTACACCCTTATTGGGTTAGTCACAGGACCCCGAATCTCCTATCCTTATAGGAGAAGCCTAATTATAGTATTAACAAACTAAAATGGGTGTCTCGTTGGACATTCAGGTGCTGTAGGTCAAAGAATACTGAACAACAGTTTATAAAGGCTGGAAATTCTTACTCTTGGAAATAATTTTATAGCCTAATGTACACCCTTATTGGGTTAGTCACAGGACCCCGAATCTCCTATCCTTATAGGAGAAGCCTAATTATAGTATTAACAAACTAAAATGGGTGTCTCGTTGGACATTCAGGTGCTGTAGGTCAAAGAATACTGAACAACAGTTTATAAAGGCTGGAAATTCTTACTCTTGGAAATAATTTTATAGCCTAATGTACACCCTTATTGGGTTAGTCACAGGACCCCGAATCTCCTATCCTTATAGGAGAAGCCTAATTATAGTATTAACAAACTAAAATGGGTGTCTCGTTGGACATTCAGGTGCTGTAGGTCAAAGAATACTGAACAACAGTTTATAAAGGCTGGAAATTCTTACTCTTGGAAATAATTTTATAGCCTAATGTACACCCTTATTGGGTTAGTCACAGGACCCCGAATCTCCTATCCTTATAGGAGAAGCCTAATTATAGTATTAACAAACTAAAATGGGTGTCTCGTTGGACATTCAGGTGCTGTAGGTCAAAGAATACTGAACAACAGTTTATAAAGGCTGGAAATTCTTACTCTTGGAAATAATTTTATAGCCTAATGTACACCCTTATTGGGTTAGTCACAGGACCCCGAATCTCCTATCCTTATAGGAGAAGCCTAATTATAGTATTAACAAACTAAAATGGGTGTCTCGTTGGACATTCAGGTGCTGTAGGTCAAAGAATACTGAACAACAGTTTATAAAGGCTGGAAATTCTTACTCTTGGAAATAATTTTATAGCCTAATGTACACCCTTATTGGGTTAGTCACAGGACCCCGAATCTCCTATCCTTATAGGAGAAGCCTAATTATAGTATTAACAAACTAAAATGGGTGTCTCGTTGGACATTCAGGTGCTGTAGGTCAAAGAATACTGAACAACAGTTTATAAAGGCTGGAAATTCTTACTCTTGGAAATAATTTTATAGCCTAATGTACACCCTTATTGGGTTAGTCACAGGACCCCGAATCTCCTATCCTTATAGGAGAAGCCTAATTATAGTATTAACAAACTAAAATGGGTGTCTCGTTGGACATTCAGGTGCTGTAGGTCAAAGAATACTGAACAACAGTTTATAAAGGCTGGAAATTCTTACTCTTGGAAATAATTTTATAGCCTAATGTACACCCTTATTGGGTTAGTCACAGGACCCCGAATCTCCTATCCTTATAGGAGAAGCCTAATTATAGTATTAACAAACTAAAATGGGTGTCTCGTTGGACATTCAGGTGCTGTAGGTCAAAGAATACTGAACAACAGTTTATAAAGGCTGGAAATTCTTACTCTTGGAAATAATTTTATAGCCTAATGTACACCCTTATTGGGTTAGTCACAGGACCCCGAATCTCCTATCCTTATAGGAGAAGCCTAATTATAGTATTAACAAACTAAAATGGGTGTCTCGTTGGACATTCAGGTGCTGTAGGTCAAAGAATACTGAACAACAGTTTATAAAGGCTGGAAATTCTTACTCTTGGAAATAATTTTATAGCCTAATGTACACCCTTATTGGGTTAGTCACAGGACCCCGAATCTCCTATCCTTATAGGAGAAGCCTAATTATAGTATTAACAAACTAAAATGGGTGTCTCGTTGGACATTCAGGTGCTGTAGGTCAAAGAATACTGAACAACAGTTTATAAAGGCTGGAAATTCTTACTCTTGGAAATAATTTTATAGCCTAATGTACACCCTTATTGGGTTAGTCACAGGACCCCGAATCTCTATCCTATAGGAGAAGCCTAATTATAGTATTAACAAACTAAAATGGGTGTCTCGTTGGACATTCAGGTGCTGTAGGTCAAAGAATACTGAACAACAGTTTATAAAGGCTGGAAATTCTTACTCTTGGAAATAATTTTATAGCCTAATGTACACCCTTATTGGGTTAGTCACAGGACCCCGAATCTCCTATCCTTATAGGAGAAGCCTAATTATAGTATTAACAAACTAAAATGGGTGTCTCGTTGGACATTCAGGTGCTGTAGGTCAAAGAATACTGAACAACAGTTTATAAAGGCTGGAAATTCTTACTCTTGGAAATAATTTTATAGCCTAATGTACACCCTTATTGGGTTAGTCACAGGACCCCGAATCTCCTATCCTTATAGGAGAAGCCTAATTATAGTATTAACAAACTAAAATGGGTGTCTCGTTGGACATTCAGGTGCTGTAGGTCAAAGAATACTGAACAACAGTTTATAAAGGCTGGAAATTCTTACTCTTGGAAATAATTTTATAGCCTAATGTACACCCTTATTGGGTTAGTCACAGGACCCCGAATCTCCTATCCTTATAGGAGAAGCCTAATTATAGTATTAACAAACTAAAATGGGTGTCTCGTTGGACATTCAGGTGCTGTAGGTCAAAGAATACTGAACAACAGTTTATAAAGGCTGGAAATTCTTACTCTTGGAAATAATTTTATAGCCTAATGTACACCCTTATTGGGTTAGTCACAGGACCCCGAATCTCCTATCCTTATAGGAGAAGCCTAATTATAGTATTAACAAACTAAAATGGGTGTCTCGTTGGACATTCAGGTGCTGTAGGTCAAAGAATACTGAACAACAGTTTATAAAGGCTGGAAATTCTTACTCTTGGAAATAATTTTATAGCCTAATGTACACCCTTATTGGGTTAGTCACAGGACCCCGAATCTCCTATCCTTATAGGAGAAGCCTAATTATAGTATTAACAAACTAAAATGGGTGTCTCGTTGGACATTCAGGTGCTGTAGGTCAAAGAATACTGAACAACAGTTTATAAAGGCTGGAAATTCTTACTCTTGGAAATAATTTTATAGCCTAATGTACACCCTTATTGGGTTAGTCACAGGACCCCGAATCTCCTATCCTTATAGGAGAAGCCTAATTATAGTATTAACAAACTAAAATGGGTGTCTCGTTGGACATTCAGGTGCTGTAGGTCAAAGAATACTGAACAACAGTTTATAAAGGCTGGAAATTCTTACTCTTGGAAATAATTTTATAGCCTAATGTACACCCTTATTGGGTTAGTCACAGGACCCCGAATCTCCTATCCTTATAGGAGAAGCCTAATTATAGTATTAACAAACTAAAATGGGTGTCTCGTTGGACATTCAGGTGCTGTAGGTCAAAGAATACTGAACAACAGTTTATAAAGGCTGGAAATTCTTACTCTTGGAAATAATTTTATAGCCTAATGTACACCCTTATTGGGTTAGTCACAGGACCCCGAATCTCCTATCCTTATAGGAGAAGCCTAATTATAGTATTAACAAACTAAAATGGGTGTCTCGTTGGACATTCAGGTGCTGTAGGTCAAAGAATACTGAACAACAGTTTATAAAGGCTGGAAATTCTTACTCTTGGAAATAATTTTATAGCCTAATGTACACCCTTATTGGGTTAGTCACAGGACCCCGAATCTCCTATCCTTATAGGAGAAGCCTAATTATAGTATTAACAAACTAAAATGGGTGTCTCGTTGGACATTCAGGTGCTGTAGGTCAAAGAATACTGAACAACAGTTTATAAAGGCTGGAAATTCTTACTCTTGGAAATAATTTTATAGCCTAATGTACACCCTTATTGGGTTAGTCACAGGACCCCGAATCTCCTATCCTTATAGGAGAAGCCTAATTATAGTATTAACAAACTAAAATGGGTGTCTCGTTGGACATTCAGGTGCTGTAGGTCAAAGAATACTGAACAACAGTTTATAAAGGCTGGAAATTCTTACTCTTGGAAATAATTTTATAGCCTAATGTACACCCTTATTGGGTTAGTCACAGGACCCCGAATCTCCTATCCTTATAGGAGAAGCCTAATTATAGTATTAACAAACTAAAATGGGTGTCTCGTTGGACATTCAGGTGCTGTAGGTCAAAGAATACTGAACAACAGTTTATAAAGGCTGGAAATTCTTACTCTTGGAAATAATTTTATAGCCTAATGTACACCCTTATTGGGTTAGTCACAGGACCCCGAATCTCCTATCCTTATAGGAGAAGCCTAATTATAGTATTAACAAACTAAAATGGGTGTCTCGTTGGACATTCAGGTGCTGTAGGTCAAAGAATACTGAACAACAGTTTATAAAGGCTGGAAATTCTTACTCTTGGAAATAATTTTATAGCCTAATGTACACCCTTATTGGGTTAGTCACAGGACCCCGAATCTCCTATCCTTATAGGAGAAGCCTAATTATAGTATTAACAAACTAAAATGGGTGTCTCGTTGGACATTCAGGTGCTGTAGGTCAAAGAATACTGAACAACAGTTTATAAAGGCTGGAAATTCTTACTCTTGGAAATAATTTTATAGCCTAATGTACACCCTTATTGGGTTAGTCACAGGACCCCGAATCTCCTATCCTTATAGGAGAAGCCTAATTATAGTATTAACAAACTAAAATGGGTGTCTCGTTGGACATTCAGGTGCTGTAGGTCAAAGAATACTGAACAACAGTTTATAAAGGCTGGAAATTCTTACTCTTGGAAATAATTTTATAGCCTAATGTACACCCTTATTGGGTTAGTCACAGGACCCCGAATCTCCTATCCTTATAGGAGAAGCCTAATTATAGTATTAACAAACTAAAATGGGTGTCTCGTTGGACATTCAGGTGCTGTAGGTCAAAGAATACTGAACAACAGTTTATAAAGGCTGGAAATTCTTACTCTTGGAAATAATTTTATAGCCTAATGTACACCCTTATTGGGTTAGTCACAGGACCCCGAATCTCCTATCCTTATAGGAGAAGCCTAATTATAGTATTAACAAACTAAAATGGGTGTCTCGTTGGACATTCAGGTGCTGTAGGTCAAAGAATACTGAACAACAGTTTATAAAGGCTGGAAATTCTTACTCTTGGAAATAATTTTATAGCCTAATGTACACCCTTATTGGGTTAGTCACAGGACCCCGAATCTCCTATCCTTATAGGAGAAGCCTAATTATAGTATTAACAAACTAAAATGGGTGTCTCGTTGGACATTCAGGTGCTGTAGGTCAAAGAATACTGAACAACAGTTTATAAAGGCTGGAAATTCTTACTCTTGGAAATAATTTTATAGCCTAATGTACACCCTTATTGGGTTAGTCACAGGACCCCGAATCTCCTATCCTTATAGGAGAAGCCTAATTATAGTATTAACAAACTAAAATGGGTGTCTCGTTGGACATTCAGGTGCTGTAGGTCAAAGAATACTGAACAACAGTTTATAAAGGCTGGAAATTCTTACTCTTGGAAATAATTTTATAGCCTAATGTACACCCTTATTGGGTTAGTCACAGGACCCCGAATCTCCTATCCTTATAGGAGAAGCCTAATTATAGTATTAACAAACTAAAATGGGTGTCTCGTTGGACATTCAGGTGCTGTAGGTCAAAGAATACTGAACAACAGTTTATAAAGGCTGGAAATTCTTACTCTTGGAAATAATTTTATAGCCTAATGTACACCCTTATTGGGTTAGTCACAGGACCCCGAATCTCCTATCCTTATAGGAGAAGCCTAATTATAGTATTAACAAACTAAAATGGGTGTCTCGTTGGACATTCAGGTGCTGTAGGTCAAAGAATACTGAACAACAGTTTATAAAGGCTGGAAATTCTTACTCTTGGAAATAATTTTATAGCCTAATGTACACCCTTATTGGGTTAGTCACAGGACCCCGAATCTCCTATCCTTATAGGAGAAGCCTAATTATAGTATTAACAAACTAAAATGGGTGTCTCGTTGGACATTCAGGTGCTGTAGGTCAAAGAATACTGAACAACAGTTTATAAAGGCTGGAAATTCTTACTCTTGGAAATAATTTTATAGCCTAATGTACACCCTTATTGGGTTAGTCACAGGACCCCGAATCTCCTATCCTTATAGGAGAAGCCTAATTATAGTATTAACAAACTAAAATGGGTGTCTCGTTGGACATTCAGGTGCTGTAGGTCAAAGAATACTGAACAACAGTTTATAAAGGCTGGAAATTCTTACTCTTGGAAATAATTTTATAGCCTAATGTACACCCTTATTGGGTTAGTCACAGGACCCCGAATCTCCTATCCTTATAGGAGAAGCCTAATTATAGTATTAACAAACTAAAATGGGTGTCTCGTTGGACATTCAGGTGCTGTAGGTCAAAGAATACTGAACAACAGTTTATAAAGGCTGGAAATTCTTACTCTTGGAAATAATTTTATAGCCTAATGTACACCCTTATTGGGTTAGTCACAGGACCCCGAATCTCCTATCCTTATAGGAGAAGCCTAATTATAGTATTAACAAACTAAAATGGGTGTCTCGTTGGACATTCAGGTGCTGTAGGTCAAAGAATACTGAACAACAGTTTATAAAGGCTGGAAATTCTTACTCTTGGAAATAATTTTATAGCCTAATGTACACCCTTATTGGGTTAGTCACAGGACCCCGAATCTCCTATCCTTATAGGAGAAGCCTAATTATAGTATTAACAAACTAAAATGGGTGTCTCGTTGGACATTCAGGTGCTGTAGGTCAAAGAATACTGAACAACAGTTTATAAAGGCTGGAAATTCTTACTCTTGGAAATAATTTTATAGCCTAATGTACACCCTTATTGGGTTAGTCACAGGACCCCGAATCTCCTATCCTTATAGGAGAAGCCTAATTATAGTATTAACAAACTAAAATGGGTGTCTCGTTGGACATTCAGGTGCTGTAGGTCAAAGAATACTGAACAACAGTTTATAAAGGCTGGAAATTCTTACTCTTGGAAATAATTTTATAGCCTAATGTACACCCTTATTGGGTTAGTCACAGGACCCCGAATCTCCTATCCTTATAGGAGAAGCCTAATTATAGTATTAACAAACTAAAATGGGTGTCTCGTTGGACATTCAGGTGCTGTAGGTCAAAGAATACTGAACAACAGTTTATAAAGGCTGGAAATTCTTACTCTTGGAAATAATTTTATAGCCTAATGTACACCCTTATTGGGTTAGTCACAGGACCCCGAATCTCCTATCCTTATAGGAGAAGCCTAATTATAGTATTAACAAACTAAAATGGGTGTCTCGTTGGACATTCAGGTGCTGTAGGTCAAAGAATACTGAACAACAGTTTATAAAGGCTGGAAATTCTTACTCTTGGAAATAATTTTATAGCCTAATGTACACCCTTATTGGGTTAGTCACAGGACCCCGAATCTCCTATCCTTATAGGAGAAGCCTAATTATAGTATTAACAAACTAAAATGGGTGTCTCGTTGGACATTCAGGTGCTGTAGGTCAAAGAATACTGAACAACAGTTTATAAAGGCTGGAAATTCTTACTCTTGGAAATAATTTTATAGCCTAATGTACACCCTTATTGGGTTAGTCACAGGACCCCGAATCTCCTATCCTTATAGGAGAAGCCTAATTATAGTATTAACAAACTAAAATGGGTGTCTCGTTGGACATTCAGGTGCTGTAGGTCAAAGAATACTGAACAACAGTTTATAAAGGCTGGAAATTCTTACTCTTGGAAATAATTTTATAGCCTAATGTACACCCTTATTGGGTTAGTCACAGGACCCCGAATCTCCTATCCTTATAGGAGAAGCCTAATTATAGTATTAACAAACTAAAATGGGTGTCTCGTTGGACATTCAGGTGCTGTAGGTCAAAGAATACTGAACAACAGTTTATAAAGGCTGGAAATTCTTACTCTTGGAAATAATTTTATAGCCTAATGTACACCCTTATTGGGTTAGTCACAGGACCCCGAATCTCCTATCCTTATAGGAGAAGCCTAATTATAGTATTAACAAACTAAAATGGGTGTCTCGTTGGACATTCAGGTGCTGTAGGTCAAAGAATACTGAACAACAGTTTATAAAGGCTGGAAATTCTTACTCTTGGAAATAATTTTATAGCCTAATGTACACCCTTATTGGGTTAGTCACAGGACCCCGAATCTCCTATCCTTATAGGAGAAGCCTAATTATAGTATTAACAAACTAAAATGGGTGTCTCGTTGGACATTCAGGTGCTGTAGGTCAAAGAATACTGAACAACAGTTTATAAAGGCTGGAAATTCTTACTCTTGGAAATAATTTTATAGCCTAATGTACACCCTTATTGGGTTAGTCACAGGACCCCGAATCTCCTATCCTTATAGGAGAAGCCTAATTATAGTATTAACAAACTAAAATGGGTGTCTCGTTGGACATTCAGGTGCTGTAGGTCAAAGAATACTGAACAACAGTTTATAAAGGCTGGAAATTCTTACTCTTGGAAATAATTTTATAGCCTAATGTACACCCTTATTGGGTTAGTCACAGGACCCCGAATCTCCTATCCTTATAGGAGAAGCCTAATTATAGTATTAACAAACTAAAATGGGTGTCTCGTTGGACATTCAGGTGCTGTAGGTCAAAGAATACTGAACAACAGTTTATAAAGGCTGGAAATTCTTACTCTTGGAAATAATTTTATAGCCTAATGTACACCCTTATTGGGTTAGTCACAGGACCCCGAATCTCCTATCCTTATAGGAGAAGCCTAATTATAGTATTAACAAACTAAAATGGGTGTCTCGTTGGACATTCAGGTGCTGTAGGTCAAAGAATACTGAACAACAGTTTATAAAGGCTGGAAATTCTTACTCTTGGAAATAATTTTATAGCCTAATGTACACCCTTATTGGGTTAGTCACAGGACCCCGAATCTCCTATCCTTATAGGAGAAGCCTAATTATAGTATTAACAAACTAAAATGGGTGTCTCGTTGGACATTCAGGTGCTGTAGGTCAAAGAATACTGAACAACAGTTTATAAAGGCTGGAAATTCTTACTCTTGGAAATAATTTTATAGCCTAATGTACACCCTTATTGGGTTAGTCACAGGACCCCGAATCTCCTATCCTTATAGGAGAAGCCTAATTATAGTATTAACAAACTAAAATGGGTGTCTCGTTGGACATTCAGGTGCTGTAGGTCAAAGAATACTGAACAACAGTTTATAAAGGCTGGAAATTCTTACTCTTGGAAATAATTTTATAGCCTAATGTACACCCTTATTGGGTTAGTCACAGGACCCCGAATCTCCTATCCTTATAGGAGAAGCCTAATTATAGTATTAACAAACTAAAATGGGTGTCTCGTTGGACATTCAGGTGCTGTAGGTCAAAGAATACTGAACAACAGTTTATAAAGGCTGGAAATTCTTACTCTTGGAAATAATTTTATAGCCTAATGTACACCCTTATTGGGTTAGTCACAGGACCCCGAATCTCCTATCCTTATAGGAGAAGCCTAATTATAGTATTAACAAACTAAAATGGGTGTCTCGTTGGACATTCAGGTGCTGTAGGTCAAAGAATACTGAACAACAGTTTATAAAGGCTGGAAATTCTTACTCTTGGAAATAATTTTATAGCCTAATGTACACCCTTATTGGGTTAGTCACAGGACCCCGAATCTCCTATCCTTATAGGAGAAGCCTAATTATAGTATTAACAAACTAAAATGGGTGTCTCGTTGGACATTCAGGTGCTGTAGGTCAAAGAATACTGAACAACAGTTTATAAAGGCTGGAAATTCTTACTCTTGGAAATAATTTTATAGCCTAATGTACACCCTTATTGGGTTAGTCACAGGACCCCGAATCTCCTATCCTTATAGGAGAAGCCTAATTATAGTATTAACAAACTAAAATGGGTGTCTCGTTGGACATTCAGGTGCTGTAGGTCAAAGAATACTGAACAACAGTTTATAAAGGCTGGAAATTCTTACTCTTGGAAATAATTTTATAGCCTAATGTACACCCTTATTGGGTTAGTCACAGGACCCCGAATCTCCTATCCTTATAGGAGAAGCCTAATTATAGTATTAACAAACTAAAATGGGTGTCTCGTTGGACATTCAGGTGCTGTAGGTCAAAGAATACTGAACAACAGTTTATAAAGGCTGGAAATTCTTACTCTTGGAAATAATTTTATAGCCTAATGTACACCCTTATTGGGTTAGTCACAGGACCCCGAATCTCCTATCCTTATAGGAGAAGCCTAATTATAGTATTAACAAACTAAAATGGGTGTCTCGTTGGACATTCAGGTGCTGTAGGTCAAAGAATACTGAACAACAGTTTATAAAGGCTGGAAATTCTTACTCTTGGAAATAATTTTATAGCCTAATGTACACCCTTATTGGGTTAGTCACAGGACCCCGAATCTCCTATCCTTATAGGAGAAGCCTAATTATAGTATTAACAAACTAAAATGGGTGTCTCGTTGGACATTCAGGTGCTGTAGGTCAAAGAATACTGAACAACAGTTTATAAAGGCTGGAAATTCTTACTCTTGGAAATAATTTTATAGCCTAATGTACACCCTTATTGGGTTAGTCACAGGACCCCGAATCTCCTATCCTTATAGGAGAAGCCTAATTATAGTATTAACAAACTAAAATGGGTGTCTCGTTGGACATTCAGGTGCTGTAGGTCAAAGAATACTGAACAACAGTTTATAAAGGCTGGAAATTCTTACTCTTGGAAATAATTTTATAGCCTAATGTACACCCTTATTGGGTTAGTCACAGGACCCCGAATCTCCTATCCTTATAGGAGAAGCCTAATTATAGTATTAACAAACTAAAATGGGTGTCTCGTTGGACATTCAGGTGGCTGTAGGTCAAAGAATACTGAACAACAGTTTATAAAGGCTGGAAATTCTTACTCTTGGAAATAATTTTATAGCCTAATGTACACCCTTATTGGGTTAGTCACAGGACCCCGAATCTCCTATCCTTATAGGAGAAGCCTAATTATAGTATTAACAAACTAAAATGGGTGTCTCGTTGGACATTCAGGTGCTGTAGGTCAAAGAATACTGAACAACAGTTTATAAAGGCTGGAAATTCTTACTCTTGGAAATAATTTTATAGCCTAATGTACACCCTTATTGGGTTAGTCACAGGACCCCGAATCTCCTATCCTTATAGGAGAAGCCTAATTATAGTATTAACAAACTAAAATGGGTGTCTCGTTGGACATTCAGGTGCTGTAGGTCAAAGAATACTGAACAACAGTTTATAAAGGCTGGAAATTCTTACTCTTGGAAATAATTTTATAGCCTAATGTACACCCTTATTGGGTTAGTCACAGGACCCCGAATCTCCTATCCTTATAGGAGAAGCCTAATTATAGTATTAACAAACTAAAATGGGTGTCTCGTTGGACATTCAGGTGCTGTAGGTCAAAGAATACTGAACAACAGTTTATAAAGGCTGGAAATTCTTACTCTTGGAAATAATTTTATAGCCTAATGTACACCCTTATTGGGTTAGTCACAGGACCCCGAATCTCCTATCCTTATAGGAGAAGCCTAATTATAGTATTAACAAACTAAAATGGGTGTCTCGTTGGACATTCAGGTGCTGTAGGTCAAAGAATACTGAACAACAGTTTATAAAGGCTGGAAATTCTTACTCTTGGAAATAATTTTATAGCCTAATGTACACCCTTATTGGGTTAGTCACAGGACCCCGAATCTCCTATCCTTATAGGAGAAGCCTAATTATAGTATTAACAAACTAAAATGGGTGTCTCGTTGGACATTCAGGTGCTGTAGGTCAAAGAATACTGAACAACAGTTTATAAAGGCTGGAAATTCTTACTCTTGGAAATAATTTTATAGCCTAATGTACACCCTTATTGGGTTAGTCACAGGACCCCGAATCTCCTATCCTTATAGGAGAAGCCTAATTATAGTATTAACAAACTAAAATGGGTGTCTCGTTGGACATTCAGGTGCTGTAGGTCAAAGAATACTGAACAACAGTTTATAAAGGCTGGAAATTCTTACTCTTGGAAATAATTTTATAGCCTAATGTACACCCTTATTGGGTTAGTCACAGGACCCCGAATCTCCTATCCTTATAGGAGAAGCCTAATTATAGTATTAACAAACTAAAATGGGTGTCTCGTTGGACATTCAGGTGCTGTAGGTCAAAGAATACTGAACAACAGTTTATAAAGGCTGGAAATTCTTACTCTTGGAAATAATTTTATAGCCTAATGTACACCCTTATTGGGTTAGTCACAGGACCCCGAATCTCCTATCCTTATAGGAGAAGCCTAATTATAGTATTAACAAACTAAAATGGGTGTCTCGTTGGACATTCAGGTGCTGTAGGTCAAAGAATACTGAACAACAGTTTATAAAGGCTGGAAATTCTTACTCTTGGAAATAATTTTATAGCCTAATGTACACCCTTATTGGGTTAGTCACAGGACCCCGAATCTCCTATCCTTATAGGAGAAGCCTAATTATAGTATTAACAAACTAAAATGGGTGTCTCGTTGGACATTCAGGTGCTGTAGGTCAAAGAATACTGAACAACAGTTTATAAAGGCTGGAAATTCTTACTCTTGGAAATAATTTTATAGCCTAATGTACACCCTTATTGGGTTAGTCACAGGACCCCGAATCTCCTATCCTTATAGGAGAAGCCTAATTATAGTATTAACAAACTAAAATGGGTGTCTCGTTGGACATTCAGGTGCTGTAGGTCAAAGAATACTGAACAACAGTTTATAAAGGCTGGAAATTCTTACTCTTGGAAATAATTTTATAGCCTAATGTACACCCTTATTGGGTTAGTCACAGGACCCCGAATCTCCTATCCTTATAGGAGAAGCCTAATTATAGTATTAACAAACTAAAATGGGTGTCTCGTTGGACATTCAGGTGCTGTAGGTCAAAGAATACTGAACAACAGTTTATAAAGGCTGGAAATTCTTACTCTTGGAAATAATTTTATAGCCTAATGTACACCCTTATTGGGTTAGTCACAGGACCCCGAATCTCCTATCCTTATAGGAGAAGCCTAATTATAGTATTAACAAACTAAAATGGGTGTCTCGTTGGACATTCAGGTGCTGTAGGTCAAAGAATACTGAACAACAGTTTATAAAGGCTGGAAATTCTTACTCTTGGAAATAATTTTATAGCCTAATGTACACCCTTATTGGGTTAGTCACAGGACCCCGAATCTCCTATCCTTATAGGAGAAGCCTAATTATAGTATTAACAAACTAAAATGGGTGTCTCGTTGGACATTCAGGTGCTGTAGGTCAAAGAATACTGAACAACAGTTTATAAAGGCTGGAAATTCTTACTCTTGGAAATAATTTTATAGCCTAATGTACACCCTTATTGGGTTAGTCACAGGACCCCGAATCTCCTATCCTTATAGGAGAAGCCTAATTATAGTATTAACAAACTAAAATGGGTGTCTCGTTGGACATTCAGGTGCTGTAGGTCAAAGAATACTGAACAACAGTTTATAAAGGCTGGAAATTCTTACTCTTGGAAATAATTTTATAGCCTAATGTACACCCTTATTGGGTTAGTCACAGGACCCCGAATCTCCTATCCTTATAGGAGAAGCCTAATTATAGTATTAACAAACTAAAATGGGTGTCTCGTTGGACATTCAGGTGCTGTAGGTCAAAGAATACTGAACAACAGTTTATAAAGGCTGGAAATTCTTACTCTTGGAAATAATTTTATAGCCTAATGTACACCCTTATTGGGTTAGTCACAGGACCCCGAATCTCCTATCCTTATAGGAGAAGCCTAATTATAGTATTAACAAACTAAAATGGGTGTCTCGTTGGACATTCAGGTGCTGTAGGTCAAAGAATACTGAACAACAGTTTATAAAGGCTGGAAATTCTTACTCTTGGAAATAATTTTATAGCCTAATGTACACCCTTATTGGGTTAGTCACAGGACCCCGAATCTCCTATCCTTATAGGAGAAGCCTAATTATAGTATTAACAAACTAAAATGGGTGTCTCGTTGGACATTCAGGTGCTGTAGGTCAAAGAATACTGAACAACAGTTTATAAAGGCTGGAAATTCTTACTCTTGGAAATAATTTTATAGCCTAATGTACACCCTTATTGGGTTAGTCACAGGACCCCGAATCTCCTATCCTTATAGGAGAAGCCTAATTATAGTATTAACAAACTAAAATGGGTGTCTCGTTGGACATTCAGGTGCTGTAGGTCAAAGAATACTGAACAACAGTTTATAAAGGCTGGAAATTCTTACTCTTGGAAATAATTTTATAGCCTAATGTACACCCTTATTGGGTTAGTCACAGGACCCCGAATCTCCTATCCTTATAGGAGAAGCCTAATTATAGTATTAACAAACTAAAATGGGTGTCTCGTTGGACATTCAGGTGCTGTAGGTCAAAGAATACTGAACAACAGTTTATAAAGGCTGGAAATTCTTACTCTTGGAAATAATTTTATAGCCTAATGTACACCCTTATTGGGTTAGTCACAGGACCCCGAATCTCCTATCCTTATAGGAGAAGCCTAATTATAGTATTAACAAACTAAAATGGGTGTCTCGTTGGACATTCAGGTGCTGTAGGTCAAAGAATACTGAACAACAGTTTATAAAGGCTGGAAATTCTTACTCTTGGAAATAATTTTATAGCCTAATGTACACCCTTATTGGGTTAGTCACAGGACCCCGAATCTCCTATCCTTATAGGAGAAGCCTAATTATAGTATTAACAAACTAAAATGGGTGTCTCGTTGGACATTCAGGTGCTGTAGGTCAAAGAATACTGAACAACAGTTTATAAAGGCTGGAAATTCTTACTCTTGGAAATAATTTTATAGCCTAATGTACACCCTTATTGGGTTAGTCACAGGACCCCGAATCTCCTATCCTTATAGGAGAAGCCTAATTATAGTATTAACAAACTAAAATGGGTGTCTCGTTGGACATTCAGGTGCTGTAGGTCAAAGAATACTGAACAACAGTTTATAAAGGCTGGAAATTCTTACTCTTGGAAATAATTTTATAGCCTAATGTACACCCTTATTGGGTTAGTCACAGGACCCCGAATCTCCTATCCTTATAGGAGAAGCCTAATTATAGTATTAACAAACTAAAATGGGTGTCTCGTTGGACATTCAGGTGCTGTAGGTCAAAGAATACTGAACAACAGTTTATAAAGGCTGGAAATTCTTACTCTTGGAAATAATTTTATAGCCTAATGTACACCCTTATTGGGTTAGTCACAGGACCCCGAATCTCCTATCCTTATAGGAGAAGCCTAATTATAGTATTAACAAACTAAAATGGGTGTCTCGTTGGACATTCAGGTGCTGTAGGTCAAAGAATACTGAACAACAGTTTATAAAGGCTGGAAATTCTTACTCTTGGAAATAATTTTATAGCCTAATGTACACCCTTATTGGGTTAGTCACAGGACCCCGAATCTCCTATCCTTATAGGAGAAGCCTAATTATAGTATTAACAAACTAAAATGGGTGTCTCGTTGGACATTCAGGTGCTGTAGGTCAAAGAATACTGAACAACAGTTTATAAAGGCTGGAAATTCTTACTCTTGGAAATAATTTTATAGCCTAATGTACACCCTTATTGGGTTAGTCACAGGACCCCGAATCTCCTATCCTTATAGGAGAAGCCTAATTATAGTATTAACAAACTAAAATGGGTGTCTCGTTGGACATTCAGGTGCTGTAGGTCAAAGAATACTGAACAACAGTTTATAAAGGCTGGAAATTCTTACTCTTGGAAATAATTTTATAGCCTAATGTACACCCTTATTGGGTTAGTCACAGGACCCCGAATCTCCTATCCTTATAGGAGAAGCCTAATTATAGTATTAACAAACTAAAATGGGTGTCTCGTTGGACATTCAGGTGCTGTAGGTCAAAGAATACTGAACAACAGTTTATAAAGGCTGGAAATTCTTACTCTTGGAAATAATTTTATAGCCTAATGTACACCCTTATTGGGTTAGTCACAGGACCCCGAATCTCCTATCCTTATAGGAGAAGCCTAATTATAGTATTAACAAACTAAAATGGGTGTCTCGTTGGACATTCAGGTGCTGTAGGTCAAAGAATACTGAACAACAGTTTATAAAGGCTGGAAATTCTTACTCTTGGAAATAATTTTATAGCCTAATGTACACCCTTATTGGGTTAGTCACAGGACCCCGAATCTCCTATCCTTATAGGAGAAGCCTAATTATAGTATTAACAAACTAAAATGGGTGTCTCGTTGGACATTCAGGTGCTGTAGGTCAAAGAATACTGAACAACAGTTTATAAAGGCTGGAAATTCTTACTCTTGGAAATAATTTTATAGCCTAATGTACACCCTTATTGGGTTAGTCACAGGACCCCGAATCTCCTATCCTTATAGGAGAAGCCTAATTATAGTATTAACAAACTAAAATGGGTGTCTCGTTGGACATTCAGGTGCTGTAGGTCAAAGAATACTGAACAACAGTTTATAAAGGCTGGAAATTCTTACTCTTGGAAATAATTTTATAGCCTAATGTACACCCTTATTGGGTTAGTCACAGGACCCCGAATCTCCTATCCTTATAGGAGAAGCCTAATTATAGTATTAACAAACTAAAATGGGTGTCTCGTTGGACATTCAGGTGCTGTAGGTCAAAGAATACTGAACAACAGTTTATAAAGGCTGGAAATTCTTACTCTTGGAAATAATTTTATAGCCTAATGTACACCCTTATTGGGTTAGTCACAGGACCCCGAATCTCCTATCCTTATAGGAGAAGCCTAATTATAGTATTAACAAACTAAAATGGGTGTCTCGTTGGACATTCAGGTGCTGTAGGTCAAAGAATACTGAACAACAGTTTATAAAGGCTGGAAATTCTTACTCTTGGAAATAATTTTATAGCCTAATGTACACCCTTATTGGGTTAGTCACAGGACCCCGAATCTCCTATCCTTATAGGAGAAGCCTAATTATAGTATTAACAAACTAAAATGGGTGTCTCGTTGGACATTCAGGTGCTGTAGGTCAAAGAATACTGAACAACAGTTTATAAAGGCTGGAAATTCTTACTCTTGGAAATAATTTTATAGCCTAATGTACACCCTTATTGGGTTAGTCACAGGACCCCGAATCTCCTATCCTTATAGGAGAAGCCTAATTATAGTATTAACAAACTAAAATGGGTGTCTCGTTGGACATTCAGGTGCTGTAGGTCAAAGAATACTGAACAACAGTTTATAAAGGCTGGAAATTCTTACTCTTGGAAATAATTTTATAGCCTAATGTACACCCTTATTGGGTTAGTCACAGGACCCCGAATCTCCTATCCTTATAGGAGAAGCCTAATTATAGTATTAACAAACTAAAATGGGTGTCTCGTTGGACATTCAGGTGCTGTAGGTCAAAGAATACTGAACAACAGTTTATAAAGGCTGGAAATTCTTACTCTTGGAAATAATTTTATAGCCTAATGTACACCCTTATTGGGTTAGTCACAGGACCCCGAATCTCCTATCCTTATAGGAGAAGCCTAATTATAGTATTAACAAACTAAAATGGGTGTCTCGTTGGACATTCAGGTGCTGTAGGTCAAAGAATACTGAACAACAGTTTATAAAGGCTGGAAATTCTTACTCTTGGAAATAATTTTATAGCCTAATGTACACCCTTATTGGGTTAGTCACAGGACCCCGAATCTCCTATCCTTATAGGAGAAGCCTAATTATAGTATTAACAAACTAAAATGGGTGTCTCGTTGGACATTCAGGTGCTGTAGGTCAAAGAATACTGAACAACAGTTTATAAAGGCTGGAAATTCTTACTCTTGGAAATAATTTTATAGCCTAATGTACACCCTTATTGGGTTAGTCACAGGACCCCGAATCTCCTATCCTTATAGGAGAAGCCTAATTATAGTATTAACAAACTAAAATGGGTGTCTCGTTGGACATTCAGGTGCTGTAGGTCAAAGAATACTGAACAACAGTTTATAAAGGCTGGAAATTCTTACTCTTGGAAATAATTTTATAGCCTAATGTACACCCTTATTGGGTTAGTCACAGGACCCCGAATCTCCTATCCTTATAGGAGAAGCCTAATTATAGTATTAACAAACTAAAATGGGTGTCTCGTTGGACATTCAGGTGCTGTAGGTCAAAGAATACTGAACAACAGTTTATAAAGGCTGGAAATTCTTACTCTTGGAAATAATTTTATAGCCTAATGTACACCCTTATTGGGTTAGTCACAGGACCCCGAATCTCCTATCCTTATAGGAGAAGCCTAATTATAGTATTAACAAACTAAAATGGGTGTCTCGTTGGACATTCAGGTGCTGTAGGTCAAAGAATACTGAACAACAGTTTATAAAGGCTGGAAATTCTTACTCTTGGAAATAATTTTATAGCCTAATGTACACCCTTATTGGGTTAGTCACAGGACCCCGAATCTCCTATCCTTATAGGAGAAGCCTAATTATAGTATTAACAAACTAAAATGGGTGTCTCGTTGGACATTCAGGTGCTGTAGGTCAAAGAATACTGAACAACAGTTTATAAAGGCTGGAAATTCTTACTCTTGGAAATAATTTTATAGCCTAATGTACACCCTTATTGGGTTAGTCACAGGACCCCGAATCTCCTATCCTTATAGGAGAAGCCTAATTATAGTATTAACAAACTAAAATGGGTGTCTCGTTGGACATTCAGGTGCTGTAGGTCAAAGAATACTGAACAACAGTTTATAAAGGCTGGAAATTCTTACTCTTGGAAATAATTTTATAGCCTAATGTACACCCTTATTGGGTTAGTCACAGGACCCCGAATCTCCTATCCTTATAGGAGAAGCCTAATTATAGTATTAACAAACTAAAATGGGTGTCTCGTTGGACATTCAGGTGCTGTAGGTCAAAGAATACTGAACAACAGTTTATAAAGGCTGGAAATTCTTACTCTTGGAAATAATTTTATAGCCTAATGTACACCCTTATTGGGTTAGTCACAGGACCCCGAATCTCCTATCCTTATAGGAGAAGCCTAATTATAGTATTAACAAACTAAAATGGGTGTCTCGTTGGACATTCAGGTGCTGTAGGTCAAAGAATACTGAACAACAGTTTATAAAGGCTGGAAATTCTTACTCTTGGAAATAATTTTATAGCCTAATGTACACCCTTATTGGGTTAGTCACAGGACCCCGAATCTCCTATCCTTATAGGAGAAGCCTAATTATAGTATTAACAAACTAAAATGGGTGTCTCGTTGGACATTCAGGTGCTGTAGGTCAAAGAATACTGAACAACAGTTTATAAAGGCTGGAAATTCTTACTCTTGGAAATAATTTTATAGCCTAATGTACACCCTTATTGGGTTAGTCACAGGACCCCGAATCTCCTATCCTTATAGGAGAAGCCTAATTATAGTATTAACAAACTAAAATGGGTGTCTCGTTGGACATTCAGGTGCTGTAGGTCAAAGAATACTGAACAACAGTTTATAAAGGCTGGAAATTCTTACTCTTGGAAATAATTTTATAGCCTAATGTACACCCTTATTGGGTTAGTCACAGGACCCCGAATCTCCTATCCTTATAGGAGAAGCCTAATTATAGTATTAACAAACTAAAATGGGTGTCTCGTTGGACATTCAGGTGCTGTAGGTCAAAGAATACTGAACAACAGTTTATAAAGGCTGGAAATTCTTACTCTTGGAAATAATTTTATAGCCTAATGTACACCCTTATTGGGTTAGTCACAGGACCCCGAATCTCCTATCCTTATAGGAGAAGCCTAATTATAGTATTAACAAACTAAAATGGGTGTCTCGTTGGACATTCAGGTGCTGTAGGTCAAAGAATACTGAACAACAGTTTATAAAGGCTGGAAATTCTTACTCTTGGAAATAATTTTATAGCCTAATGTACACCCTTATTGGGTTAGTCACAGGACCCCGAATCTCCTATCCTTATAGGAGAAGCCTAATTATAGTATTAACAAACTAAAATGGGTGTCTCGTTGGACATTCAGGTGCTGTAGGTCAAAGAATACTGAACAACAGTTTATAAAGGCTGGAAATTCTTACTCTTGGAAATAATTTTATAGCCTAATGTACACCCTTATTGGGTTAGTCACAGGACCCCGAATCTCCTATCCTTATAGGAGAAGCCTAATTATAGTATTAACAAACTAAAATGGGTGTCTCGTTGGACATTCAGGTGCTGTAGGTCAAAGAATACTGAACAACAGTTTATAAAGGCTGGAAATTCTTACTCTTGGAAATAATTTTATAGCCTAATGTACACCCTTATTGGGTTAGTCACAGGACCCCGAATCTCCTATCCTTATAGGAGAAGCCTAATTATAGTATTAACAAACTAAAATGGGTGTCTCGTTGGACATTCAGGTGCTGTAGGTCAAAGAATACTGAACAACAGTTTATAAAGGCTGGAAATTCTTACTCTTGGAAATAATTTTATAGCCTAATGTACACCCTTATTGGGTTAGTCACAGGACCCCGAATCTCCTATCCTTATAGGAGAAGCCTAATTATAGTATTAACAAACTAAAATGGGTGTCTCGTTGGACATTCAGGTGCTGTAGGTCAAAGAATACTGAACAACAGTTTATAAAGGCTGGAAATTCTTACTCTTGGAAATAATTTTATAGCCTAATGTACACCCTTATTGGGTTAGTCACAGGACCCCGAATCTCCTATCCTTATAGGAGAAGCCTAATTATAGTATTAACAAACTAAAATGGGTGTCTCGTTGGACATTCAGGTGCTGTAGGTCAAAGAATACTGAACAACAGTTTATAAAGGCTGGAAATTCTTACTCTTGGAAATAATTTTATAGCCTAATGTACACCCTTATTGGGTTAGTCACAGGACCCCGAATCTCCTATCCTTATAGGAGAAGCCTAATTATAGTATTAACAAACTAAAATGGGTGTCTCGTTGGACATTCAGGTGCTGTAGGTCAAAGAATACTGAACAACAGTTTATAAAGGCTGGAAATTCTTACTCTTGGAAATAATTTTATAGCCTAATGTACACCCTTATTGGGTTAGTCACAGGACCCCGAATCTCCTATCCTTATAGGAGAAGCCTAATTATAGTATTAACAAACTAAAATGGGTGTCTCGTTGGACATTCAGGTGCTGTAGGTCAAAGAATACTGAACAACAGTTTATAAAGGCTGGAAATTCTTACTCTTGGAAATAATTTTATAGCCTAATGTACACCCTTATTGGGTTAGTCACAGGACCCCGAATCTCCTATCCTTATAGGAGAAGCCTAATTATAGTATTAACAAACTAAAATGGGTGTCTCGTTGGACATTCAGGTGCTGTAGGTCAAAGAATACTGAACAACAGTTTATAAAGGCTGGAAATTCTTACTCTTGGAAATAATTTTATAGCCTAATGTACACCCTTATTGGGTTAGTCACAGGACCCCGAATCTCCTATCCTTATAGGAGAAGCCTAATTATAGTATTAACAAACTAAAATGGGTGTCTCGTTGGACATTCAGGTGCTGTAGGTCAAAGAATACTGAACAACAGTTTATAAAGGCTGGAAATTCTTACTCTTGGAAATAATTTTATAGCCTAATGTACACCCTTATTGGGTTAGTCACAGGACCCCGAATCTCCTATCCTTATAGGAGAAGCCTAATTATAGTATTAACAAACTAAAATGGGTGTCTCGTTGGACATTCAGGTGCTGTAGGTCAAAGAATACTGAACAACAGTTTATAAAGGCTGGAAATTCTTACTCTTGGAAATAATTTTATAGCCTAATGTACACCCTTATTGGGTTAGTCACAGGACCCCGAATCTCCTATCCTTATAGGAGAAGCCTAATTATAGTATTAACAAACTAAAATGGGTGTCTCGTTGGACATTCAGGTGCTGTAGGTCAAAGAATACTGAACAACAGTTTATAAAGGCTGGAAATTCTTACTCTTGGAAATAATTTTATAGCCTAATGTACACCCTTATTGGGTTAGTCACAGGACCCCGAATCTCCTATCCTTATAGGAGAAGCCTAATTATAGTATTAACAAACTAAAATGGGTGTCTCGTTGGACATTCAGGTGCTGTAGGTCAAAGAATACTGAACAACAGTTTATAAAGGCTGGAAATTCTTACTCTTGGAAATAATTTTATAGCCTAATGTACACCCTTATTGGGTTAGTCACAGGACCCCGAATCTCCTATCCTTATAGGAGAAGCCTAATTATAGTATTAACAAACTAAAATGGGTGTCTCGTTGGACATTCAGGTGCTGTAGGTCAAAGAATACTGAACAACAGTTTATAAAGGCTGGAAATTCTTACTCTTGGAAATAATTTTATAGCCTAATGTACACCCTTATTGGGTTAGTCACAGGACCCCGAATCTCCTATCCTTATAGGAGAAGCCTAATTATAGTATTAACAAACTAAAATGGGTGTCTCGTTGGACATTCAGGTGCTGTAGGTCAAAGAATACTGAACAACAGTTTATAAAGGCTGGAAATTCTTACTCTTGGAAATAATTTTATAGCCTAATGTACACCCTTATTGGGTTAGTCACAGGACCCCGAATCTCCTATCCTTATAGGAGAAGCCTAATTATAGTATTAACAAACTAAAATGGGTGTCTCGTTGGACATTCAGGTGCTGTAGGTCAAAGAATACTGAACAACAGTTTATAAAGGCTGGAAATTCTTACTCTTGGAAATAATTTTATAGCCTAATGTACACCCTTATTGGGTTAGTCACAGGACCCCGAATCTCCTATCCTTATAGGAGAAGCCTAATTATAGTATTAACAAACTAAAATGGGTGTCTCGTTGGACATTCAGGTGCTGTAGGTCAAAGAATACTGAACAACAGTTTATAAAGGCTGGAAATTCTTACTCTTGGAAATAATTTTATAGCCTAATGTACACCCTTATTGGGTTAGTCACAGGACCCCGAATCTCCTATCCTTATAGGAGAAGCCTAATTATAGTATTAACAAACTAAAATGGGTGTCTCGTTGGACATTCAGGTGCTGTAGGTCAAAGAATACTGAACAACAGTTTATAAAGGCTGGAAATTCTTACTCTTGGAAATAATTTTATAGCCTAATGTACACCCTTATTGGGTTAGTCACAGGACCCCGAATCTCCTATCCTTATAGGAGAAGCCTAATTATAGTATTAACAAACTAAAATGGGTGTCTCGTTGGACATTCAGGTGCTGTAGGTCAAAGAATACTGAACAACAGTTTATAAAGGCTGGAAATTCTTACTCTTGGAAATAATTTTATAGCCTAATGTACACCCTTATTGGGTTAGTCACAGGACCCCGAATCTCCTATCCTTATAGGAGAAGCCTAATTATAGTATTAACAAACTAAAATGGGTGTCTCGTTGGACATTCAGGTGCTGTAGGTCAAAGAATACTGAACAACAGTTTATAAAGGCTGGAAATTCTTACTCTTGGAAATAATTTTATAGCCTAATGTACACCCTTATTGGGTTAGTCACAGGACCCCGAATCTCCTATCCTTATAGGAGAAGCCTAATTATAGTATTAACAAACTAAAATGGGTGTCTCGTTGGACATTCAGGTGCTGTAGGTCAAAGAATACTGAACAACAGTTTATAAAGGCTGGAAATTCTTACTCTTGGAAATAATTTTATAGCCTAATGTACACCCTTATTGGGTTAGTCACAGGACCCCGAATCTCCTATCCTTATAGGAGAAGCCTAATTATAGTATTAACAAACTAAAATGGGTGTCTCGTTGGACATTCAGGTGGTGTAGGTCAAAGAATACTGAACAACAGTTTATAAAGGCTGGAAATTCTTACTCTTGGAAATAATTTTATAGCCTAATGTACACCCTTATTGGGTTAGTCACAGGACCCCGAATCTCCTATCCTTATAGGAGAAGCCTAATTATAGTATTAACAAACTAAAATGGGTGTCTCGTTGGACATTCAGGTGCTGTAGGTCAAAGAATACTGAACAACAGTTTATAAAGGCTGGAAATTCTTACTCTTGGAAATAATTTTATAGCCTAATGTACACCCTTATTGGGTTAGTCACAGGACCCCGAATCTCCTATCCTTATAGGAGAAGCCTAATTATAGTATTAACAAACTAAAATGGGTGTCTCGTTGGACATTCAGGTGCTGTAGGTCAAAGAATACTGAACAACAGTTTATAAAGGCTGGAAATTCTTACTCTTGGAAATAATTTTATAGCCTAATGTACACCCTTATTGGGTTAGTCACAGGACCCCGAATCTCCTATCCTTATAGGAGAAGCCTAATTATAGTATTAACAAACTAAAATGGGTGTCTCGTTGGACATTCAGGTGCTGTAGGTCAAAGAATACTGAACAACAGTTTATAAAGGCTGGAAATTCTTACTCTTGGAAATAATTTTATAGCCTAATGTACACCCTTATTGGGTTAGTCACAGGACCCCGAATCTCCTATCCTTATAGGAGAAGCCTAATTATAGTATTAACAAACTAAAATGGGTGTCTCGTTGGACATTCAGGTGCTGTAGGTCAAAGAATACTGAACAACAGTTTATAAAGGCTGGAAATTCTTACTCTTGGAAATAATTTTATAGCCTAATGTACACCCTTATTGGGTTAGTCACAGGACCCCGAATCTCCTATCCTTATAGGAGAAGCCTAATTATAGTATTAACAAACTAAAATGGGTGTCTCGTTGGACATTCAGGTGCTGTAGGTCAAAGAATACTGAACAACAGTTTATAAAGGCTGGAAATTCTTACTCTTGGAAATAATTTTATAGCCTAATGTACACCCTTATTGGGTTAGTCACAGGACCCCGAATCTCCTATCCTTATAGGAGAAGCCTAATTATAGTATTAACAAACTAAAATGGGTGTCTCGTTGGACATTCAGGTGCTGTAGGTCAAAGAATACTGAACAACAGTTTATAAAGGCTGGAAATTCTTACTCTTGGAAATAATTTTATAGCCTAATGTACACCCTTATTGGGTTAGTCACAGGACCCCGAATCTCCTATCCTTATAGGAGAAGCCTAATTATAGTATTAACAAACTAAAATGGGTGTCTCGTTGGACATTCAGGTGCTGTAGGTCAAAGAATACTGAACAACAGTTTATAAAGGCTGGAAATTCTTACTCTTGGAAATAATTTTATAGCCTAATGTACACCCTTATTGGGTTAGTCACAGGACCCCGAATCTCCTATCCTTATAGGAGAAGCCTAATTATAGTATTAACAAACTAAAATGGGTGTCTCGTTGGACATTCAGGTGCTGTAGGTCAAAGAATACTGAACAACAGTTTATAAAGGCTGGAAATTCTTACTCTTGGAAATAATTTTATAGCCTAATGTACACCCTTATTGGGTTAGTCACAGGACCCCGAATCTCCTATCCTTATAGGAGAAGCCTAATTATAGTATTAACAAACTAAAATGGGTGTCTCGTTGGACATTCAGGTGCTGTAGGTCAAAGAATACTGAACAACAGTTTATAAAGGCTGGAAATTCTTACTCTTGGAAATAATTTTATAGCCTAATGTACACCCTTATTGGGTTAGTCACAGGACCCCGAATCTCCTATCCTTATAGGAGAAGCCTAATTATAGTATTAACAAACTAAAATGGGTGTCTCGTTGGACATTCAGGTGCTGTAGGTCAAAGAATACTGAACAACAGTTTATAAAGGCTGGAAATTCTTACTCTTGGAAATAATTTTATAGCCTAATGTACACCCTTATTGGGTTAGTCACAGGACCCCGAATCTCCTATCCTTATAGGAGAAGCCTAATTATAGTATTAACAAACTAAAATGGGTGTCTCGTTGGACATTCAGGTGCTGTAGGTCAAAGAATACTGAACAACAGTTTATAAAGGCTGGAAATTCTTACTCTTGGAAATAATTTTATAGCCTAATGTACACCCTTATTGGGTTAGTCACAGGACCCCGAATCTCCTATCCTTATAGGAGAAGCCTAATTATAGTATTAACAAACTAAAATGGGTGTCTCGTTGGACATTCAGGTGCTGTAGGTCAAAGAATACTGAACAACAGTTTATAAAGGCTGGAAATTCTTACTCTTGGAAATAATTTTATAGCCTAATGTACACCCTTATTGGGTTAGTCACAGGACCCCGAATCTCCTATCCTTATAGGAGAAGCCTAATTATAGTATTAACAAACTAAAATGGGTGTCTCGTTGGACATTCAGGTGCTGTAGGTCAAAGAATACTGAACAACAGTTTATAAAGGCTGGAAATTCTTACTCTTGGAAATAATTTTATAGCCTAATGTACACCCTTATTGGGTTAGTCACAGGACCCCGAATCTCCTATCCTTATAGGAGAAGCCTAATTATAGTATTAACAAACTAAAATGGGTGTCTCGTTGGACATTCAGGTGCTGTAGGTCAAAGAATACTGAACAACAGTTTATAAAGGCTGGAAATTCTTACTCTTGGAAATAATTTTATAGCCTAATGTACACCCTTATTGGGTTAGTCACAGGACCCCGAATCTCCTATCCTTATAGGAGAAGCCTAATTATAGTATTAACAAACTAAAATGGGTGTCTCGTTGGACATTCAGGTGCTGTAGGTCAAAGAATACTGAACAACAGTTTATAAAGGCTGGAAATTCTTACTCTTGGAAATAATTTTATAGCCTAATGTACACCCTTATTGGGTTAGTCACAGGACCCCGAATCTCCTATCCTTATAGGAGAAGCCTAATTATAGTATTAACAAACTAAAATGGGTGTCTCGTTGGACATTCAGGTGCTGTAGGTCAAAGAATACTGAACAACAGTTTATAAAGGCTGGAAATTCTTACTCTTGGAAATAATTTTATAGCCTAATGTACACCCTTATTGGGTTAGTCACAGGACCCCGAATCTCCTATCCTTATAGGAGAAGCCTAATTATAGTATTAACAAACTAAAATGGGTGTCTCGTTGGACATTCAGGTGCTGTAGGTCAAAGAATACTGAACAACAGTTTATAAAGGCTGGAAATTCTTACTCTTGGAAATAATTTTATAGCCTAATGTACACCCTTATTGGGTTAGTCACAGGACCCCGAATCTCCTATCCTTATAGGAGAAGCCTAATTATAGTATTAACAAACTAAAATGGGTGTCTCGTTGGACATTCAGGTGCTGTAGGTCAAAGAATACTGAACAACAGTTT
Source organism: Ambrosia x helenae (assembly GCA_030844895.1). NCBI lineage: Eukaryota > Viridiplantae > Streptophyta > Magnoliopsida > Asterales > Asteraceae > Ambrosia > Ambrosia x helenae. Next base: position 182,735 of record JAUTDX010007387.1, on the reverse strand, counting down.
ATAAAGGCTGGAAATTCTTACTCTTGGAAATAATTTTATAGCCTAATGTACACCCTTATTGGGTTAGTCACAGGACCCCGAATCTCCTATCCTTATAGGAGAAGCCTAATTATAGTATTAACAAACTAAAATGGGTGTCTCGTTGGACATTCAGGTGCTGTAGGTCAAAGAATACTGAACAACAGTTTATAAAGGCTGGAAATTCTTACTCTTGGAAATAATTTTATAGCCTAATGTACACCCTTATTGGGTTAGTCACAGGACCCCGAATCTCCTATCCTTATAGGAGAAGCCTAATTATAGTATTAACAAACTAAAATGGGTGTCTCGTTGGACATTCAGGTGCTGTAGGTCAAAGAATACTGAACAACAGTTTATAAAGGCTGGAAATTCTTACTCTTGGAAATAATTTTATAGCCTAATGTACACCCTTATTGGGTTAGTCACAGGACCCCGAATCTCCTATCCTTATAGGAGAAGCCTAATTATAGTATTAACAAACTAAAATGGGTGTCTCGTTGGACATTCAGGTGCTGTAGGTCAAAGAATACTGAACAACAGTTTATAAAGGCTGGAAATTCTTACTCTTGGAAATAATTTTATAGCCTAATGTACACCCTTATTGGGTTAGTCACAGGACCCCGAATCTCCTATCCTTATAGGAGAAGCCTAATTATAGTATTAACAAACTAAAATGGGTGTCTCGTTGGACATTCAGGTGCTGTAGGTCAAAGAATACTGAACAACAGTTTATAAAGGCTGGAAATTCTTACTCTTGGAAATAATTTTATAGCCTAATGTACACCCTTATTGGGTTAGTCACAGGACCCCGAATCTCCTATCCTTATAGGAGAAGCCTAATTATAGTATTAACAAACTAAAATGGGTGTCTCGTTGGACATTCAGGTGCTGTAGGTCAAAGAATACTGAACAACAGTTTATAAAGGCTGGAAATTCTTACTCTTGGAAATAATTTTATAGCCTAATGTACACCCTTATTGGGTTAGTCACAGGACCCCGAATCTCCTATCCTTATAGGAGAAGCCTAATTATAGTATTAACAAACTAAAATGGGTGTCTCGTTGGACATTCAGGTGCTGTAGGTCAAAGAATACTGAACAACAGTTTATAAAGGCTGGAAATTCTTACTCTTGGAAATAATTTTATAGCCTAATGTACACCCTTATTGGGTTAGTCACAGGACCCCGAATCTCCTATCCTTATAGGAGAAGCCTAATTATAGTATTAACAAACTAAAATGGGTGTCTCGTTGGACATTCAGGTGCTGTAGGTCAAAGAATACTGAACAACAGTTTATAAAGGCTGGAAATTCTTACTCTTGGAAATAATTTTATAGCCTAATGTACACCCTTATTGGGTTAGTCACAGGACCCCGAATCTCCTATCCTTATAGGAGAAGCCTAATTATAGTATTAACAAACTAAAATGGGTGTCTCGTTGGACATTCAGGTGCTGTAGGTCAAAGAATACTGAACAACAGTTTATAAAGGCTGGAAATTCTTACTCTTGGAAATAATTTTATAGCCTAATGTACACCCTTATTGGGTTAGTCACAGGACCCCGAATCTCCTATCCTTATAGGAGAAGCCTAATTATAGTATTAACAAACTAAAATGGGTGTCTCGTTGGACATTCAGGTGCTGTAGGTCAAAGAATACTGAACAACAGTTTATAAAGGCTGGAAATTCTTACTCTTGGAAATAATTTTATAGCCTAATGTACACCCTTATTGGGTTAGTCACAGGACCCCGAATCTCCTATCCTTATAGGAGAAGCCTAATTATAGTATTAACAAACTAAAATGGGTGTCTCGTTGGACATTCAGGTGCTGTAGGTCAAAGAATACTGAACAACAGTTTATAAAGGCTGGAAATTCTTACTCTTGGAAATAATTTTATAGCCTAATGTACACCCTTATTGGGTTAGTCACAGGACCCCGAATCTCCTATCCTTATAGGAGAAGCCTAATTATAGTATTAACAAACTAAAATGGGTGTCTCGTTGGACATTCAGGTGCTGTAGGTCAAAGAATACTGAACAACAGTTTATAAAGGCTGGAAATTCTTACTCTTGGAAATAATTTTATAGCCTAATGTACACCCTTATTGGGTTAGTCACAGGACCCCGAATCTCCTATCCTTATAGGAGAAGCCTAATTATAGTATTAACAAACTAAAATGGGTGTCTCGTTGGACATTCAGGTGCTGTAGGTCAAAGAATACTGAACAACAGTTTATAAAGGCTGGAAATTCTTACTCTTGGAAATAATTTTATAGCCTAATGTACACCCTTATTGGGTTAGTCACAGGACCCCGAATCTCCTATCCTTATAGGAGAAGCCTAATTATAGTATTAACAAACTAAAATGGGTGTCTCGTTGGACATTCAGGTGCTGTAGGTCAAAGAATACTGAACAACAGTTTATAAAGGCTGGAAATTCTTACTCTTGGAAATAATTTTATAGCCTAATGTACACCCTTATTGGGTTAGTCACAGGACCCCGAATCTCCTATCCTTATAGGAGAAGCCTAATTATAGTATTAACAAACTAAAATGGGTGTCTCGTTGGACATTCAGGTGCTGTAGGTCAAAGAATACTGAACAACAGTTTATAAAGGCTGGAAATTCTTACTCTTGGAAATAATTTTATAGCCTAATGTACACCCTTATTGGGTTAGTCACAGGACCCCGAATCTCCTATCCTTATAGGAGAAGCCTAATTATAGTATTAACAAACTAAAATGGGTGTCTCGTTGGACATTCAGGTGCTGTAGGTCAAAGAATACTGAACAACAGTTTATAAAGGCTGGAAATTCTTACTCTTGGAAATAATTTTATAGCCTAATGTACACCCTTATTGGGTTAGTCACAGGACCCCGAATCTCCTATCCTTATAGGAGAAGCCTAATTATAGTATTAACAAACTAAAATGGGTGTCTCGTTGGACATTCAGGTGCTGTAGGTCAAAGAATACTGAACAACAGTTTATAAAGGCTGGAAATTCTTACTCTTGGAAATAATTTTATAGCCTAATGTACACCCTTATTGGGTTAGTCACAGGACCCCGAATCTCCTATCCTTATAGGAGAAGCCTAATTATAGTATTAACAAACTAAAATGGGTGTCTCGTTGGACATTCAGGTGCTGTAGGTCAAAGAATACTGAACAACAGTTTATAAAGGCTGGAAATTCTTACTCTTGGAAATAATTTTATAGCCTAATGTACACCCTTATTGGGTTAGTCACAGGACCCCGAATCTCCTATCCTTATAGGAGAAGCCTAATTATAGTATTAACAAACTAAAATGGGTGTCTCGTTGGACATTCAGGTGCTGTAGGTCAAAGAATACTGAACAACAGTTTATAAAGGCTGGAAATTCTTACTCTTGGAAATAATTTTATAGCCTAATGTACACCCTTATTGGGTTAGTCACAGGACCCCGAATCTCCTATCCTTATAGGAGAAGCCTAATTATAGTATTAACAAACTAAAATGGGTGTCTCGTTGGACATTCAGGTGCTGTAGGTCAAAGAATACTGAACAACAGTTTATAAAGGCTGGAAATTCTTACTCTTGGAAATAATTTTATAGCCTAATGTACACCCTTATTGGGTTAGTCACAGGACCCCGAATCTCCTATCCTTATAGGAGAAGCCTAATTATAGTATTAACAAACTAAAATGGGTGTCTCGTTGGACATTCAGGTGCTGTAGGTCAAAGAATACTGAACAACAGTTTATAAAGGCTGGAAATTCTTACTCTTGGAAATAATTTTATAGCCTAATGTACACCCTTATTGGGTTAGTCACAGGACCCCGAATCTCCTATCCTTATAGGAGAAGCCTAATTATAGTATTAACAAACTAAAATGGGTGTCTCGTTGGACATTCAGGTGCTGTAGGTCAAAGAATACTGAACAACAGTTTATAAAGGCTGGAAATTCTTACTCTTGGAAATAATTTTATAGCCTAATGTACACCCTTATTGGGTTAGTCACAGGACCCCGAATCTCCTATCCTTATAGGAGAAGCCTAATTATAGTATTAACAAACTAAAATGGGTGTCTCGTTGGACATTCAGGTGCTGTAGGTCAAAGAATACTGAACAACAGTTTATAAAGGCTGGAAATTCTTACTCTTGGAAATAATTTTATAGCCTAATGTACACCCTTATTGGGTTAGTCACAGGACCCCGAATCTCCTATCCTTATAGGAGAAGCCTAATTATAGTATTAACAAACTAAAATGGGTGTCTCGTTGGACATTCAGGTGCTGTAGGTCAAAGAATACTGAACAACAGTTTATAAAGGCTGGAAATTCTTACTCTTGGAAATAATTTTATAGCCTAATGTACACCCTTATTGGGTTAGTCACAGGACCCCGAATCTCCTATCCTTATAGGAGAAGCCTAATTATAGTATTAACAAACTAAAATGGGTGTCTCGTTGGACATTCAGGTGCTGTAGGTCAAAGAATACTGAACAACAGTTTATAAAGGCTGGAAATTCTTACTCTTGGAAATAATTTTATAGCCTAATGTACACCCTTATTGGGTTAGTCACAGGACCCCGAATCTCCTATCCTTATAGGAGAAGCCTAATTATAGTATTAACAAACTAAAATGGGTGTCTCGTTGGACATTCAGGTGCTGTAGGTCAAAGAATACTGAACAACAGTTTATAAAGGCTGGAAATTCTTACTCTTGGAAATAATTTTATAGCCTAATGTACACCCTTATTGGGTTAGTCACAGGACCCCGAATCTCCTATCCTTATAGGAGAAGCCTAATTATAGTATTAACAAACTAAAATGGGTGTCTCGTTGGACATTCAGGTGCTGTAGGTCAAAGAATACTGAACAACAGTTTATAAAGGCTGGAAATTCTTACTCTTGGAAATAATTTTATAGCCTAATGTACACCCTTATTGGGTTAGTCACAGGACCCCGAATCTCCTATCCTTATAGGAGAAGCCTAATTATAGTATTAACAAACTAAAATGGGTGTCTCGTTGGACATTCAGGTGCTGTAGGTCAAAGAATACTGAACAACAGTTTATAAAGGCTGGAAATTCTTACTCTTGGAAATAATTTTATAGCCTAATGTACACCCTTATTGGGTTAGTCACAGGACCCCGAATCTCCTATCCTTATAGGAGAAGCCTAATTATAGTATTAACAAACTAAAATGGGTGTCTCGTTGGACATTCAGGTGCTGTAGGTCAAAGAATACTGAACAACAGTTTATAAAGGCTGGAAATTCTTACTCTTGGAAATAATTTTATAGCCTAATGTACACCCTTATTGGGTTAGTCACAGGACCCCGAATCTCCTATCCTTATAGGAGAAGCCTAATTATAGTATTAACAAACTAAAATGGGTGTCTCGTTGGACATTCAGGTGCTGTAGGTCAAAGAATACTGAACAACAGTTTATAAAGGCTGGAAATTCTTACTCTTGGAAATAATTTTATAGCCTAATGTACACCCTTATTGGGTTAGTCACAGGACCCCGAATCTCCTATCCTTATAGGAGAAGCCTAATTATAGTATTAACAAACTAAAATGGGTGTCTCGTTGGACATTCAGGTGCTGTAGGTCAAAGAATACTGAACAACAGTTTATAAAGGCTGGAAATTCTTACTCTTGGAAATAATTTTATAGCCTAATGTACACCCTTATTGGGTTAGTCACAGGACCCCGAATCTCCTATCCTTATAGGAGAAGCCTAATTATAGTATTAACAAACTAAAATGGGTGTCTCGTTGGACATTCAGGTGCTGTAGGTCAAAGAATACTGAACAACAGTTTATAAAGGCTGGAAATTCTTACTCTTGGAAATAATTTTATAGCCTAATGTACACCCTTATTGGGTTAGTCACAGGACCCCGAATCTCCTATCCTTATAGGAGAAGCCTAATTATAGTATTAACAAACTAAAATGGGTGTCTCGTTGGACATTCAGGTGCTGTAGGTCAAAGAATACTGAACAACAGTTTATAAAGGCTGGAAATTCTTACTCTTGGAAATAATTTTATAGCCTAATGTACACCCTTATTGGGTTAGTCACAGGACCCCGAATCTCCTATCCTTATAGGAGAAGCCTAATTATAGTATTAACAAACTAAAATGGGTGTCTCGTTGGACATTCAGGTGCTGTAGGTCAAAGAATACTGAACAACAGTTTATAAAGGCTGGAAATTCTTACTCTTGGAAATAATTTTATAGCCTAATGTACACCCTTATTGGGTTAGTCACAGGACCCCGAATCTCCTATCCTTATAGGAGAAGCCTAATTATAGTATTAACAAACTAAAATGGGTGTCTCGTTGGACATTCAGGTGCTGTAGGTCAAAGAATACTGAACAACAGTTTATAAAGGCTGGAAATTCTTACTCTTGGAAATAATTTTATAGCCTAATGTACACCCTTATTGGGTTAGTCACAGGACCCCGAATCTCCTATCCTTATAGGAGAAGCCTAATTATAGTATTAACAAACTAAAATGGGTGTCTCGTTGGACATTCAGGTGCTGTAGGTCAAAGAATACTGAACAACAGTTTATAAAGGCTGGAAATTCTTACTCTTGGAAATAATTTTATAGCCTAATGTACACCCTTATTGGGTTAGTCACAGGACCCCGAATCTCCTATCCTTATAGGAGAAGCCTAATTATAGTATTAACAAACTAAAATGGGTGTCTCGTTGGACATTCAGGTGCTGTAGGTCAAAGAATACTGAACAACAGTTTATAAAGGCTGGAAATTCTTACTCTTGGAAATAATTTTATAGCCTAATGTACACCCTTATTGGGTTAGTCACAGGACCCCGAATCTCCTATCCTTATAGGAGAAGCCTAATTATAGTATTAACAAACTAAAATGGGTGTCTCGTTGGACATTCAGGTGCTGTAGGTCAAAGAATACTGAACAACAGTTTATAAAGGCTGGAAATTCTTACTCTTGGAAATAATTTTATAGCCTAATGTACACCCTTATTGGGTTAGTCACAGGACCCCGAATCTCCTATCCTTATAGGAGAAGCCTAATTATAGTATTAACAAACTAAAATGGGTGTCTCGTTGGACATTCAGGTGCTGTAGGTCAAAGAATACTGAACAACAGTTTATAAAGGCTGGAAATTCTTACTCTTGGAAATAATTTTATAGCCTAATGTACACCCTTATTGGGTTAGTCACAGGACCCCGAATCTCCTATCCTTATAGGAGAAGCCTAATTATAGTATTAACAAACTAAAATGGGTGTCTCGTTGGACATTCAGGTGCTGTAGGTCAAAGAATACTGAACAACAGTTTATAAAGGCTGGAAATTCTTACTCTTGGAAATAATTTTATAGCCTAATGTACACCCTTATTGGGTTAGTCACAGGACCCCGAATCTCCTATCCTTATAGGAGAAGCCTAATTATAGTATTAACAAACTAAAATGGGTGTCTCGTTGGACATTCAGGTGCTGTAGGTCAAAGAATACTGAACAACAGTTTATAAAGGCTGGAAATTCTTACTCTTGGAAATAATTTTATAGCCTAATGTACACCCTTATTGGGTTAGTCACAGGACCCGAATCTCCTATCCTTATAGGAGAAGCCTAATTATAGTATTAACAAACTAAAATGGGTGTCTCGTTGGACATTCAGGTGCTGTAGGTCAAAGAATACTGAACAACAGTTTATAAAGGCTGGAAATTCTTACTCTTGGAAATAATTTTATAGCCTAATGTACACCCTTATTGGGTTAGTCACAGGACCCCGAATCTCCTATCCTTATAGGAGAAGCCTAATTATAGTATTAACAAACTAAAATGGGTGTCTCGTTGGACATTCAGGTGCTGTAGGTCAAAGAATACTGAACAACAGTTTATAAAGGCTGGAAATTCTTACTCTTGGAAATAATTTTATAGCCTAATGTACACCCTTATTGGGTTAGTCACAGGACCCCGAATCTCCTATCCTTATAGGAGAAGCCTAATTATAGTATTAACAAACTAAAATGGGTGTCTCGTTGGACATTCAGGGTGCTGTAGGTCAAAGTTTTATTCCTTTGTTTTGGTTCTTTGACCTACAGCACCTGAATGTCCAACGAGACACCCATTTTAGTTTGTTAATACTATAATTAGGCTTCTCCTATAAGGATAGGAGATTCGGGGTCCTGTGACTAACCCAATAAGGGTGTACATTAGGCTATAAAATTATTTCCAAGAGTAAGAATTCCAGCCTTTATAAACTGTTGTTCAGTATTCTTTGACCTACAGCACCTGAATGTCCAACGAGACACCCATTTTAGTTTGTTAATACTATAATTAGGCTTCTCCTATAAGGATAGGAGATTCGGGGTCCTGTGACTAACCCAATAAGGGTGTACATTAGGCTATAAAATTATTTCCAAGAGTAAGAATTTCCAGCCTTTATAAACTGTTGTTCAGTATTCTTTGACCTACAGCACCTGAATGTCCAACGAGACACCCATTTTAGTTTGTTAATACTATAATTAGGCTTCTCCTATAAGGATAGGAGATTCGGGGTCCTGTGACTAACCCAATAAGGGTGTACATTAGGCTATAAAATTATTTCCAAGAGTAAGAATTTCCAGCCTTTATAAACTGTTGTTCAGTATTCTTTGACCTACAGCACCTGAATGTCCAACGAGACACCCATTTTAGTTTGTTAATACTATAATTAGGCTTCTCCTATAAGGATAGGAGATTCGGGGTCCTGTGACTAACCCAATAAGGGTGTACATTAGGCTATAAAATTATTTCCAAGAGTAAGAATTTCCAGCCTTTATAAACTGTTGTTCAGTATTCTTTGACCTACAGCACCTGAATGTCCAACGAGACACCCATTTTAGTTTGTTAATACTATAATTAGGCTTCTCCTATAAGGATAGGAGATTCGGGGTCCTGTGACTAACCCAATAAGGGTGTACATTAGGCTATAAAATTATTTCCAAGAGTAAGAATTTCCAGCCTTTATAAACTGTTGTTCAGTATTCTTTGACCTACAGCACCTGAATGTCCAACGAGACACCCATTTTAGTTTGTTAATACTATAATTAGGCTTCTCCTATAAGGATAGGAGATTCGGGGTCCTGTGACTAACCCAATAAGGGTGTACATTAGGCTATAAAATTATTTCCAAGAGTAAGAATTTCCAGCCTTTATAAACTGTTGTTCAGTATTCTTTGACCTACAGCACCTGAATGTCCAACGAGACACCCATTTTAGTTTGTTAATACTATAATTAGGCTTCTCCTATAAGGATAGGAGATTCGGGGTCCTGTGACTAACCCAATAAGGGTGTACATTAGGCTATAAAATTATTTCCAAGAGTAAGAATTTCCAGCCTTTATAAACTGTTGTTCAGTATTCTTTGACCTACAGCACCTGAATGTCCAACGAGACACCCATTTTAGTTTGTTAATACTATAATTAGGCTTCTCCTATAAGGATAGGAGATTCGGGGTCCTGTGACTAACCCAATAAGGGTGTACATTAGGCTATAAAATTATTTCCAAGAGTAAGAATTTCCAGCCTTTATAAACTGTTGTTCAGTATTCTTTGACCTACAGCACCTGAATGTCCAACGAGACACCCATTTTAGTTTGTTAATACTATAATTAGGCTTCTCCTATAAGGATAGGAGATTCGGGGTCCTGTGACTAACCCAATAAGGGTGTACATTAGGCTATAAAATTATTTCCAAGAGTAAGAATTTCCAGCCTTTATAAACTGTTGTTCAGTATTCTTTGACCTACAGCACCTGAATGTCCAACGAGACACCCATTTTAGTTTGTTAATACTATAATTAGGCTTCTCCTATAAGGATAGGAGATTCGGGGTCCTGTGACTAACCCAATAAGGGTGTACATTAGGCTATAAAATTATTTCCAAGAGTAAGAATTTCCAGCCTTTATAAACTGTTGTTCAGTATTCTTTGACCTACAGCACCTGAATGTCCAACGAGACACCCATTTTAGTTTGTTAATACTATAATTAGGCTTCTCCTATAAGGATAGGAGATTCGGGGTCCTGTGACTAACCCAATAAGGGTGTACATTAGGCTATAAAATTATTTCCAAGAGTAAGAATTTCCAGCCTTTATAAACTGTTGTTCAGTATTCTTTGACCTACAGCACCTGAATGTCCAACGAGACACCCATTTTAGTTTGTTAATACTATAATTAGGCTTCTCCTATAAGGATAGGAGATTCGGGGTCCTGTGACTAACCCAATAAGGGTGTACATTAGGCTATAAAATTATTTCCAAGAGTAAGAATTTCCAGCCTTTATAAACTGTTGTTCAGTATTCTTTGACCTACAGCACCTGAATGTCCAACGAGACACCCATTTTAGTTTGTTAATACTATAATTAGGCTTCTCCTATAAGGATAGGAGATTCGGGGTCCTGTGACTAACCCAATAAGGGTGTACATTAGGCTATAAAATTATTTCCAAGAGTAAGAATTTCCAGCCTTTATAAACTGTTGTTCAGTATTCTTTGACCTACAGCACCTGAATGTCCAACGAGACACCCATTTTAGTTTGTTAATACTATAATTAGGCTTCTCCTATAAGGATAGGAGATTCGGGGTCCTGTGACTAACCCAATAAGGGTGTACATTAGGCTATAAAATTATTTCCAAGAGTAAGAATTTCCAGCCTTTATAAACTGTTGTTCAGTATTCTTTGACCTACAGCACCTGAATGTCCAACGAGACACCCATTTTAGTTTGTTAATACTATAATTAGGCTTCTCCTATAAGGATAGGAGATTCGGGGTCCTGTGACTAACCCAATAAGGGTGTACATTAGGCTATAAAATTATTTCCAAGAGTAAGAATTTCCAGCCTTTATAAACTGTTGTTCAGTATTCTTTGACCTACAGCACCTGAATGTCCAACGAGACACCCATTTTAGTTTGTTAATACTATAATTAGGCTTCTCCTATAAGGATAGGAGATTCGGGGTCCTGTGACTAACCCAATAAGGGTGTACATTAGGCTATAAAATTATTTCCAAGAGTAAGAATTTCCAGCCTTTATAAACTGTTGTTCAGTATTCTTTGACCTACAGCACCTGAATGTCCAACGAGACACCCATTTTAGTTTGTTAATACTATAATTAGGCTTCTCCTATAAGGATAGGAGATTCGGGGTCCTGTGACTAACCCAATAAGGGTGTACATTAGGCTATAAAATTATTTCCAAGAGTAAGAATTTCCAGCCTTTATAAACTGTTGTTCAGTATTCTTTGACCTACAGCACCTGAATGTCCAACGAGACACCCATTTTAGTTTGTTAATACTATAATTAGGCTTCTCCTATAAGGATAGGAGATTCGGGGTCCTGTGACTAACCCAATAAGGGTGTACATTAGGCTATAAAATTATTTCCAAGAGTAAGAATTTCCAGCCTTTATAAACTGTTGTTCAGTATTCTTTGACCTACAGCACCTGAATGTCCAACGAGACACCCATTTTAGTTTGTTAATACTATAATTAGGCTTCTCCTATAAGGATAGGAGATTCGGGGTCCTGTGACTAACCCAATAAGGGTGTACATTAGGCTATAAAATTATTTCCAAGAGTAAGAATTTCCAGCCTTTATAAACTGTTGTTCAGTATTCTTTGACCTACAGCACCTGAATGTCCAACGAGACACCCATTTTAGTTTGTTAATACTATAATTAGGCTTCTCCTATAAGGATAGGAGATTCGGGGTCCTGTGACTAACCCAATAAGGGTGTACATTAGGCTATAAAATTATTTCCAAGAGTAAGAATTTCCAGCCTTTATAAACTGTTGTTCAGTATTCTTTGACCTACAGCACCTGAATGTCCAACGAGACACCCATTTTAGTTTGTTAATACTATAATTAGGCTTCTCCTATAAGGATAGGAGATTCGGGGTCCTGTGACTAACCCAATAAGGGTGTACATTAGGCTATAAAATTATTTCCAAGAGTAAGAATTTCCAGCCTTTATAAACTGTTGTTCAGTATTCTTTGACCTACAGCACCTGAATGTCCAACGAGACACCCATTTTAGTTTGTTAATACTATAATTAGGCTTCTCCTATAAGGATAGGAGATTCGGGGTCCTGTGACTAACCCAATAAGGGTGTACATTAGGCTATAAAATTATTTCCAAGAGTAAGAATTTCCAGCCTTTATAAACTGTTGTTCAGTATTCTTTGACCTACAGCACCTGAATGTCCAACGAGACACCCATTTTAGTTTGTTAATACTATAATTAGGCTTCTCCTATAAGGATAGGAGATTCGGGGTCCTGTGACTAACCCAATAAGGGTGTACATTAGGCTATAAAATTATTTCCAAGAGTAAGAATTTCCAGCCTTTATAAACTGTTGTTCAGTATTCTTTGACCTACAGCACCTGAATGTCCAACGAGACACCCATTTTAGTTTGTTAATACTATAATTAGGCTTCTCCTATAAGGATAGGAGATTCGGGGTCCTGTGACTAACCCAATAAGGGTGTACATTAGGCTATAAAATTATTTCCAAGAGTAAGAATTTCCAGCCTTTATAAACTGTTGTTCAGTATTCTTTGACCTACAGCACCTGAATGTCCAACGAGACACCCATTTTAGTTTGTTAATACTATAATTAGGCTTCTCCTATAAGGATAGGAGATTCGGGGTCCTGTGACTAACCCAATAAGGGTGTACATTAGGCTATAAAATTATTTCCAAGAGTAAGAATTTCCAGCCTTTATAAACTGTTGTTCAGTATTCTTTGACCTACAGCACCTGAATGTCCAACGAGACACCCATTTTAGTTTGTTAATACTATAATTAGGCTTCTCCTATAAGGATAGGAGATTCGGGGTCCTGTGACTAACCCAATAAGGGTGTACATTAGGCTATAAAATTATTTCCAAGAGTAAGAATTTCCAGCCTTTATAAACTGTTGTTCAGTATTCTTTGACCTACAGCACCTGAATGTCCAACGAGACACCCATTTTAGTTTGTTAATACTATAATTAGGCTTCTCCTATAAGGATAGGAGATTCGGGGTCCTGTGACTAACCCAATAAGGGTGTACATTAGGCTATAAAATTATTTCCAAGAGTAAGAATTTCCAGCCTTTATAAACTGTTGTTCAGTATTCTTTGACCTACAGCACCTGAATGTCCAACGAGACACCCATTTTAGTTTGTTAATACTATAATTAGGCTTCTCCTATAAGGATAGGAGATTCGGGGTCCTGTGACTAACCCAATAAGGGTGTACATTAGGCTATAAAATTATTTCCAAGAGTAAGAATTTCCAGCCTTTATAAACTGTTGTTCAGTATTCTTTGACCTACAGCACCTGAATGTCCAACGAGACACCCATTTTAGTTTGTTAATACTATAATTAGGCTTCTCCTATAAGGATAGGAGATTCGGGGTCCTGTGACTAACCCAATAAGGGTGTACATTAGGCTATAAAATTATTTCCAAGAGTAAGAATTTCCAGCCTTTATAAACTGTTGTTCAGTATTCTTTGACCTACAGCACCTGAATGTCCAACGAGACACCCATTTTAGTTTGTTAATACTATAATTAGGCTTCTCCTATAAGGATAGGAGATTCGGGGTCCTGTGACTAACCCAATAAGGGTGTACATTAGGCTATAAAATTATTTCCAAGAGTAAGAATTTCCAGCCTTTATAAACTGTTGTTCAGTATTCTTTGACCTACAGCACCTGAATGTCCAACGAGACACCCATTTTAGTTTGTTAATACTATAATTAGGCTTCTCCTATAAGGATAGGAGATTCGGGGTCCTGTGACTAACCCAATAAGGGTGTACATTAGGCTATAAAATTATTTCCAAGAGTAAGAATTTCCAGCCTTTATAAACTGTTGTTCAGTATTCTTTGACCTACAGCACCTGAATGTCCAACGAGACACCCATTTTAGTTTGTTAATACTATAATTAGGCTTCTCCTATAAGGATAGGAGATTCGGGGTCCTGTGACTAACCCAATAAGGGTGTACATTAGGCTATAAAATTATTTCCAAGAGTAAGAATTTCCAGCCTTTATAAACTGTTGTTCAGTATTCTTTGACCTACAGCACCTGAATGTCCAACGAGACACCCATTTTAGTTTGTTAATACTATAATTAGGCTTCTCCTATAAGGATAGGAGATTCGGGGTCCTGTGACTAACCCAATAAGGGTGTACATTAGGCTATAAAATTATTTCCAAGAGTAAGAATTTCCAGCCTTTATAAACTGTTGTTCAGTATTCTTTGACCTACAGCACCTGAATGTCCAACGAGACACCCATTTTAGTTTGTTAATACTATAATTAGGCTTCTCCTATAAGGATAGGAGATTCGGGGTCCTGTGACTAACCCAATAAGGGTGTACATTAGGCTATAAAATTATTTCCAAGAGTAAGAATTTCCAGCCTTTATAAACTGTTGTTCAGTATTCTTTGACCTACAGCACCTGAATGTCCAACGAGACACCCATTTTAGTTTGTTAATACTATAATTAGGCTTCTCCTATAAGGATAGGAGATTCGGGGTCCTGTGACTAACCCAATAAGGGTGTACATTAGGCTATAAAATTATTTCCAAGAGTAAGAATTTCCAGCCTTTATAAACTGTTGTTCAGTATTCTTTGACCTACAGCACCTGAATGTCCAACGAGACACCCATTTTAGTTTGTTAATACTATAATTAGGCTTCTCCTATAAGGATAGGAGATTCGGGGTCCTGTGACTAACCCAATAAGGGTGTACATTAGGCTATAAAATTATTTCCAAGAGTAAGAATTTCCAGCCTTTATAAACTGTTGTTCAGTATTCTTTGACCTACAGCACCTGAATGTCCAACGAGACACCCATTTTAGTTTGTTAATACTATAATTAGGCTTCTCCTATAAGGATAGGAGATTCGGGGTCCTGTGACTAACCCAATAAGGGTGTACATTAGGCTATAAAATTATTTCCAAGAGTAAGAATTTCCAGCCTTTATAAACTGTTGTTCAGTATTCTTTGACCTACAGCACCTGAATGTCCAACGAGACACCCATTTTAGTTTGTTAATACTATAATTAGGCTTCTCCTATAAGGATAGGAGATTCGGGGTCCTGTGACTAACCCAATAAGGGTGTACATTAGGCTATAAAATTATTTCCAAGAGTAAGAATTTCCAGCCTTTATAAACTGTTGTTCAGTATTCTTTGACCTACAGCACCTGAATGTCCAACGAGACACCCATTTTAGTTTGTTAATACTATAATTAGGCTTCTCCTATAAGGATAGGAGATTCGGGGTCCTGTGACTAACCCAATAAGGGTGTACATTAGGCTATAAAATTATTTCCAAGAGTAAGAATTTCCAGCCTTTATAAACTGTTGTTCAGTATTCTTTGACCTACAGCACCTGAATGTCCAACGAGACACCCATTTTAGTTTGTTAATACTATAATTAGGCTTCTCCTATAAGGATAGGAGATTCGGGGTCCTGTGACTAACCCAATAAGGGTGTACATTAGGCTATAAAATTATTTCCAAGAGTAAGAATTTCCAGCCTTTATAAACTGTTGTTCAGTATTCTTTGACCTACAGCACCTGAATGTCCAACGAGACACCCATTTTAGTTTGTTAATACTATAATTAGGCTTCTCCTATAAGGATAGGAGATTCGGGGTCCTGTGACTAACCCAATAAGGGTGTACATTAGGCTATAAAATTATTTCCAAGAGTAAGAATTTCCAGCCTTTATAAACTGTTGTTCAGTATTCTTTGACCTACAGCACCTGAATGTCCAACGAGACACCCATTTTAGTTTGTTAATACTATAATTAGGCTTCTCCTATAAGGATAGGAGATTCGGGGTCCTGTGACTAACCCAATAAGGGTGTACATTAGGCTATAAAATTATTTCCAAGAGTAAGAATTTCCAGCCTTTATAAACTGTTGTTCAGTATTCTTTGACCTACAGCACCTGAATGTCCAACGAGACACCCATTTTAGTTTGTTAATACTATAATTAGGCTTCTCCTATAAGGATAGGAGATTCGGGGTCCTGTGACTAACCCAATAAGGGTGTACATTAGGCTATAAAATTATTTCCAAGAGTAAGAATTTCCAGCCTTTATAAACTGTTGTTCAGTATTCTTTGACCTACAGCACCTGAATGTCCAACGAGACACCCATTTTAGTTTGTTAATACTATAATTAGGCTTCTCCTATAAGGATAGGAGATTCGGGGTCCTGTGACTAACCCAATAAGGGTGTACATTAGGCTATAAAATTATTTCCAAGAGTAAGAATTTCCAGCCTTTATAAACTGTTGTTCAGTATTCTTTGACCTACAGCACCTGAATGTCCAACGAGACACCCATTTTAGTTTGTTAATACTATAATTAGGCTTCTCCTATAAGGATAGGAGATTCGGGGTCCTGTGACTAACCCAATAAGGGTGTACATTAGGCTATAAAATTATTTCCAAGAGTAAGAATTTCCAGCCTTTATAAACTGTTGTTCAGTATTCTTTGACCTACAGCACCTGAATGTCCAACGAGACACCCATTTTAGTTTGTTAATACTATAATTAGGCTTCTCCTATAAGGATAGGAGATTCGGGGTCCTGTGACTAACCCAATAAGGGTGTACATTAGGCTATAAAATTATTTCCAAGAGTAAGAATTTCCAGCCTTTATAAACTGTTGTTCAGTATTCTTTGACCTACAGCACCTGAATGTCCAACGAGACACCCATTTTAGTTTGTTAATACTATAATTAGGCTTCTCCTATAAGGATAGGAGATTCGGGGTCCTGTGACTAACCCAATAAGGGTGTACATTAGGCTATAAAATTATTTCCAAGAGTAAGAATTTCCAGCCTTTATAAACTGTTGTTCAGTATTCTTTGACCTACAGCACCTGAATGTCCAACGAGACACCCATTTTAGTTTGTTAATACTATAATTAGGCTTCTCCTATAAGGATAGGAGATTCGGGGTCCTGTGACTAACCCAATAAGGGTGTACATTAGGCTATAAAATTATTTCCAAGAGTAAGAATTTCCAGCCTTTATAAACTGTTGTTCAGTATTCTTTGACCTACAGCACCTGAATGTCCAACGAGACACCCATTTTAGTTTGTTAATACTATAATTAGGCTTCTCCTATAAGGATAGGAGATTCGGGGTCCTGTGACTAACCCAATAAGGGTGTACATTAGGCTATAAAATTATTTCCAAGAGTAAGAATTTCCAGCCTTTATAAACTGTTGTTCAGTATTCTTTGACCTACAGCACCTGAATGTCCAACGAGACACCCATTTTAGTTTGTTAATACTATAATTAGGCTTCTCCTATAAGGATAGGAGATTCGGGGTCCTGTGACTAACCCAATAAGGGTGTACATTAGGCTATAAAATTATTTCCAAGAGTAAGAATTTCCAGCCTTTATAAACTGTTGTTCAGTATTCTTTGACCTACAGCACCTGAATGTCCAACGAGACACCCATTTTAGTTTGTTAATACTATAATTAGGCTTCTCCTATAAGGATAGGAGATTCGGGGTCCTGTGACTAACCCAATAAGGGTGTACATTAGGCTATAAAATTATTTCCAAGAGTAAGAATTTCCAGCCTTTATAAACTGTTGTTCAGTATTCTTTGACCTACAGCACCTGAATGTCCAACGAGACACCCATTTTAGTTTGTTAATACTATAATTAGGCTTCTCCTATAAGGATAGGAGATTCGGGGTCCTGTGACTAACCCAATAAGGGTGTACATTAGGCTATAAAATTATTTCCAAGAGTAAGAATTTCCAGCCTTTATAAACTGTTGTTCAGTATTCTTTGACCTACAGCACCTGAATGTCCAACGAGACACCCATTTTAGTTTGTTAATACTATAATTAGGCTTCTCCTATAAGGATAGGAGATTCGGGGTCCTGTGACTAACCCAATAAGGGTGTACATTAGGCTATAAAATTATTTCCAAGAGTAAGAATTTCCAGCCTTTATAAACTGTTGTTCAGTATTCTTTGACCTACAGCACCTGAATGTCCAACGAGACACCCATTTTAGTTTGTTAATACTATAATTAGGCTTCTCCTATAAGGATAGGAGATTCGGGGTCCTGTGACTAACCCAATAAGGGTGTACATTAGGCTATAAAATTATTTCCAAGAGTAAGAATTTCCAGCCTTTATAAACTGTTGTTCAGTATTCTTTGACCTACAGCACCTGAATGTCCAACGAGACACCCATTTTAGTTTGTTAATACTATAATTAGGCTTCTCCTATAAGGATAGGAGATTCGGGGTCCTGTGACTAACCCAATAAGGGTGTACATTAGGCTATAAAATTATTTCCAAGAGTAAGAATTTCCAGCCTTTATAAACTGTTGTTCAGTATTCTTTGACCTACAGCACCTGAATGTCCAACGAGACACCCATTTTAGTTTGTTAATACTATAATTAGGCTTCTCCTATAAGGATAGGAGATTCGGGGTCCTGTGACTAACCCAATAAGGGTGTACATTAGGCTATAAAATTATTTCCAAGAGTAAGAATTTCCAGCCTTTATAAACTGTTGTTCAGTATTCTTTGACCTACAGCACCTGAATGTCCAACGAGACACCCATTTTAGTTTGTTAATACTATAATTAGGCTTCTCCTATAAGGATAGGAGATTCGGGGTCCTGTGACTAACCCAATAAGGGTGTACATTAGGCTATAAAATTATTTCCAAGAGTAAGAATTTCCAGCCTTTATAAACTGTTGTTCAGTATTCTTTGACCTACAGCACCTGAATGTCCAACGAGACACCCATTTTAGTTTGTTAATACTATAATTAGGCTTCTCCTATAAGGATAGGAGATTCGGGGTCCTGTGACTAACCCAATAAGGGTGTACATTAGGCTATAAAATTATTTCCAAGAGTAAGAATTTCCAGCCTTTATAAACTGTTGTTCAGTATTCTTTGACCTACAGCACCTGAATGTCCAACGAGACACCCATTTTAGTTTGTTAATACTATAATTAGGCTTCTCCTATAAGGATAGGAGATTCGGGGTCCTGTGACTAACCCAATAAGGGTGTACATTAGGCTATAAAATTATTTCCAAGAGTAAGAATTTCCAGCCTTTATAAACTGTTGTTCAGTATTCTTTGACCTACAGCACCTGAATGTCCAACGAGACACCCATTTTAGTTTGTTAATACTATAATTAGGCTTCTCCTATAAGGATAGGAGATTCGGGGTCCTGTGACTAACCCAATAAGGGTGTACATTAGGCTATAAAATTATTTCCAAGAGTAAGAATTTCCAGCCTTTATAAACTGTTGTTCAGTATTCTTTGACCTACAGCACCTGAATGTCCAACGAGACACCCATTTTAGTTTGTTAATACTATAATTAGGCTTCTCCTATAAGGATAGGAGATTCGGGGTCCTGTGACTAACCCAATAAGGGTGTACATTAGGCTATAAAATTATTTCCAAGAGTAAGAATTTCCAGCCTTTATAAACTGTTGTTCAGTATTCTTTGACCTACAGCACCTGAATGTCCAACGAGACACCCATTTTAGTTTGTTAATACTATAATTAGGCTTCTCCTATAAGGATAGGAGATTCGGGGTCCTGTGACTAACCCAATAAGGGTGTACATTAGGCTATAAAATTATTTCCAAGAGTAAGAATTTCCAGCCTTTATAAACTGTTGTTCAGTATTCTTTGACCTACAGCACCTGAATGTCCAACGAGACACCCATTTTAGTTTGTTAATACTATAATTAGGCTTCTCCTATAAGGATAGGAGATTCGGGGTCCTGTGACTAACCCAATAAGGGTGTACATTAGGCTATAAAATTATTTCCAAGAGTAAGAATTTCCAGCCTTTATAAACTGTTGTTCAGTATTCTTTGACCTACAGCACCTGAATGTCCAACGAGACACCCATTTTAGTTTGTTAATACTATAATTAGGCTTCTCCTATAAGGATAGGAGATTCGGGGTCCTGTGACTAACCCAATAAGGGTGTACATTAGGCTATAAAATTATTTCCAAGAGTAAGAATTTCCAGCCTTTATAAACTGTTGTTCAGTATTCTTTGACCTACAGCACCTGAATGTCCAACGAGACACCCATTTTAGTTTGTTAATACTATAATTAGGCTTCTCCTATAAGGATAGGAGATTCGGGGTCCTGTGACTAACCCAATAAGGGTGTACATTAGGCTATAAAATTATTTCCAAGAGTAAGAATTTCCAGCCTTTATAAACTGTTGTTCAGTATTCTTTGACCTACAGCACCTGAATGTCCAACGAGACACCCATTTTAGTTTGTTAATACTATAATTAGGCTTCTCCTATAAGGATAGGAGATTCGGGGTCCTGTGACTAACCCAATAAGGGTGTACATTAGGCTATAAAATTATTTCCAAGAGTAAGAATTTCCAGCCTTTATAAACTGTTGTTCAGTATTCTTTGACCTACAGCACCTGAATGTCCAACGAGACACCCATTTTAGTTTGTTAATACTATAATTAGGCTTCTCCTATAAGGATAGGAGATTCGGGGTCCTGTGACTAACCCAATAAGGGTGTACATTAGGCTATAAAATTATTTCCAAGAGTAAGAATTTCCAGCCTTTATAAACTGTTGTTCAGTATTCTTTGACCTACAGCACCTGAATGTCCAACGAGACACCCATTTTAGTTTGTTAATACTATAATTAGGCTTCTCCTATAAGGATAGGAGATTCGGGGTCCTGTGACTAACCCAATAAGGGTGTACATTAGGCTATAAAATTATTTCCAAGAGTAAGAATTTCCAGCCTTTATAAACTGTTGTTCAGTATTCTTTGACCTACAGCACCTGAATGTCCAACGAGACACCCATTTTAGTTTGTTAATACTATAATTAGGCTTCTCCTATAAGGATAGGAGATTCGGGGTCCTGTGACTAACCCAATAAGGGTGTACATTAGGCTATAAAATTATTTCCAAGAGTAAGAATTTCCAGCCTTTATAAACTGTTGTTCAGTATTCTTTGACCTACAGCACCTGAATGTCCAACGAGACACCCATTTTAGTTTGTTAATACTATAATTAGGCTTCTCCTATAAGGATAGGAGATTCGGGGTCCTGTGACTAACCCAATAAGGGTGTACATTAGGCTATAAAATTATTTCCAAGAGTAAGAATTTCCAGCCTTTATAAACTGTTGTTCAGTATTCTTTGACCTACAGCACCTGAATGTCCAACGAGACACCCATTTTAGTTTGTTAATACTATAATTAGGCTTCTCCTATAAGGATAGGAGATTCGGGGTCCTGTGACTAACCCAATAAGGGTGTACATTAGGCTATAAAATTATTTCCAAGAGTAAGAATTTCCAGCCTTTATAAACTGTTGTTCAGTATTCTTTGACCTACAGCACCTGAATGTCCAACGAGACACCCATTTTAGTTTGTTAATACTATAATTAGGCTTCTCCTATAAGGATAGGAGATTCGGGGTCCTGTGACTAACCCAATAAGGGTGTACATTAGGCTATAAAATTATTTCCAAGAGTAAGAATTTCCAGCCTTTATAAACTGTTGTTCAGTATTCTTTGACCTACAGCACCTGAATGTCCAACGAGACACCCATTTTAGTTTGTTAATACTATAATTAGGCTTCTCCTATAAGGATAGGAGATTCGGGGTCCTGTGACTAACCCAATAAGGGTGTACATTAGGCTATAAAATTATTTCCAAGAGTAAGAATTTCCAGCCTTTATAAACTGTTGTTCAGTATTCTTTGACCTACAGCACCTGAATGTCCAACGAGACACCCATTTTAGTTTGTTAATACTATAATTAGGCTTCTCCTATAAGGATAGGAGATTCGGGGTCCTGTGACTAACCCAATAAGGGTGTACATTAGGCTATAAAATTATTTCCAAGAGTAAGAATTTCCAGCCTTTATAAACTGTTGTTCAGTATTCTTTGACCTACAGCACCTGAATGTCCAACGAGACACCCATTTTAGTTTGTTAATACTATAATTAGGCTTCTCCTATAAGGATAGGAGATTCGGGGTCCTGTGACTAACCCAATAAGGGTGTACATTAGGCTATAAAATTATTTCCAAGAGTAAGAATTTCCAGCCTTTATAAACTGTTGTTCAGTATTCTTTGACCTACAGCACCTGAATGTCCAACGAGACACCCATTTTAGTTTGTTAATACTATAATTAGGCTTCTCCTATAAGGATAGGAGATTCGGGGTCCTGTGACTAACCCAATAAGGGTGTACATTAGGCTATAAAATTATTTCCAAGAGTAAGAATTTCCAGCCTTTATAAACTGTTGTTCAGTATTCTTTGACCTACAGCACCTGAATGTCCAACGAGACACCCATTTTAGTTTGTTAATACTATAATTAGGCTTCTCCTATAAGGATAGGAGATTCGGGGTCCTGTGACTAACCCAATAAGGGTGTACATTAGGCTATAAAATTATTTCCAAGAGTAAGAATTTCCAGCCTTTATAAACTGTTGTTCAGTATTCTTTGACCTACAGCACCTGAATGTCCAACGAGACACCCATTTTAGTTTGTTAATACTATAATTAGGCTTCTCCTATAAGGATAGGAGATTCGGGGTCCTGTGACTAACCCAATAAGGGTGTACATTAGGCTATAAAATTATTTCCAAGAGTAAGAATTTCCAGCCTTTATAAACTGTTGTTCAGTATTCTTTGACCTACAGCACCTGAATGTCCAACGAGACACCCATTTTAGTTTGTTAATACTATAATTAGGCTTCTCCTATAAGGATAGGAGATTCGGGGTCCTGTGACTAACCCAATAAGGGTGTACATTAGGCTATAAAATTATTTCCAAGAGTAAGAATTTCCAGCCTTTATAAACTGTTGTTCAGTATTCTTTGACCTACAGCACCTGAATGTCCAACGAGACACCCATTTTAGTTTGTTAATACTATAATTAGGCTTCTCCTATAAGGATAGGAGATTCGGGGTCCTGTGACTAACCCAATAAGGGTGTACATTAGGCTATAAAATTATTTCCAAGAGTAAGAATTTCCAGCCTTTATAAACTGTTGTTCAGTATTCTTTGACCTACAGCACCTGAATGTCCAACGAGACACCCATTTTAGTTTGTTAATACTATAATTAGGCTTCTCCTATAAGGATAGGAGATTCGGGGTCCTGTGACTAACCCAATAAGGGTGTACATTAGGCTATAAAATTATTTCCAAGAGTAAGAATTTCCAGCCTTTATAAACTGTTGTTCAGTATTCTTTGACCTACAGCACCTGAATGTCCAACGAGACACCCATTTTAGTTTGTTAATACTATAATTAGGCTTCTCCTATAAGGATAGGAGATTCGGGGTCCTGTGACTAACCCAATAAGGGTGTACATTAGGCTATAAAATTATTTCCAAGAGTAAGAATTTCCAGCCTTTATAAACTGTTGTTCAGTATTCTTTGACCTACAGCACCTGAATGTCCAACGAGACACCCATTTTAGTTTGTTAATACTATAATTAGGCTTCTCCTATAAGGATAGGAGATTCGGGGTCCTGTGACTAACCCAATAAGGGTGTACATTAGGCTATAAAATTATTTCCAAGAGTAAGAATTTCCAGCCTTTATAAACTGTTGTTCAGTATTCTTTGACCTACAGCACCTGAATGTCCAACGAGACACCCATTTTAGTTTGTTAATACTATAATTAGGCTTCTCCTATAAGGATAGGAGATTCGGGGTCCTGTGACTAACCCAATAAGGGTGTACATTAGGCTATAAAATTATTTCCAAGAGTAAGAATTTCCAGCCTTTATAAACTGTTGTTCAGTATTCTTTGACCTACAGCACCTGAATGTCCAACGAGACACCCATTTTAGTTTGTTAATACTATAATTAGGCTTCTCCTATAAGGATAGGAGATTCGGGGTCCTGTGACTAACCCAATAAGGGTGTACATTAGGCTATAAAATTATTTCCAAGAGTAAGAATTTCCAGCCTTTATAAACTGTTGTTCAGTATTCTTTGACCTACAGCACCTGAATGTCCAACGAGACACCCATTTTAGTTTGTTAATACTATAATTAGGCTTCTCCTATAAGGATAGGAGATTCGGGGTCCTGTGACTAACCCAATAAGGGTGTACATTAGGCTATAAAATTATTTCCAAGAGTAAGAATTTCCAGCCTTTATAAACTGTTGTTCAGTATTCTTTGACCTACAGCACCTGAATGTCCAACGAGACACCCATTTTAGTTTGTTAATACTATAATTAGGCTTCTCCTATAAGGATAGGAGATTCGGGGTCCTGTGACTAACCCAATAAGGGTGTACATTAGGCTATAAAATTATTTCCAAGAGTAAGAATTTCCAGCCTTTATAAACTGTTGTTCAGTATTCTTTGACCTACAGCACCTGAATGTCCAACGAGACACCCATTTTAGTTTGTTAATACTATAATTAGGCTTCTCCTATAAGGATAGGAGATTCGGGGTCCTGTGACTAACCCAATAAGGGTGTACATTAGGCTATAAAATTATTTCCAAGAGTAAGAATTTCCAGCCTTTATAAACTGTTGTTCAGTATTCTTTGACCTACAGCACCTGAATGTCCAACGAGACACCCATTTTAGTTTGTTAATACTATAATTAGGCTTCTCCTATAAGGATAGGAGATTCGGGGTCCTGTGACTAACCCAATAAGGGTGTACATTAGGCTATAAAATTATTTCCAAGAGTAAGAATTTCCAGCCTTTATAAACTGTTGTTCAGTATTCTTTGACCTACAGCACCTGAATGTCCAACGAGACACCCATTTTAGTTTGTTAATACTATAATTAGGCTTCTCCTATAAGGATAGGAGATTCGGGGTCCTGTGACTAACCCAATAAGGGTGTACATTAGGCTATAAAATTATTTCCAAGAGTAAGAATTTCCAGCCTTTATAAACTGTTGTTCAGTATTCTTTGACCTACAGCACCTGAATGTCCAACGAGACACCCATTTTAGTTTGTTAATACTATAATTAGGCTTCTCCTATAAGGATAGGAGATTCGGGGTCCTGTGACTAACCCAATAAGGGTGTACATTAGGCTATAAAATTATTTCCAAGAGTAAGAATTTCCAGCCTTTATAAACTGTTGTTCAGTATTCTTTGACCTACAGCACCTGAATGTCCAACGAGACACCCATTTTAGTTTGTTAATACTATAATTAGGCTTCTCCTATAAGGATAGGAGATTCGGGGTCCTGTGACTAACCCAATAAGGGTGTACATTAGGCTATAAAATTATTTCCAAGAGTAAGAATTTCCAGCCTTTATAAACTGTTGTTCAGTATTCTTTGACCTACAGCACCTGAATGTCCAACGAGACACCCATTTTAGTTTGTTAATACTATAATTAGGCTTCTCCTATAAGGATAGGAGATTCGGGGTCCTGTGACTAACCCAATAAGGGTGTACATTAGGCTATAAAATTATTTCCAAGAGTAAGAATTTCCAGCCTTTATAAACTGTTGTTCAGTATTCTTTGACCTACAGCACCTGAATGTCCAACGAGACACCCATTTTAGTTTGTTAATACTATAATTAGGCTTCTCCTATAAGGATAGGAGATTCGGGGTCCTGTGACTAACCCAATAAGGGTGTACATTAGGCTATAAAATTATTTCCAAGAGTAAGAATTTCCAGCCTTTATAAACTGTTGTTCAGTATTCTTTGACCTACAGCACCTGAATGTCCAACGAGACACCCATTTTAGTTTGTTAATACTATAATTAGGCTTCTCCTATAAGGATAGGAGATTCGGGGTCCTGTGACTAACCCAATAAGGGTGTACATTAGGCTATAAAATTATTTCCAAGAGTAAGAATTTCCAGCCTTTATAAACTGTTGTTCAGTATTCTTTGACCTACAGCACCTGAATGTCCAACGAGACACCCATTTTAGTTTGTTAATACTATAATTAGGCTTCTCCTATAAGGATAGGAGATTCGGGGTCCTGTGACTAACCCAATAAGGGTGTACATTAGGCTATAAAATTATTTCCAAGAGTAAGAATTTCCAGCCTTTATAAACTGTTGTTCAGTATTCTTTGACCTACAGCACCTGAATGTCCAACGAGACACCCATTTTAGTTTGTTAATACTATAATTAGGCTTCTCCTATAAGGATAGGAGATTCGGGGTCCTGTGACTAACCCAATAAGGGTGTACATTAGGCTATAAAATTATTTCCAAGAGTAAGAATTTCCAGCCTTTATAAACTGTTGTTCAGTATTCTTTGACCTACAGCACCTGAATGTCCAACGAGACACCCATTTTAGTTTGTTAATACTATAATTAGGCTTCTCCTATAAGGATAGGAGATTCGGGGTCCTGTGACTAACCCAATAAGGGTGTACATTAGGCTATAAAATTATTTCCAAGAGTAAGAATTTCCAGCCTTTATAAACTGTTGTTCAGTATTCTTTGACCTACAGCACCTGAATGTCCAACGAGACACCCATTTTAGTTTGTTAATACTATAATTAGGCTTCTCCTATAAGGATAGGAGATTCGGGGTCCTGTGACTAACCCAATAAGGGTGTACATTAGGCTATAAAATTATTTCCAAGAGTAAGAATTTCCAGCCTTTATAAACTGTTGTTCAGTATTCTTTGACCTACAGCACCTGAATGTCCAACGAGACACCCATTTTAGTTTGTTAATACTATAATTAGGCTTCTCCTATAAGGATAGGAGATTCGGGGTCCTGTGACTAACCCAATAAGGGTGTACATTAGGCTATAAAATTATTTCCAAGAGTAAGAATTTCCAGCCTTTATAAACTGTTGTTCAGTATTCTTTGACCTACAGCACCTGAATGTCCAACGAGACACCCATTTTAGTTTGTTAATACTATAATTAGGCTTCTCCTATAAGGATAGGAGATTCGGGGTCCTGTGACTAACCCAATAAGGGTGTACATTAGGCTATAAAATTATTTCCAAGAGTAAGAATTTCCAGCCTTTATAAACTGTTGTTCAGTATTCTTTGACCTACAGCACCTGAATGTCCAACGAGACACCCATTTTAGTTTGTTAATACTATAATTAGGCTTCTCCTATAAGGATAGGAGATTCGGGGTCCTGTGACTAACCCAATAAGGGTGTACATTAGGCTATAAAATTATTTCCAAGAGTAAGAATTTCCAGCCTTTATAAACTGTTGTTCAGTATTCTTTGACCTACAGCACCTGAATGTCCAACGAGACACCCATTTTAGTTTGTTAATACTATAATTAGGCTTCTCCTATAAGGATAGGAGATTCGGGGTCCTGTGACTAACCCAATAAGGGTGTACATTAGGCTATAAAATTATTTCCAAGAGTAAGAATTTCCAGCCTTTATAAACTGTTGTTCAGTATTCTTTGACCTACAGCACCTGAATGTCCAACGAGACACCCATTTTAGTTTGTTAATACTATAATTAGGCTTCTCCTATAAGGATAGGAGATTCGGGGTCCTGTGACTAACCCAATAAGGGTGTACATTAGGCTATAAAATTATTTCCAAGAGTAAGAATTTCCAGCCTTTATAAACTGTTGTTCAGTATTCTTTGACCTACAGCACCTGAATGTCCAACGAGACACCCATTTTAGTTTGTTAATACTATAATTAGGCTTCTCCTATAAGGATAGGAGATTCGGGGTCCTGTGACTAACCCAATAAGGGTGTACATTAGGCTATAAAATTATTTCCAAGAGTAAGAATTTCCAGCCTTTATAAACTGTTGTTCAGTATTCTTTGACCTACAGCACCTGAATGTCCAACGAGACACCCATTTTAGTTTGTTAATACTATAATTAGGCTTCTCCTATAAGGATAGGAGATTCGGGGTCCTGTGACTAACCCAATAAGGGTGTACATTAGGCTATAAAATTATTTCCAAGAGTAAGAATTTCCAGCCTTTATAAACTGTTGTTCAGTATTCTTTGACCTACAGCACCTGAATGTCCAACGAGACACCCATTTTAGTTTGTTAATACTATAATTAGGCTTCTCCTATAAGGATAGGAGATTCGGGGTCCTGTGACTAACCCAATAAGGGTGTACATTAGGCTATAAAATTATTTCCAAGAGTAAGAATTTCCAGCCTTTATAAACTGTTGTTCAGTATTCTTTGACCTACAGCACCTGAATGTCCAACGAGACACCCATTTTAGTTTGTTAATACTATAATTAGGCTTCTCCTATAAGGATAGGAGATTCGGGGTCCTGTGACTAACCCAATAAGGGTGTACATTAGGCTATAAAATTATTTCCAAGAGTAAGAATTTCCAGCCTTTATAAACTGTTGTTCAGTATTCTTTGACCTACAGCACCTGAATGTCCAACGAGACACCCATTTTAGTTTGTTAATACTATAATTAGGCTTCTCCTATAAGGATAGGAGATTCGGGGTCCTGTGACTAACCCAATAAGGGTGTACATTAGGCTATAAAATTATTTCCAAGAGTAAGAATTTCCAGCCTTTATAAACTGTTGTTCAGTATTCTTTGACCTACAGCACCTGAATGTCCAACGAGACACCCATTTTAGTTTGTTAATACTATAATTAGGCTTCTCCTATAAGGATAGGAGATTCGGGGTCCTGTGACTAACCCAATAAGGGTGTACATTAGGCTATAAAATTATTTCCAAGAGTAAGAATTTCCAGCCTTTATAAACTGTTGTTCAGTATTCTTTGACCTACAGCACCTGAATGTCCAACGAGACACCCATTTTAGTTTGTTAATACTATAATTAGGCTTCTCCTATAAGGATAGGAGATTCGGGGTC
Organism: Ambrosia x helenae; assembly: GCA_030844895.1. Classification (NCBI taxonomy): domain Eukaryota; kingdom Viridiplantae; phylum Streptophyta; class Magnoliopsida; order Asterales; family Asteraceae; genus Ambrosia; species Ambrosia x helenae. The sequence goes on along the minus strand of JAUTDX010007387.1, from coordinate 153,872 downwards.
CTGTGACTAACCCAATAAGGGTGTACATTAGGCTATAAAATTATTTCCAAGAGTAAGAATTTCCAGCCTTTATAAACTGTTGTTCAGTATTCTTTGACCTACAGCACCTGAATGTCCAACGAGACACCCATTTTAGTTTGTTAATACTATAATTAGGCTTCTCCTATAAGGATAGGAGATTCGGGGTCCTGTGACTAACCCAATAAGGGTGTACATTAGGCTATAAAATTATTTCCAAGAGTAAGAATTTCCAGCCTTTATAAACTGTTGTTCAGTATTCTTTGACCTACAGCACCTGAATGTCCAACGAGACACCCATTTTAGTTTGTTAATACTATAATTAGGCTTCTCCTATAAGGATAGGAGATTCGGGGTCCTGTGACTAACCCAATAAGGGTGTACATTAGGCTATAAAATTATTTCCAAGAGTAAGAATTTCCAGCCTTTATAAACTGTTGTTCAGTATTCTTTGACCTACAGCACCTGAATGTCCAACGAGACACCCATTTTAGTTTGTTAATACTATAATTAGGCTTCTCCTATAAGGATAGGAGATTCGGGGTCCTGTGACTAACCCAATAAGGGTGTACATTAGGCTATAAAATTATTTCCAAGAGTAAGAATTTCCAGCCTTTATAAACTGTTGTTCAGTATTCTTTGACCTACAGCACCTGAATGTCCAACGAGACACCCATTTTAGTTTGTTAATACTATAATTAGGCTTCTCCTATAAGGATAGGAGATTCGGGGTCCTGTGACTAACCCAATAAGGGTGTACATTAGGCTATAAAATTATTTCCAAGAGTAAGAATTTCCAGCCTTTATAAACTGTTGTTCAGTATTCTTTGACCTACAGCACCTGAATGTCCAACGAGACACCCATTTTAGTTTGTTAATACTATAATTAGGCTTCTCCTATAAGGATAGGAGATTCGGGGTCCTGTGACTAACCCAATAAGGGTGTACATTAGGCTATAAAATTATTTCCAAGAGTAAGAATTTCCAGCCTTTATAAACTGTTGTTCAGTATTCTTTGACCTACAGCACCTGAATGTCCAACGAGACACCCATTTTAGTTTGTTAATACTATAATTAGGCTTCTCCTATAAGGATAGGAGATTCGGGGTCCTGTGACTAACCCAATAAGGGTGTACATTAGGCTATAAAATTATTTCCAAGAGTAAGAATTTCCAGCCTTTATAAACTGTTGTTCAGTATTCTTTGACCTACAGCACCTGAATGTCCAACGAGACACCCATTTTAGTTTGTTAATACTATAATTAGGCTTCTCCTATAAGGATAGGAGATTCGGGGTCCTGTGACTAACCCAATAAGGGTGTACATTAGGCTATAAAATTATTTCCAAGAGTAAGAATTTCCAGCCTTTATAAACTGTTGTTCAGTATTCTTTGACCTACAGCACCTGAATGTCCAACGAGACACCCATTTTAGTTTGTTAATACTATAATTAGGCTTCTCCTATAAGGATAGGAGATTCGGGGTCCTGTGACTAACCCAATAAGGGTGTACATTAGGCTATAAAATTATTTCCAAGAGTAAGAATTTCCAGCCTTTATAAACTGTTGTTCAGTATTCTTTGACCTACAGCACCTGAATGTCCAACGAGACACCCATTTTAGTTTGTTAATACTATAATTAGGCTTCTCCTATAAGGATAGGAGATTCGGGGTCCTGTGACTAACCCAATAAGGGTGTACATTAGGCTATAAAATTATTTCCAAGAGTAAGAATTTCCAGCCTTTATAAACTGTTGTTCAGTATTCTTTGACCTACAGCACCTGAATGTCCAACGAGACACCCATTTTAGTTTGTTAATACTATAATTAGGCTTCTCCTATAAGGATAGGAGATTCGGGGTCCTGTGACTAACCCAATAAGGGTGTACATTAGGCTATAAAATTATTTCCAAGAGTAAGAATTTCCAGCCTTTATAAACTGTTGTTCAGTATTCTTTGACCTACAGCACCTGAATGTCCAACGAGACACCCATTTTAGTTTGTTAATACTATAATTAGGCTTCTCCTATAAGGATAGGAGATTCGGGGTCCTGTGACTAACCCAATAAGGGTGTACATTAGGCTATAAAATTATTTCCAAGAGTAAGAATTTCCAGCCTTTATAAACTGTTGTTCAGTATTCTTTGACCTACAGCACCTGAATGTCCAACGAGACACCCATTTTAGTTTGTTAATACTATAATTAGGCTTCTCCTATAAGGATAGGAGATTCGGGGTCCTGTGACTAACCCAATAAGGGTGTACATTAGGCTATAAAATTATTTCCAAGAGTAAGAATTTCCAGCCTTTATAAACTGTTGTTCAGTATTCTTTGACCTACAGCACCTGAATGTCCAACGAGACACCCATTTTAGTTTGTTAATACTATAATTAGGCTTCTCCTATAAGGATAGGAGATTCGGGGTCCTGTGACTAACCCAATAAGGGTGTACATTAGGCTATAAAATTATTTCCAAGAGTAAGAATTTCCAGCCTTTATAAACTGTTGTTCAGTATTCTTTGACCTACAGCACCTGAATGTCCAACGAGACACCCATTTTAGTTTGTTAATACTATAATTAGGCTTCTCCTATAAGGATAGGAGATTCGGGGTCCTGTGACTAACCCAATAAGGGTGTACATTAGGCTATAAAATTATTTCCAAGAGTAAGAATTTCCAGCCTTTATAAACTGTTGTTCAGTATTCTTTGACCTACAGCACCTGAATGTCCAACGAGACACCCATTTTAGTTTGTTAATACTATAATTAGGCTTCTCCTATAAGGATAGGAGATTCGGGGTCCTGTGACTAACCCAATAAGGGTGTACATTAGGCTATAAAATTATTTCCAAGAGTAAGAATTTCCAGCCTTTATAAACTGTTGTTCAGTATTCTTTGACCTACAGCACCTGAATGTCCAACGAGACACCCATTTTAGTTTGTTAATACTATAATTAGGCTTCTCCTATAAGGATAGGAGATTCGGGGTCCTGTGACTAACCCAATAAGGGTGTACATTAGGCTATAAAATTATTTCCAAGAGTAAGAATTTCCAGCCTTTATAAACTGTTGTTCAGTATTCTTTGACCTACAGCACCTGAATGTCCAACGAGACACCCATTTTAGTTTGTTAATACTATAATTAGGCTTCTCCTATAAGGATAGGAGATTCGGGGTCCTGTGACTAACCCAATAAGGGTGTACATTAGGCTATAAAATTATTTCCAAGAGTAAGAATTTCCAGCCTTTATAAACTGTTGTTCAGTATTCTTTGACCTACAGCACCTGAATGTCCAACGAGACACCCATTTTAGTTTGTTAATACTATAATTAGGCTTCTCCTATAAGGATAGGAGATTCGGGGTCCTGTGACTAACCCAATAAGGGTGTACATTAGGCTATAAAATTATTTCCAAGAGTAAGAATTTCCAGCCTTTATAAACTGTTGTTCAGTATTCTTTGACCTACAGCACCTGAATGTCCAACGAGACACCCATTTTAGTTTGTTAATACTATAATTAGGCTTCTCCTATAAGGATAGGAGATTCGGGGTCCTGTGACTAACCCAATAAGGGTGTACATTAGGCTATAAAATTATTTCCAAGAGTAAGAATTTCCAGCCTTTATAAACTGTTGTTCAGTATTCTTTGACCTACAGCACCTGAATGTCCAACGAGACACCCATTTTAGTTTGTTAATACTATAATTAGGCTTCTCCTATAAGGATAGGAGATTCGGGGTCCTGTGACTAACCCAATAAGGGTGTACATTAGGCTATAAAATTATTTCCAAGAGTAAGAATTTCCAGCCTTTATAAACTGTTGTTCAGTATTCTTTGACCTACAGCACCTGAATGTCCAACGAGACACCCATTTTAGTTTGTTAATACTATAATTAGGCTTCTCCTATAAGGATAGGAGATTCGGGGTCCTGTGACTAACCCAATAAGGGTGTACATTAGGCTATAAAATTATTTCCAAGAGTAAGAATTTCCAGCCTTTATAAACTGTTGTTCAGTATTCTTTGACCTACAGCACCTGAATGTCCAACGAGACACCCATTTTAGTTTGTTAATACTATAATTAGGCTTCTCCTATAAGGATAGGAGATTCGGGGTCCTGTGACTAACCCAATAAGGGTGTACATTAGGCTATAAAATTATTTCCAAGAGTAAGAATTTCCAGCCTTTATAAACTGTTGTTCAGTATTCTTTGACCTACAGCACCTGAATGTCCAACGAGACACCCATTTTAGTTTGTTAATACTATAATTAGGCTTCTCCTATAAGGATAGGAGATTCGGGGTCCTGTGACTAACCCAATAAGGGTGTACATTAGGCTATAAAATTATTTCCAAGAGTAAGAATTTCCAGCCTTTATAAACTGTTGTTCAGTATTCTTTGACCTACAGCACCTGAATGTCCAACGAGACACCCATTTTAGTTTGTTAATACTATAATTAGGCTTCTCCTATAAGGATAGGAGATTCGGGGTCCTGTGACTAACCCAATAAGGGTGTACATTAGGCTATAAAATTATTTCCAAGAGTAAGAATTTCCAGCCTTTATAAACTGTTGTTCAGTATTCTTTGACCTACAGCACCTGAATGTCCAACGAGACACCCATTTTAGTTTGTTAATACTATAATTAGGCTTCTCCTATAAGGATAGGAGATTCGGGGTCCTGTGACTAACCCAATAAGGGTGTACATTAGGCTATAAAATTATTTCCAAGAGTAAGAATTTCCAGCCTTTATAAACTGTTGTTCAGTATTCTTTGACCTACAGCACCTGAATGTCCAACGAGACACCCATTTTAGTTTGTTAATACTATAATTAGGCTTCTCCTATAAGGATAGGAGATTCGGGGTCCTGTGACTAACCCAATAAGGGTGTACATTAGGCTATAAAATTATTTCCAAGAGTAAGAATTTCCAGCCTTTATAAACTGTTGTTCAGTATTCTTTGACCTACAGCACCTGAATGTCCAACGAGACACCCATTTTAGTTTGTTAATACTATAATTAGGCTTCTCCTATAAGGATAGGAGATTCGGGGTCCTGTGACTAACCCAATAAGGGTGTACATTAGGCTATAAAATTATTTCCAAGAGTAAGAATTTCCAGCCTTTATAAACTGTTGTTCAGTATTCTTTGACCTACAGCACCTGAATGTCCAACGAGACACCCATTTTAGTTTGTTAATACTATAATTAGGCTTCTCCTATAAGGATAGGAGATTCGGGGTCCTGTGACTAACCCAATAAGGGTGTACATTAGGCTATAAAATTATTTCCAAGAGTAAGAATTTCCAGCCTTTATAAACTGTTGTTCAGTATTCTTTGACCTACAGCACCTGAATGTCCAACGAGACACCCATTTTAGTTTGTTAATACTATAATTAGGCTTCTCCTATAAGGATAGGAGATTCGGGGTCCTGTGACTAACCCAATAAGGGTGTACATTAGGCTATAAAATTATTTCCAAGAGTAAGAATTTCCAGCCTTTATAAACTGTTGTTCAGTATTCTTTGACCTACAGCACCTGAATGTCCAACGAGACACCCATTTTAGTTTGTTAATACTATAATTAGGCTTCTCCTATAAGGATAGGAGATTCGGGGTCCTGTGACTAACCCAATAAGGGTGTACATTAGGCTATAAAATTATTTCCAAGAGTAAGAATTTCCAGCCTTTATAAACTGTTGTTCAGTATTCTTTGACCTACAGCACCTGAATGTCCAACGAGACACCCATTTTAGTTTGTTAATACTATAATTAGGCTTCTCCTATAAGGATAGGAGATTCGGGGTCCTGTGACTAACCCAATAAGGGTGTACATTAGGCTATAAAATTATTTCCAAGAGTAAGAATTTCCAGCCTTTATAAACTGTTGTTCAGTATTCTTTGACCTACAGCACCTGAATGTCCAACGAGACACCCATTTTAGTTTGTTAATACTATAATTAGGCTTCTCCTATAAGGATAGGAGATTCGGGGTCCTGTGACTAACCCAATAAGGGTGTACATTAGGCTATAAAATTATTTCCAAGAGTAAGAATTTCCAGCCTTTATAAACTGTTGTTCAGTATTCTTTGACCTACAGCACCTGAATGTCCAACGAGACACCCATTTTAGTTTGTTAATACTATAATTAGGCTTCTCCTATAAGGATAGGAGATTCGGGGTCCTGTGACTAACCCAATAAGGGTGTACATTAGGCTATAAAATTATTTCCAAGAGTAAGAATTTCCAGCCTTTATAAACTGTTGTTCAGTATTCTTTGACCTACAGCACCTGAATGTCCAACGAGACACCCATTTTAGTTTGTTAATACTATAATTAGGCTTCTCCTATAAGGATAGGAGATTCGGGGTCCTGTGACTAACCCAATAAGGGTGTACATTAGGCTATAAAATTATTTCCAAGAGTAAGAATTTCCAGCCTTTATAAACTGTTGTTCAGTATTCTTTGACCTACAGCACCTGAATGTCCAACGAGACACCCATTTTAGTTTGTTAATACTATAATTAGGCTTCTCCTATAAGGATAGGAGATTCGGGGTCCTGTGACTAACCCAATAAGGGTGTACATTAGGCTATAAAATTATTTCCAAGAGTAAGAATTTCCAGCCTTTATAAACTGTTGTTCAGTATTCTTTGACCTACAGCACCTGAATGTCCAACGAGACACCCATTTTAGTTTGTTAATACTATAATTAGGCTTCTCCTATAAGGATAGGAGATTCGGGGTCCTGTGACTAACCCAATAAGGGTGTACATTAGGCTATAAAATTATTTCCAAGAGTAAGAATTTCCAGCCTTTATAAACTGTTGTTCAGTATTCTTTGACCTACAGCACCTGAATGTCCAACGAGACACCCATTTTAGTTTGTTAATACTATAATTAGGCTTCTCCTATAAGGATAGGAGATTCGGGGTCCTGTGACTAACCCAATAAGGGTGTACATTAGGCTATAAAATTATTTCCAAGAGTAAGAATTTCCAGCCTTTATAAACTGTTGTTCAGTATTCTTTGACCTACAGCACCTGAATGTCCAACGAGACACCCATTTTAGTTTGTTAATACTATAATTAGGCTTCTCCTATAAGGATAGGAGATTCGGGGTCCTGTGACTAACCCAATAAGGGTGTACATTAGGCTATAAAATTATTTCCAAGAGTAAGAATTTCCAGCCTTTATAAACTGTTGTTCAGTATTCTTTGACCTACAGCACCTGAATGTCCAACGAGACACCCATTTTAGTTTGTTAATACTATAATTAGGCTTCTCCTATAAGGATAGGAGATTCGGGGTCCTGTGACTAACCCAATAAGGGTGTACATTAGGCTATAAAATTATTTCCAAGAGTAAGAATTTCCAGCCTTTATAAACTGTTGTTCAGTATTCTTTGACCTACAGCACCTGAATGTCCAACGAGACACCCATTTTAGTTTGTTAATACTATAATTAGGCTTCTCCTATAAGGATAGGAGATTCGGGGTCCTGTGACTAACCCAATAAGGGTGTACATTAGGCTATAAAATTATTTCCAAGAGTAAGAATTTCCAGCCTTTATAAACTGTTGTTCAGTATTCTTTGACCTACAGCACCTGAATGTCCAACGAGACACCCATTTTAGTTTGTTAATACTATAATTAGGCTTCTCCTATAAGGATAGGAGATTCGGGGTCCTGTGACTAACCCAATAAGGGTGTACATTAGGCTATAAAATTATTTCCAAGAGTAAGAATTTCCAGCCTTTATAAACTGTTGTTCAGTATTCTTTGACCTACAGCACCTGAATGTCCAACGAGACACCCATTTTAGTTTGTTAATACTATAATTAGGCTTCTCCTATAAGGATAGGAGATTCGGGGTCCTGTGACTAACCCAATAAGGGTGTACATTAGGCTATAAAATTATTTCCAAGAGTAAGAATTTCCAGCCTTTATAAACTGTTGTTCAGTATTCTTTGACCTACAGCACCTGAATGTCCAACGAGACACCCATTTTAGTTTGTTAATACTATAATTAGGCTTCTCCTATAAGGATAGGAGATTCGGGGTCCTGTGACTAACCCAATAAGGGTGTACATTAGGCTATAAAATTATTTCCAAGAGTAAGAATTTCCAGCCTTTATAAACTGTTGTTCAGTATTCTTTGACCTACAGCACCTGAATGTCCAACGAGACACCCATTTTAGTTTGTTAATACTATAATTAGGCTTCTCCTATAAGGATAGGAGATTCGGGGTCCTGTGACTAACCCAATAAGGGTGTACATTAGGCTATAAAATTATTTCCAAGAGTAAGAATTTCCAGCCTTTATAAACTGTTGTTCAGTATTCTTTGACCTACAGCACCTGAATGTCCAACGAGACACCCATTTTAGTTTGTTAATACTATAATTAGGCTTCTCCTATAAGGATAGGAGATTCGGGGTCCTGTGACTAACCCAATAAGGGTGTACATTAGGCTATAAAATTATTTCCAAGAGTAAGAATTTCCAGCCTTTATAAACTGTTGTTCAGTATTCTTTGACCTACAGCACCTGAATGTCCAACGAGACACCCATTTTAGTTTGTTAATACTATAATTAGGCTTCTCCTATAAGGATAGGAGATTCGGGGTCCTGTGACTAACCCAATAAGGGTGTACATTAGGCTATAAAATTATTTCCAAGAGTAAGAATTTCCAGCCTTTATAAACTGTTGTTCAGTATTCTTTGACCTACAGCACCTGAATGTCCAACGAGACACCCATTTTAGTTTGTTAATACTATAATTAGGCTTCTCCTATAAGGATAGGAGATTCGGGGTCCTGTGACTAACCCAATAAGGGTGTACATTAGGCTATAAAATTATTTCCAAGAGTAAGAATTTCCAGCCTTTATAAACTGTTGTTCAGTATTCTTTGACCTACAGCACCTGAATGTCCAACGAGACACCCATTTTAGTTTGTTAATACTATAATTAGGCTTCTCCTATAAGGATAGGAGATTCGGGGTCCTGTGACTAACCCAATAAGGGTGTACATTAGGCTATAAAATTATTTCCAAGAGTAAGAATTTCCAGCCTTTATAAACTGTTGTTCAGTATTCTTTGACCTACACCACCTGAATGTCCAACGAGACACCCATTTTAGTTTGTTAATACTATAATTAGGCTTCTCCTATAAGGATAGGAGATTCGGGTCCTGTGACTAACCCAATAAGGGTGTACATTAGGCTATAAAATTATTTCCAAGAGTAAGAATTTACTTTGGAAATAATTTTATAGCCTAATGTACACCCTTATTGGGTTAGTCACAGGACCCGAATCTCCTATCCTTATAGGAGAAGCCTAATTATAGTATTAACAAACTAAAATGGGTGTCTCGTTGGACATTCAGGTGCTGTAGGTCAAAGAATACTGAACAAAGTTTATAAAGGCTGGAAATTCTTACTCTTGGAAATAATTTTATAGCCTAATGTACACCCTTATTGGGTTAGTCACAGGACCCCGAATCTCCTATCCTTATAGGAGAAGCCTAATTATAGTATTAACAAACTAAAATGGGTGTCTCGTTGGACATTCAGGTGCTGTAGGTCAAAGAATACTGAACAACAGTTTATAAAGGCTGGAAATTCTTACTCTTGGAAATAATTTTATAGCCTAATGTACACCCTTATTGGGTTAGTCACAGGACCCCGAATCTCCTATCCTTATAGGAGAAGCCTAATTATAGTATTAACAAACTAAAATGGGTGTCTCGTTGGACATTCAGGTGCTGTAGGTCAAAGAATACTGAACAACAGTTTATAAAGGCTGGAAATTCTTACTCTTGGAAATAATTTTATAGCCTAATGTACACCCTTATTGGGTTAGTCACAGGACCCCGAATCTCCTATCCTTATAGGAGAAGCCTAATTATAGTATTAACAAACTAAAATGGGTGTCTCGTTGGACATTCAGGTGCTGTAGGTCAAAGAATACTGAACAACAGTTTATAAAGGCTGGAAATTCTTACTCTTGGAAATAATTTTATAGCCTAATGTACACCCTTATTGGGTTAGTCACAGGACCCGAATCTCCTATCCTTATAGGAGAAGCCTAATTATAGTATTAACAAACTAAAATGGGTGTCTCGTTGGACATTCAGGTGGTGTAGGTCAAAGAATACTGAACAACAGTTTATAAAGGCTGGAAATTCTTACTCTTGGAAATAATTTTATAGCCTAATGTACACCCTTATTGGGTTAGTCACAGGACCCCGAATCTCCTATCCTTATAGGAGAAGCCTAATTATAGTATTAACAAACTAAAATGGGTGTCTCGTTGGACATTCAGGTGGTGTAGGTCAAAGAATACTGAACAACAGTTTATAAAGGCTGGAAATTCTTACTCTTGGAAATAATTTTATAGCCTAATGTACACCCTTATTGGGTTAGTCACAGGACCCCGAATCTCCTATCCTTATAGGAGAAGCCTAATTATAGTATTAACAAACTAAAATGGGTGTCTCGTTGGACATTCAGGTGCTGTAGGTCAAAGAATACTGAACAACAGTTTATAAAGGCTGAAATTCTTACTCTTGGAAATAATTTTATAGCCTAATGTACACCCTTATTGGGTTAGTCACAGGACCCGAATCTCCTATCCTTATAGGAGAAGCCTAATTATAGTATTAACAAACTAAAATGGGTGTCTCGTTGGACATTCAGGTGCTGTAGGTCAAAGAATACTGAACAACAGTTTATAAAGGCTGGAAATTCTTACTCTTGGAAATAATTTTATAGCCTAATGTACACCCTTATTGGGTTAGTCACAGGACCCCGAATCTCCTATCCTTATAGGAGAAGCCTAATTATAGTATTAACAAACTAAAATGGGTGTCTCGTTGGACATTCAGGTGGTGTAGGTCAAAGAATACTGAACAACAGTTTATAAAGGCTGGAAATTCTTACTCTTGGAAATAATTTTATAGCCTAATGTACACCCTTATTGGGTTAGTCACAGGACCCCGAATCTCCTATCCTTATAGGAGAAGCCTAATTATAGTATTAACAAACTAAAATGGGTGTCTCGTTGGACATTCAGGTGCTGTAGGTCAAAGAATACTGAACAACAGTTTATAAAGGCTGGAAATTCTTACTCTTGGAAATAATTTTATAGCCTAATGTACACCCTTATTGGGTTAGTCACAGGACCCCGAATCTCCTATCCTTATAGGAGAAGCCTAATTATAGTATTAACAAACTAAAATGGGTGTCTCGTTGGACATTCAGGTGCTGTAGGTCAAAGAATACTGAACAACAGTTTATAAAGGCTGGAAATTCTTACTCTTGGAAATAATTTTATAGCCTAATGTACACCCTTATTGGGTTAGTCACAGGACCCCGAATCTCCTATCCTTATAGGAGAAGCCTAATTATAGTATTAACAAACTAAAATGGGTGTCTCGTTGGACATTCAGGTGCTGTAGGTCAAAGAATACTGAACAACAGTTTATAAAGGCTGGAAATTCTTACTCTTGGAAATAATTTTATAGCCTAATGTACACCCTTATTGGGTTAGTCACAGGACCCCGAATCTCCTATCCTTATAGGAGAAGCCTAATTATAGTATTAACAAACTAAAATGGGTGTCTCGTTGGACATTCAGGTGCTGTAGGTCAAAGAATACTGAACAACAGTTTATAAAGGCTGGAAATTCTTACTCTTGGAAATAATTTTATAGCCTAATGTACACCCTTATTGGGTTAGTCACAGGACCCCGAATCTCCTATCCTTATAGGAGAAGCCTAATTATAGTATTAACAAACTAAAATGGGTGTCTCGTTGGACATTCAGGTGCTGTAGGTCAAAGAATACTGAACAACAGTTTATAAAGGCTGGAAATTCTTACTCTTGGAAATAATTTTATAGCCTAATGTACACCCTTATTGGGTTAGTCACAGGACCCCGAATCTCCTATCCTTATAGGAGAAGCCTAATTATAGTATTAACAAACTAAAATGGGTGTCTCGTTGGACATTCAGGTGCTGTAGGTCAAAGAATACTGAACAACAGTTTATAAAGGCTGGAAATTCTTACTCTTGGAAATAATTTTATAGCCTAATGTACACCCTTATTGGGTTAGTCACAGGACCCCGAATCTCCTATCCTTATAGGAGAAGCCTAATTATAGTATTAACAAACTAAAATGGGTGTCTCGTTGGACATTCAGGTGCTGTAGGTCAAAGAATACTGAACAACAGTTTATAAAGGCTGGAAATTCTTACTCTTGGAAATAATTTTATAGCCTAATGTACACCCTTATTGGGTTAGTCACAGGACCCCGAATCTCCTATCCTTATAGGAGAAGCCTAATTATAGTATTAACAAACTAAAATGGGTGTCTCGTTGGACATTCAGGTGCTGTAGGTCAAAGAATACTGAACAACAGTTTATAAAGGCTGGAAATTCTTACTCTTGGAAATAATTTTATAGCCTAATGTACACCCTTATTGGGTTAGTCACAGGACCCCGAATCTCCTATCCTTATAGGAGAAGCCTAATTATAGTATTAACAAACTAAAATGGGTGTCTCGTTGGACATTCAGGTGCTGTAGGTCAAAGAATACTGAACAACAGTTTATAAAGGCTGGAAATTCTTACTCTTGGAAATAATTTTATAGCCTAATGTACACCCTTATTGGGTTAGTCACAGGACCCCGAATCTCCTATCCTTATAGGAGAAGCCTAATTATAGTATTAACAAACTAAAATGGGTGTCTCGTTGGACATTCAGGTGCTGTAGGTCAAAGAATACTGAACAACAGTTTATAAAGGCTGGAAATTCTTACTCTTGGAAATAATTTTATAGCCTAATGTACACCCTTATTGGGTTAGTCACAGGACCCCGAATCTCCTATCCTTATAGGAGAAGCCTAATTATAGTATTAACAAACTAAAATGGGTGTCTCGTTGGACATTCAGGTGCTGTAGGTCAAAGAATACTGAACAACAGTTTATAAAGGCTGGAAATTCTTACTCTTGGAAATAATTTTATAGCCTAATGTACACCCTTATTGGGTTAGTCACAGGACCCCGAATCTCCTATCCTTATAGGAGAAGCCTAATTATAGTATTAACAAACTAAAATGGGTGTCTCGTTGGACATTCAGGTGCTGTAGGTCAAAGAATACTGAACAACAGTTTATAAAGGCTGGAAATTCTTACTCTTGGAAATAATTTTATAGCCTAATGTACACCCTTATTGGGTTAGTCACAGGACCCCGAATCTCCTATCCTTATAGGAGAAGCCTAATTATAGTATTAACAAACTAAAATGGGTGTCTCGTTGGACATTCAGGTGCTGTAGGTCAAAGAATACTGAACAACAGTTTATAAAGGCTGGAAATTCTTACTCTTGGAAATAATTTTATAGCCTAATGTACACCCTTATTGGGTTAGTCACAGGACCCCGAATCTCCTATCCTTATAGGAGAAGCCTAATTATAGTATTAACAAACTAAAATGGGTGTCTCGTTGGACATTCAGGTGCTGTAGGTCAAAGAATACTGAACAACAGTTTATAAAGGCTGGAAATTCTTACTCTTGGAAATAATTTTATAGCCTAATGTACACCCTTATTGGGTTAGTCACAGGACCCCGAATCTCCTATCCTTATAGGAGAAGCCTAATTATAGTATTAACAAACTAAAATGGGTGTCTCGTTGGACATTCAGGTGCTGTAGGTCAAAGAATACTGAACAACAGTTTATAAAGGCTGGAAATTCTTACTCTTGGAAATAATTTTATAGCCTAATGTACACCCTTATTGGGTTAGTCACAGGACCCCGAATCTCCTATCCTTATAGGAGAAGCCTAATTATAGTATTAACAAACTAAAATGGGTGTCTCGTTGGACATTCAGGTGCTGTAGGTCAAAGAATACTGAACAACAGTTTATAAAGGCTGGAAATTCTTACTCTTGGAAATAATTTTATAGCCTAATGTACACCCTTATTGGGTTAGTCACAGGACCCCGAATCTCCTATCCTTATAGGAGAAGCCTAATTATAGTATTAACAAACTAAAATGGGTGTCTCGTTGGACATTCAGGTGCTGTAGGTCAAAGAATACTGAACAACAGTTTATAAAGGCTGGAAATTCTTACTCTTGGAAATAATTTTATAGCCTAATGTACACCCTTATTGGGTTAGTCACAGGACCCCGAATCTCCTATCCTTATAGGAGAAGCCTAATTATAGTATTAACAAACTAAAATGGGTGTCTCGTTGGACATTCAGGTGCTGTAGGTCAAAGAATACTGAACAACAGTTTATAAAGGCTGGAAATTCTTACTCTTGGAAATAATTTTATAGCCTAATGTACACCCTTATTGGGTTAGTCACAGGACCCCGAATCTCCTATCCTTATAGGAGAAGCCTAATTATAGTATTAACAAACTAAAATGGGTGTCTCGTTGGACATTCAGGTGCTGTAGGTCAAAGAATACTGAACAACAGTTTATAAAGGCTGGAAATTCTTACTCTTGGAAATAATTTTATAGCCTAATGTACACCCTTATTGGGTTAGTCACAGGACCCCGAATCTCCTATCCTTATAGGAGAAGCCTAATTATAGTATTAACAAACTAAAATGGGTGTCTCGTTGGACATTCAGGTGCTGTAGGTCAAAGAATACTGAACAACAGTTTATAAAGGCTGGAAATTCTTACTCTTGGAAATAATTTTATAGCCTAATGTACACCCTTATTGGGTTAGTCACAGGACCCCGAATCTCCTATCCTTATAGGAGAAGCCTAATTATAGTATTAACAAACTAAAATGGGTGTCTCGTTGGACATTCAGGTGCTGTAGGTCAAAGAATACTGAACAACAGTTTATAAAGGCTGGAAATTCTTACTCTTGGAAATAATTTTATAGCCTAATGTACACCCTTATTGGGTTAGTCACAGGACCCCGAATCTCCTATCCTTATAGGAGAAGCCTAATTATAGTATTAACAAACTAAAATGGGTGTCTCGTTGGACATTCAGGTGCTGTAGGTCAAAGAATACTGAACAACAGTTTATAAAGGCTGGAAATTCTTACTCTTGGAAATAATTTTATAGCCTAATGTACACCCTTATTGGGTTAGTCACAGGACCCCGAATCTCCTATCCTTATAGGAGAAGCCTAATTATAGTATTAACAAACTAAAATGGGTGTCTCGTTGGACATTCAGGTGCTGTAGGTCAAAGAATACTGAACAACAGTTTATAAAGGCTGGAAATTCTTACTCTTGGAAATAATTTTATAGCCTAATGTACACCCTTATTGGGTTAGTCACAGGACCCCGAATCTCCTATCCTTATAGGAGAAGCCTAATTATAGTATTAACAAACTAAAATGGGTGTCTCGTTGGACATTCAGGTGCTGTAGGTCAAAGAATACTGAACAACAGTTTATAAAGGCTGGAAATTCTTACTCTTGGAAATAATTTTATAGCCTAATGTACACCCTTATTGGGTTAGTCACAGGACCCCGAATCTCCTATCCTTATAGGAGAAGCCTAATTATAGTATTAACAAACTAAAATGGGTGTCTCGTTGGACATTCAGGTGCTGTAGGTCAAAGAATACTGAACAACAGTTTATAAAGGCTGGAAATTCTTACTCTTGGAAATAATTTTATAGCCTAATGTACACCCTTATTGGGTTAGTCACAGGACCCCGAATCTCCTATCCTTATAGGAGAAGCCTAATTATAGTATTAACAAACTAAAATGGGTGTCTCGTTGGACATTCAGGTGCTGTAGGTCAAAGAATACTGAACAACAGTTTATAAAGGCTGGAAATTCTTACTCTTGGAAATAATTTTATAGCCTAATGTACACCCTTATTGGGTTAGTCACAGGACCCCGAATCTCCTATCCTTATAGGAGAAGCCTAATTATAGTATTAACAAACTAAAATGGGTGTCTCGTTGGACATTCAGGTGCTGTAGGTCAAAGAATACTGAACAACAGTTTATAAAGGCTGGAAATTCTTACTCTTGGAAATAATTTTATAGCCTAATGTACACCCTTATTGGGTTAGTCACAGGACCCCGAATCTCCTATCCTTATAGGAGAAGCCTAATTATAGTATTAACAAACTAAAATGGGTGTCTCGTTGGACATTCAGGTGCTGTAGGTCAAAGAATACTGAACAACAGTTTATAAAGGCTGGAAATTCTTACTCTTGGAAATAATTTTATAGCCTAATGTACACCCTTATTGGGTTAGTCACAGGACCCCGAATCTCCTATCCTTATAGGAGAAGCCTAATTATAGTATTAACAAACTAAAATGGGTGTCTCGTTGGACATTCAGGTGCTGTAGGTCAAAGAATACTGAACAACAGTTTATAAAGGCTGGAAATTCTTACTCTTGGAAATAATTTTATAGCCTAATGTACACCCTTATTGGGTTAGTCACAGGACCCCGAATCTCCTATCCTTATAGGAGAAGCCTAATTATAGTATTAACAAACTAAAATGGGTGTCTCGTTGGACATTCAGGTGCTGTAGGTCAAAGAATACTGAACAACAGTTTATAAAGGCTGGAAATTCTTACTCTTGGAAATAATTTTATAGCCTAATGTACACCCTTATTGGGTTAGTCACAGGACCCCGAATCTCCTATCCTTATAGGAGAAGCCTAATTATAGTATTAACAAACTAAAATGGGTGTCTCGTTGGACATTCAGGTGCTGTAGGTCAAAGAATACTGAACAACAGTTTATAAAGGCTGGAAATTCTTACTCTTGGAAATAATTTTATAGCCTAATGTACACCCTTATTGGGTTAGTCACAGGACCCCGAATCTCCTATCCTTATAGGAGAAGCCTAATTATAGTATTAACAAACTAAAATGGGTGTCTCGTTGGACATTCAGGTGCTGTAGGTCAAAGAATACTGAACAACAGTTTATAAAGGCTGGAAATTCTTACTCTTGGAAATAATTTTATAGCCTAATGTACACCCTTATTGGGTTAGTCACAGGACCCCGAATCTCCTATCCTTATAGGAGAAGCCTAATTATAGTATTAACAAACTAAAATGGGTGTCTCGTTGGACATTCAGGTGCTGTAGGTCAAAGAATACTGAACAACAGTTTATAAAGGCTGGAAATTCTTACTCTTGGAAATAATTTTATAGCCTAATGTACACCCTTATTGGGTTAGTCACAGGACCCCGAATCTCCTATCCTTATAGGAGAAGCCTAATTATAGTATTAACAAACTAAAATGGGTGTCTCGTTGGACATTCAGGTGCTGTAGGTCAAAGAATACTGAACAACAGTTTATAAAGGCTGGAAATTCTTACTCTTGGAAATAATTTTATAGCCTAATGTACACCCTTATTGGGTTAGTCACAGGACCCCGAATCTCCTATCCTTATAGGAGAAGCCTAATTATAGTATTAACAAACTAAAATGGGTGTCTCGTTGGACATTCAGGTGCTGTAGGTCAAAGAATACTGAACAACAGTTTATAAAGGCTGGAAATTCTTACTCTTGGAAATAATTTTATAGCCTAATGTACACCCTTATTGGGTTAGTCACAGGACCCCGAATCTCCTATCCTTATAGGAGAAGCCTAATTATAGTATTAACAAACTAAAATGGGTGTCTCGTTGGACATTCAGGTGCTGTAGGTCAAAGAATACTGAACAACAGTTTATAAAGGCTGGAAATTCTTACTCTTGGAAATAATTTTATAGCCTAATGTACACCCTTATTGGGTTAGTCACAGGACCCCGAATCTCCTATCCTTATAGGAGAAGCCTAATTATAGTATTAACAAACTAAAATGGGTGTCTCGTTGGACATTCAGGTGCTGTAGGTCAAAGAATACTGAACAACAGTTTATAAAGGCTGGAAATTCTTACTCTTGGAAATAATTTTATAGCCTAATGTACACCCTTATTGGGTTAGTCACAGGACCCCGAATCTCCTATCCTTATAGGAGAAGCCTAATTATAGTATTAACAAACTAAAATGGGTGTCTCGTTGGACATTCAGGTGCTGTAGGTCAAAGAATACTGAACAACAGTTTATAAAGGCTGGAAATTCTTACTCTTGGAAATAATTTTATAGCCTAATGTACACCCTTATTGGGTTAGTCACAGGACCCCGAATCTCCTATCCTTATAGGAGAAGCCTAATTATAGTATTAACAAACTAAAATGGGTGTCTCGTTGGACATTCAGGTGCTGTAGGTCAAAGAATACTGAACAACAGTTTATAAAGGCTGGAAATTCTTACTCTTGGAAATAATTTTATAGCCTAATGTACACCCTTATTGGGTTAGTCACAGGACCCCGAATCTCCTATCCTTATAGGAGAAGCCTAATTATAGTATTAACAAACTAAAATGGGTGTCTCGTTGGACATTCAGGTGCTGTAGGTCAAAGAATACTGAACAACAGTTTATAAAGGCTGGAAATTCTTACTCTTGGAAATAATTTTATAGCCTAATGTACACCCTTATTGGGTTAGTCACAGGACCCCGAATCTCCTATCCTTATAGGAGAAGCCTAATTATAGTATTAACAAACTAAAATGGGTGTCTCGTTGGACATTCAGGTGCTGTAGGTCAAAGAATACTGAACAACAGTTTATAAAGGCTGGAAATTCTTACTCTTGGAAATAATTTTATAGCCTAATGTACACCCTTATTGGGTTAGTCACAGGACCCCGAATCTCCTATCCTTATAGGAGAAGCCTAATTATAGTATTAACAAACTAAAATGGGTGTCTCGTTGGACATTCAGGTGCTGTAGGTCAAAGAATACTGAACAACAGTTTATAAAGGCTGGAAATTCTTACTCTTGGAAATAATTTTATAGCCTAATGTACACCCTTATTGGGTTAGTCACAGGACCCCGAATCTCCTATCCTTATAGGAGAAGCCTAATTATAGTATTAACAAACTAAAATGGGTGTCTCGTTGGACATTCAGGTGCTGTAGGTCAAAGAATACTGAACAACAGTTTATAAAGGCTGGAAATTCTTACTCTTGGAAATAATTTTATAGCCTAATGTACACCCTTATTGGGTTAGTCACAGGACCCCGAATCTCCTATCCTTATAGGAGAAGCCTAATTATAGTATTAACAAACTAAAATGGGTGTCTCGTTGGACATTCAGGTGCTGTAGGTCAAAGAATACTGAACAACAGTTTATAAAGGCTGGAAATTCTTACTCTTGGAAATAATTTTATAGCCTAATGTACACCCTTATTGGGTTAGTCACAGGACCCCGAATCTCCTATCCTTATAGGAGAAGCCTAATTATAGTATTAACAAACTAAAATGGGTGTCTCGTTGGACATTCAGGTGCTGTAGGTCAAAGAATACTGAACAACAGTTTATAAAGGCTGGAAATTCTTACTCTTGGAAATAATTTTATAGCCTAATGTACACCCTTATTGGGTTAGTCACAGGACCCCGAATCTCCTATCCTTATAGGAGAAGCCTAATTATAGTATTAACAAACTAAAATGGGTGTCTCGTTGGACATTCAGGTGCTGTAGGTCAAAGAATACTGAACAACAGTTTATAAAGGCTGGAAATTCTTACTCTTGGAAATAATTTTATAGCCTAATGTACACCCTTATTGGGTTAGTCACAGGACCCCGAATCTCCTATCCTTATAGGAGAAGCCTAATTATAGTATTAACAAACTAAAATGGGTGTCTCGTTGGACATTCAGGTGCTGTAGGTCAAAGAATACTGAACAACAGTTTATAAAGGCTGGAAATTCTTACTCTTGGAAATAATTTTATAGCCTAATGTACACCCTTATTGGGTTAGTCACAGGACCCCGAATCTCCTATCCTTATAGGAGAAGCCTAATTATAGTATTAACAAACTAAAATGGGTGTCTCGTTGGACATTCAGGTGCTGTAGGTCAAAGAATACTGAACAACAGTTTATAAAGGCTGGAAATTCTTACTCTTGGAAATAATTTTATAGCCTAATGTACACCCTTATTGGGTTAGTCACAGGACCCCGAATCTCCTATCCTTATAGGAGAAGCCTAATTATAGTATTAACAAACTAAAATGGGTGTCTCGTTGGACATTCAGGTGCTGTAGGTCAAAGAATACTGAACAACAGTTTATAAAGGCTGGAAATTCTTACTCTTGGAAATAATTTTATAGCCTAATGTACACCCTTATTGGGTTAGTCACAGGACCCCGAATCTCCTATCCTTATAGGAGAAGCCTAATTATAGTATTAACAAACTAAAATGGGTGTCTCGTTGGACATTCAGGTGCTGTAGGTCAAAGAATACTGAACAACAGTTTATAAAGGCTGGAAATTCTTACTCTTGGAAATAATTTTATAGCCTAATGTACACCCTTATTGGGTTAGTCACAGGACCCCGAATCTCCTATCCTTATAGGAGAAGCCTAATTATAGTATTAACAAACTAAAATGGGTGTCTCGTTGGACATTCAGGTGCTGTAGGTCAAAGAATACTGAACAACAGTTTATAAAGGCTGGAAATTCTTACTCTTGGAAATAATTTTATAGCCTAATGTACACCCTTATTGGGTTAGTCACAGGACCCCGAATCTCCTATCCTTATAGGAGAAGCCTAATTATAGTATTAACAAACTAAAATGGGTGTCTCGTTGGACATTCAGGTGCTGTAGGTCAAAGAATACTGAACAACAGTTTATAAAGGCTGGAAATTCTTACTCTTGGAAATAATTTTATAGCCTAATGTACACCCTTATTGGGTTAGTCACAGGACCCCGAATCTCCTATCCTTATAGGAGAAGCCTAATTATAGTATTAACAAACTAAAATGGGTGTCTCGTTGGACATTCAGGTGCTGTAGGTCAAAGAATACTGAACAACAGTTTATAAAGGCTGGAAATTCTTACTCTTGGAAATAATTTTATAGCCTAATGTACACCCTTATTGGGTTAGTCACAGGACCCCGAATCTCCTATCCTTATAGGAGAAGCCTAATTATAGTATTAACAAACTAAAATGGGTGTCTCGTTGGACATTCAGGTGCTGTAGGTCAAAGAATACTGAACAACAGTTTATAAAGGCTGGAAATTCTTACTCTTGGAAATAATTTTATAGCCTAATGTACACCCTTATTGGGTTAGTCACAGGACCCCGAATCTCCTATCCTTATAGGAGAAGCCTAATTATAGTATTAACAAACTAAAATGGGTGTCTCGTTGGACATTCAGGTGCTGTAGGTCAAAGAATACTGAACAACAGTTTATAAAGGCTGGAAATTCTTACTCTTGGAAATAATTTTATAGCCTAATGTACACCCTTATTGGGTTAGTCACAGGACCCCGAATCTCCTATCCTTATAGGAGAAGCCTAATTATAGTATTAACAAACTAAAATGGGTGTCTCGTTGGACATTCAGGTGCTGTAGGTCAAAGAATACTGAACAACAGTTTATAAAGGCTGGAAATTCTTACTCTTGGAAATAATTTTATAGCCTAATGTACACCCTTATTGGGTTAGTCACAGGACCCCGAATCTCCTATCCTTATAGGAGAAGCCTAATTATAGTATTAACAAACTAAAATGGGTGTCTCGTTGGACATTCAGGTGCTGTAGGTCAAAGAATACTGAACAACAGTTTATAAAGGCTGGAAATTCTTACTCTTGGAAATAATTTTATAGCCTAATGTACACCCTTATTGGGTTAGTCACAGGACCCCGAATCTCCTATCCTTATAGGAGAAGCCTAATTATAGTATTAACAAACTAAAATGGGTGTCTCGTTGGACATTCAGGTGCTGTAGGTCAAAGAATACTGAACAACAGTTTATAAAGGCTGGAAATTCTTACTCTTGGAAATAATTTTATAGCCTAATGTACACCCTTATTGGGTTAGTCACAGGACCCCGAATCTCCTATCCTTATAGGAGAAGCCTAATTATAGTATTAACAAACTAAAATGGGTGTCTCGTTGGACATTCAGGTGCTGTAGGTCAAAGAATACTGAACAACAGTTTATAAAGGCTGGAAATTCTTACTCTTGGAAATAATTTTATAGCCTAATGTACACCCTTATTGGGTTAGTCACAGGACCCCGAATCTCCTATCCTTATAGGAGAAGCCTAATTATAGTATTAACAAACTAAAATGGGTGTCTCGTTGGACATTCAGGTGCTGTAGGTCAAAGAATACTGAACAACAGTTTATAAAGGCTGGAAATTCTTACTCTTGGAAATAATTTTATAGCCTAATGTACACCCTTATTGGGTTAGTCACAGGACCCCGAATCTCCTATCCTTATAGGAGAAGCCTAATTATAGTATTAACAAACTAAAATGGGTGTCTCGTTGGACATTCAGGTGCTGTAGGTCAAAGAATACTGAACAACAGTTTATAAAGGCTGGAAATTCTTACTCTTGGAAATAATTTTATAGCCTAATGTACACCCTTATTGGGTTAGTCACAGGACCCCGAATCTCCTATCCTTATAGGAGAAGCCTAATTATAGTATTAACAAACTAAAATGGGTGTCTCGTTGGACATTCAGGTGCTGTAGGTCAAAGAATACTGAACAACAGTTTATAAAGGCTGGAAATTCTTACTCTTGGAAATAATTTTATAGCCTAATGTACACCCTTATTGGGTTAGTCACAGGACCCCGAATCTCCTATCCTTATAGGAGAAGCCTAATTATAGTATTAACAAACTAAAATGGGTGTCTCGTTGGACATTCAGGTGCTGTAGGTCAAAGAATACTGAACAACAGTTTATAAAGGCTGGAAATTCTTACTCTTGGAAATAATTTTATAGCCTAATGTACACCCTTATTGGGTTAGTCACAGGACCCCGAATCTCCTATCCTTATAGGAGAAGCCTAATTATAGTATTAACAAACTAAAATGGGTGTCTCGTTGGACATTCAGGTGCTGTAGGTCAAAGAATACTGAACAACAGTTTATAAAGGCTGGAAATTCTTACTCTTGGAAATAATTTTATAGCCTAATGTACACCCTTATTGGGTTAGTCACAGGACCCCGAATCTCCTATCCTTATAGGAGAAGCCTAATTATAGTATTAACAAACTAAAATGGGTGTCTCGTTGGACATTCAGGTGCTGTAGGTCAAAGAATACTGAACAACAGTTTATAAAGGCTGGAAATTCTTACTCTTGGAAATAATTTTATAGCCTAATGTACACCCTTATTGGGTTAGTCACAGGACCCCGAATCTCCTATCCTTATAGGAGAAGCCTAATTATAGTATTAACAAACTAAAATGGGTGTCTCGTTGGACATTCAGGTGCTGTAGGTCAAAGAATACTGAACAACAGTTTATAAAGGCTGGAAATTCTTACTCTTGGAAATAATTTTATAGCCTAATGTACACCCTTATTGGGTTAGTCACAGGACCCCGAATCTCCTATCCTTATAGGAGAAGCCTAATTATAGTATTAACAAACTAAAATGGGTGTCTCGTTGGACATTCAGGTGCTGTAGGTCAAAGAATACTGAACAACAGTTTATAAAGGCTGGAAATTCTTACTCTTGGAAATAATTTTATAGCCTAATGTACACCCTTATTGGGTTAGTCACAGGACCCCGAATCTCCTATCCTTATAGGAGAAGCCTAATTATAGTATTAACAAACTAAAATGGGTGTCTCGTTGGACATTCAGGTGCTGTAGGTCAAAGAATACTGAACAACAGTTTATAAAGGCTGGAAATTCTTACTCTTGGAAATAATTTTATAGCCTAATGTACACCCTTATTGGGTTAGTCACAGGACCCCGAATCTCCTATCCTTATAGGAGAAGCCTAATTATAGTATTAACAAACTAAAATGGGTGTCTCGTTGGACATTCAGGTGCTGTAGGTCAAAGAATACTGAACAACAGTTTATAAAGGCTGGAAATTCTTACTCTTGGAAATAATTTTATAGCCTAATGTACACCCTTATTGGGTTAGTCACAGGACCCCGAATCTCCTATCCTTATAGGAGAAGCCTAATTATAGTATTAACAAACTAAAATGGGTGTCTCGTTGGACATTCAGGTGCTGTAGGTCAAAGAATACTGAACAACAGTTTATAAAGGCTGGAAATTCTTACTCTTGGAAATAATTTTATAGCCTAATGTACACCCTTATTGGGTTAGTCACAGGACCCCGAATCTCCTATCCTTATAGGAGAAGCCTAATTATAGTATTAACAAACTAAAATGGGTGTCTCGTTGGACATTCAGGTGCTGTAGGTCAAAGAATACTGAACAACAGTTTATAAAGGCTGGAAATTCTTACTCTTGGAAATAATTTTATAGCCTAATGTACACCCTTATTGGGTTAGTCACAGGACCCCGAATCTCCTATCCTTATAGGAGAAGCCTAATTATAGTATTAACAAACTAAAATGGGTGTCTCGTTGGACATTCAGGTGCTGTAGGTCAAAGAATACTGAACAACAGTTTATAAAGGCTGGAAATTCTTACTCTTGGAAATAATTTTATAGCCTAATGTACACCCTTATTGGGTTAGTCACAGGACCCCGAATCTCCTATCCTTATAGGAGAAGCCTAATTATAGTATTAACAAACTAAAATGGGTGTCTCGTTGGACATTCAGGTGCTGTAGGTCAAAGAATACTGAACAACAGTTTATAAAGGCTGGAAATTCTTACTCTTGGAAATAATTTTATAGCCTAATGTACACCCTTATTGGGTTAGTCACAGGACCCCGAATCTCCTATCCTTATAGGAGAAGCCTAATTATAGTATTAACAAACTAAAATGGGTGTCTCGTTGGACATTCAGGTGCTGTAGGTCAAAGAATACTGAACAACAGTTTATAAAGGCTGGAAATTCTTACTCTTGGAAATAATTTTATAGCCTAATGTACACCCTTATTGGGTTAGTCACAGGACCCCGAATCTCCTATCCTTATAGGAGAAGCCTAATTATAGTATTAACAAACTAAAATGGGTGTCTCGTTGGACATTCAGGTGCTGTAGGTCAAAGAATACTGAACAACAGTTTATAAAGGCTGGAAATTCTTACTCTTGGAAATAATTTTATAGCCTAATGTACACCCTTATTGGGTTAGTCACAGGACCCCGAATCTCCTATCCTTATAGGAGAAGCCTAATTATAGTATTAACAAACTAAAATGGGTGTCTCGTTGGACATTCAGGTGCTGTAGGTCAAAGAATACTGAACAACAGTTTATAAAGGCTGGAAATTCTTACTCTTGGAAATAATTTTATAGCCTAATGTACACCCTTATTGGGTTAGTCACAGGACCCCGAATCTCCTATCCTTATAGGAGAAGCCTAATTATAGTATTAACAAACTAAAATGGGTGTCTCGTTGGACATTCAGGTGCTGTAGGTCAAAGAATACTGAACAACAGTTTATAAAGGCTGGAAATTCTTACTCTTGGAAATAATTTTATAGCCTAATGTACACCCTTATTGGGTTAGTCACAGGACCCCGAATCTCCTATCCTTATAGGAGAAGCCTAATTATAGTATTAACAAACTAAAATGGGTGTCTCGTTGGACATTCAGGTGCTGTAGGTCAAAGAATACTGAACAACAGTTTATAAAGGCTGGAAATTCTTACTCTTGGAAATAATTTTATAGCCTAATGTACACCCTTATTGGGTTAGTCACAGGACCCCGAATCTCCTATCCTTATAGGAGAAGCCTAATTATAGTATTAACAAACTAAAATGGGTGTCTCGTTGGACATTCAGGTGCTGTAGGTCAAAGAATACTGAACAACAGTTTATAAAGGCTGGAAATTCTTACTCTTGGAAATAATTTTATAGCCTAATGTACACCCTTATTGGGTTAGTCACAGGACCCCGAATCTCCTATCCTTATAGGAGAAGCCTAATTATAGTATTAACAAACTAAAATGGGTGTCTCGTTGGACATTCAGGTGCTGTAGGTCAAAGAATACTGAACAACAGTTTATAAAGGCTGGAAATTCTTACTCTTGGAAATAATTTTATAGCCTAATGTACACCCTTATTGGGTTAGTCACAGGACCCCGAATCTCCTATCCTTATAGGAGAAGCCTAATTATAGTATTAACAAACTAAAATGGGTGTCTCGTTGGACATTCAGGTGCTGTAGGTCAAAGAATACTGAACAACAGTTTATAAAGGCTGGAAATTCTTACTCTTGGAAATAATTTTATAGCCTAATGTACACCCTTATTGGGTTAGTCACAGGACCCCGAATCTCCTATCCTTATAGGAGAAGCCTAATTATAGTATTAACAAACTAAAATGGGTGTCTCGTTGGACATTCAGGTGCTGTAGGTCAAAGAATACTGAACAACAGTTTATAAAGGCTGGAAATTCTTACTCTTGGAAATAATTTTATAGCCTAATGTACACCCTTATTGGGTTAGTCACAGGACCCCGAATCTCCTATCCTTATAGGAGAAGCCTAATTATAGTATTAACAAACTAAAATGGGTGTCTCGTTGGACATTCAGGTGCTGTAGGTCAAAGAATACTGAACAACAGTTTATAAAGGCTGGAAATTCTTACTCTTGGAAATAATTTTATAGCCTAATGTACACCCTTATTGGGTTAGTCACAGGACCCCGAATCTCCTATCCTTATAGGAGAAGCCTAATTATAGTATTAACAAACTAAAATGGGTGTCTCGTTGGACATTCAGGTGCTGTAGGTCAAAGAATACTGAACAACAGTTTATAAAGGCTGGAAATTCTTACTCTTGGAAATAATTTTATAGCCTAATGTACACCCTTATTGGGTTAGTCACAGGACCCCGAATCTCCTATCCTTATAGGAGAAGCCTAATTATAGTATTAACAAACTAAAATGGGTGTCTCGTTGGACATTCAGGTGCTGTAGGTCAAAGAATACTGAACAACAGTTTATAAAGGCTGGAAATTCTTACTCTTGGAAATAATTTTATAGCCTAATGTACACCCTTATTGGGTTAGTCACAGGACCCCGAATCTCCTATCCTTATAGGAGAAGCCTAATTATAGTATTAACAAACTAAAATGGGTGTCTCGTTGGACATTCAGGTGCTGTAGGTCAAAGAATACTGAACAACAGTTTATAAAGGCTGGAAATTCTTACTCTTGGAAATAATTTTATAGCCTAATGTACACCCTTATTGGGTTAGTCACAGGACCCCGAATCTCCTATCCTTATAGGAGAAGCCTAATTATAGTATTAACAAACTAAAATGGGTGTCTCGTTGGACATTCAGGTGCTGTAGGTCAAAGAATACTGAACAACAGTTTATAAAGGCTGGAAATTCTTACTCTTGGAAATAATTTTATAGCCTAATGTACACCCTTATTGGGTTAGTCACAGGACCCCGAATCTCCTATCCTTATAGGAGAAGCCTAATTATAGTATTAACAAACTAAAATGGGTGTCTCGTTGGACATTCAGGTGCTGTAGGTCAAAGAATACTGAACAACAGTTTATAAAGGCTGGAAATTCTTACTCTTGGAAATAATTTTATAGCCTAATGTACACCCTTATTGGGTTAGTCACAGGACCCCGAATCTCCTATCCTTATAGGAGAAGCCTAATTATAGTATTAACAAACTAAAATGGGTGTCTCGTTGGACATTCAGGTGCTGTAGGTCAAAGAATACTGAACAACAGTTTATAAAGGCTGGAAATTCTTACTCTTGGAAATAATTTTATAGCCTAATGTACACCCTTATTGGGTTAGTCACAGGACCCCGAATCTCCTATCCTTATAGGAGAAGCCTAATTATAGTATTAACAAACTAAAATGGGTGTCTCGTTGGACATTCAGGTGCTGTAGGTCAAAGAATACTGAACAACAGTTTATAAAGGCTGGAAATTCTTACTCTTGGAAATAATTTTATAGCCTAATGTACACCCTTATTGGGTTAGTCACAGGACCCCGAATCTCCTATCCTTATAGGAGAAGCCTAATTATAGTATTAACAAACTAAAATGGGTGTCTCGTTGGACATTCAGGTGCTGTAGGTCAAAGAATACTGAACAACAGTTTATAAAGGCTGGAAATTCTTACTCTTGGAAATAATTTTATAGCCTAATGTACACCCTTATTGGGTTAGTCACAGGACCCCGAATCTCCTATCCTTATAGGAGAAGCCTAATTATAGTATTAACAAACTAAAATGGGTGTCTCGTTGGACATTCAGGTGCTGTAGGTCAAAGAATACTGAACAACAGTTTATAAAGGCTGGAAATTCTTACTCTTGGAAATAATTTTATAGCCTAATGTACACCCTTATTGGGTTAGTCACAGGACCCCGAATCTCCTATCCTTATAGGAGAAGCCTAATTATAGTATTAACAAACTAAAATGGGTGTCTCGTTGGACATTCAGGTGCTGTAGGTCAAAGAATACTGAACAACAGTTTATAAAGGCTGGAAATTCTTACTCTTGGAAATAATTTTATAGCCTAATGTACACCCTTATTGGGTTAGTCACAGGACCCCGAATCTCCTATCCTTATAGGAGAAGCCTAATTATAGTATTAACAAACTAAAATGGGTGTCTCGTTGGACATTCAGGTGCTGTAGGTCAAAGAATACTGAACAACAGTTTATAAAGGCTGGAAATTCTTACTCTTGGAAATAATTTTATAGCCTAATGTACACCCTTATTGGGTTAGTCACAGGACCCCGAATCTCCTATCCTTATAGGAGAAGCCTAATTATAGTATTAACAAACTAAAATGGGTGTCTCGTTGGACATTCAGGTGCTGTAGGTCAAAGAATACTGAACAACAGTTTATAAAGGCTGGAAATTCTTACTCTTGGAAATAATTTTATAGCCTAATGTACACCCTTATTGGGTTAGTCACAGGACCCCGAATCTCCTATCCTTATAGGAGAAGCCTAATTATAGTATTAACAAACTAAAATGGGTGTCTCGTTGGACATTCAGGTGCTGTAGGTCAAAGAATACTGAACAACAGTTTATAAAGGCTGGAAATTCTTACTCTTGGAAATAATTTTATAGCCTAATGTACACCCTTATTGGGTTAGTCACAGGACCCCGAATCTCCTATCCTTATAGGAGAAGCCTAATTATAGTATTAACAAACTAAAATGGGTGTCTCGTTGGACATTCAGGTGCTGTAGGTCAAAGAATACTGAACAACAGTTTATAAAGGCTGGAAATTCTTACTCTTGGAAATAATTTTATAGCCTAATGTACACCCTTATTGGGTTAGTCACAGGACCCCGAATCTCCTATCCTTATAGGAGAAGCCTAATTATAGTATTAACAAACTAAAATGGGTGTCTCGTTGGACATTCAGGTGCTGTAGGTCAAAGAATACTGAACAACAGTTTATAAAGGCTGGAAATTCTTACTCTTGGAAATAATTTTATAGCCTAATGTACACCCTTATTGGGTTAGTCACAGGACCCCGAATCTCCTATCCTTATAGGAGAAGCCTAATTATAGTATTAACAAACTAAAATGGGTGTCTCGTTGGACATTCAGGTGCTGTAGGTCA
Source organism: Ambrosia x helenae (assembly GCA_030844895.1). Taxonomy (NCBI): domain Eukaryota; kingdom Viridiplantae; phylum Streptophyta; class Magnoliopsida; order Asterales; family Asteraceae; genus Ambrosia; species Ambrosia x helenae. The sequence goes on along the minus strand of JAUTDX010007387.1, from coordinate 124,341 downwards.
AAGAATACTGAACAACAGTTTATAAAGGCTGGAAATTCTTACTCTTGGAAATAATTTTATAGCCTAATGTACACCCTTATTGGGTTAGTCACAGGACCCCGAATCTCCTATCCTTATAGGAGAAGCCTAATTATAGTATTAACAAACTAAAATGGGTGTCTCGTTGGACATTCAGGTGCTGTAGGTCAAAGAATACTGAACAACAGTTTATAAAGGCTGGAAATTCTTACTCTTGGAAATAATTTTATAGCCTAATGTACACCCTTATTGGGTTAGTCACAGGACCCCGAATCTCCTATCCTTATAGGAGAAGCCTAATTATAGTATTAACAAACTAAAATGGGTGTCTCGTTGGACATTCAGGTGCTGTAGGTCAAAGAATACTGAACAACAGTTTATAAAGGCTGGAAATTCTTACTCTTGGAAATAATTTTATAGCCTAATGTACACCCTTATTGGGTTAGTCACAGGACCCCGAATCTCCTATCCTTATAGGAGAAGCCTAATTATAGTATTAACAAACTAAAATGGGTGTCTCGTTGGACATTCAGGTGCTGTAGGTCAAAGAATACTGAACAACAGTTTATAAAGGCTGGAAATTCTTACTCTTGGAAATAATTTTATAGCCTAATGTACACCCTTATTGGGTTAGTCACAGGACCCCGAATCTCCTATCCTTATAGGAGAAGCCTAATTATAGTATTAACAAACTAAAATGGGTGTCTCGTTGGACATTCAGGTGCTGTAGGTCAAAGAATACTGAACAACAGTTTATAAAGGCTGGAAATTCTTACTCTTGGAAATAATTTTATAGCCTAATGTACACCCTTATTGGGTTAGTCACAGGACCCCGAATCTCCTATCCTTATAGGAGAAGCCTAATTATAGTATTAACAAACTAAAATGGGTGTCTCGTTGGACATTCAGGTGCTGTAGGTCAAAGAATACTGAACAACAGTTTATAAAGGCTGGAAATTCTTACTCTTGGAAATAATTTTATAGCCTAATGTACACCCTTATTGGGTTAGTCACAGGACCCCGAATCTCCTATCCTTATAGGAGAAGCCTAATTATAGTATTAACAAACTAAAATGGGTGTCTCGTTGGACATTCAGGTGCTGTAGGTCAAAGAATACTGAACAACAGTTTATAAAGGCTGGAAATTCTTACTCTTGGAAATAATTTTATAGCCTAATGTACACCCTTATTGGGTTAGTCACAGGACCCCGAATCTCCTATCCTTATAGGAGAAGCCTAATTATAGTATTAACAAACTAAAATGGGTGTCTCGTTGGACATTCAGGTGCTGTAGGTCAAAGAATACTGAACAACAGTTTATAAAGGCTGGAAATTCTTACTCTTGGAAATAATTTTATAGCCTAATGTACACCCTTATTGGGTTAGTCACAGGACCCCGAATCTCCTATCCTTATAGGAGAAGCCTAATTATAGTATTAACAAACTAAAATGGGTGTCTCGTTGGACATTCAGGTGCTGTAGGTCAAAGAATACTGAACAACAGTTTATAAAGGCTGGAAATTCTTACTCTTGGAAATAATTTTATAGCCTAATGTACACCCTTATTGGGTTAGTCACAGGACCCCGAATCTCCTATCCTTATAGGAGAAGCCTAATTATAGTATTAACAAACTAAAATGGGTGTCTCGTTGGACATTCAGGTGCTGTAGGTCAAAGAATACTGAACAACAGTTTATAAAGGCTGGAAATTCTTACTCTTGGAAATAATTTTATAGCCTAATGTACACCCTTATTGGGTTAGTCACAGGACCCCGAATCTCCTATCCTTATAGGAGAAGCCTAATTATAGTATTAACAAACTAAAATGGGTGTCTCGTTGGACATTCAGGTGCTGTAGGTCAAAGAATACTGAACAACAGTTTATAAAGGCTGGAAATTCTTACTCTTGGAAATAATTTTATAGCCTAATGTACACCCTTATTGGGTTAGTCACAGGACCCCGAATCTCCTATCCTTATAGGAGAAGCCTAATTATAGTATTAACAAACTAAAATGGGTGTCTCGTTGGACATTCAGGTGCTGTAGGTCAAAGAATACTGAACAACAGTTTATAAAGGCTGGAAATTCTTACTCTTGGAAATAATTTTATAGCCTAATGTACACCCTTATTGGGTTAGTCACAGGACCCCGAATCTCCTATCCTTATAGGAGAAGCCTAATTATAGTATTAACAAACTAAAATGGGTGTCTCGTTGGACATTCAGGTGCTGTAGGTCAAAGAATACTGAACAACAGTTTATAAAGGCTGGAAATTCTTACTCTTGGAAATAATTTTATAGCCTAATGTACACCCTTATTGGGTTAGTCACAGGACCCCGAATCTCCTATCCTTATAGGAGAAGCCTAATTATAGTATTAACAAACTAAAATGGGTGTCTCGTTGGACATTCAGGTGCTGTAGGTCAAAGAATACTGAACAACAGTTTATAAAGGCTGGAAATTCTTACTCTTGGAAATAATTTTATAGCCTAATGTACACCCTTATTGGGTTAGTCACAGGACCCCGAATCTCCTATCCTTATAGGAGAAGCCTAATTATAGTATTAACAAACTAAAATGGGTGTCTCGTTGGACATTCAGGTGCTGTAGGTCAAAGAATACTGAACAACAGTTTATAAAGGCTGGAAATTCTTACTCTTGGAAATAATTTTATAGCCTAATGTACACCCTTATTGGGTTAGTCACAGGACCCCGAATCTCCTATCCTTATAGGAGAAGCCTAATTATAGTATTAACAAACTAAAATGGGTGTCTCGTTGGACATTCAGGTGCTGTAGGTCAAAGAATACTGAACAACAGTTTATAAAGGCTGGAAATTCTTACTCTTGGAAATAATTTTATAGCCTAATGTACACCCTTATTGGGTTAGTCACAGGACCCCGAATCTCCTATCCTTATAGGAGAAGCCTAATTATAGTATTAACAAACTAAAATGGGTGTCTCGTTGGACATTCAGGTGCTGTAGGTCAAAGAATACTGAACAACAGTTTATAAAGGCTGGAAATTCTTACTCTTGGAAATAATTTTATAGCCTAATGTACACCCTTATTGGGTTAGTCACAGGACCCCGAATCTCCTATCCTTATAGGAGAAGCCTAATTATAGTATTAACAAACTAAAATGGGTGTCTCGTTGGACATTCAGGTGCTGTAGGTCAAAGAATACTGAACAACAGTTTATAAAGGCTGGAAATTCTTACTCTTGGAAATAATTTTATAGCCTAATGTACACCCTTATTGGGTTAGTCACAGGACCCCGAATCTCCTATCCTTATAGGAGAAGCCTAATTATAGTATTAACAAACTAAAATGGGTGTCTCGTTGGACATTCAGGTGCTGTAGGTCAAAGAATACTGAACAACAGTTTATAAAGGCTGGAAATTCTTACTCTTGGAAATAATTTTATAGCCTAATGTACACCCTTATTGGGTTAGTCACAGGACCCCGAATCTCCTATCCTTATAGGAGAAGCCTAATTATAGTATTAACAAACTAAAATGGGTGTCTCGTTGGACATTCAGGTGCTGTAGGTCAAAGAATACTGAACAACAGTTTATAAAGGCTGGAAATTCTTACTCTTGGAAATAATTTTATAGCCTAATGTACACCCTTATTGGGTTAGTCACAGGACCCCGAATCTCCTATCCTTATAGGAGAAGCCTAATTATAGTATTAACAAACTAAAATGGGTGTCTCGTTGGACATTCAGGTGCTGTAGGTCAAAGAATACTGAACAACAGTTTATAAAGGCTGGAAATTCTTACTCTTGGAAATAATTTTATAGCCTAATGTACACCCTTATTGGGTTAGTCACAGGACCCCGAATCTCCTATCCTTATAGGAGAAGCCTAATTATAGTATTAACAAACTAAAATGGGTGTCTCGTTGGACATTCAGGTGCTGTAGGTCAAAGAATACTGAACAACAGTTTATAAAGGCTGGAAATTCTTACTCTTGGAAATAATTTTATAGCCTAATGTACACCCTTATTGGGTTAGTCACAGGACCCCGAATCTCCTATCCTTATAGGAGAAGCCTAATTATAGTATTAACAAACTAAAATGGGTGTCTCGTTGGACATTCAGGTGCTGTAGGTCAAAGAATACTGAACAACAGTTTATAAAGGCTGGAAATTCTTACTCTTGGAAATAATTTTATAGCCTAATGTACACCCTTATTGGGTTAGTCACAGGACCCCGAATCTCCTATCCTTATAGGAGAAGCCTAATTATAGTATTAACAAACTAAAATGGGTGTCTCGTTGGACATTCAGGTGCTGTAGGTCAAAGAATACTGAACAACAGTTTATAAAGGCTGGAAATTCTTACTCTTGGAAATAATTTTATAGCCTAATGTACACCCTTATTGGGTTAGTCACAGGACCCCGAATCTCCTATCCTTATAGGAGAAGCCTAATTATAGTATTAACAAACTAAAATGGGTGTCTCGTTGGACATTCAGGTGCTGTAGGTCAAAGAATACTGAACAACAGTTTATAAAGGCTGGAAATTCTTACTCTTGGAAATAATTTTATAGCCTAATGTACACCCTTATTGGGTTAGTCACAGGACCCCGAATCTCCTATCCTTATAGGAGAAGCCTAATTATAGTATTAACAAACTAAAATGGGTGTCTCGTTGGACATTCAGGTGCTGTAGGTCAAAGAATACTGAACAACAGTTTATAAAGGCTGGAAATTCTTACTCTTGGAAATAATTTTATAGCCTAATGTACACCCTTATTGGGTTAGTCACAGGACCCCGAATCTCCTATCCTTATAGGAGAAGCCTAATTATAGTATTAACAAACTAAAATGGGTGTCTCGTTGGACATTCAGGTGCTGTAGGTCAAAGAATACTGAACAACAGTTTATAAAGGCTGGAAATTCTTACTCTTGGAAATAATTTTATAGCCTAATGTACACCCTTATTGGGTTAGTCACAGGACCCCGAATCTCCTATCCTTATAGGAGAAGCCTAATTATAGTATTAACAAACTAAAATGGGTGTCTCGTTGGACATTCAGGTGCTGTAGGTCAAAGAATACTGAACAACAGTTTATAAAGGCTGGAAATTCTTACTCTTGGAAATAATTTTATAGCCTAATGTACACCCTTATTGGGTTAGTCACAGGACCCCGAATCTCCTATCCTTATAGGAGAAGCCTAATTATAGTATTAACAAACTAAAATGGGTGTCTCGTTGGACATTCAGGTGCTGTAGGTCAAAGAATACTGAACAACAGTTTATAAAGGCTGGAAATTCTTACTCTTGGAAATAATTTTATAGCCTAATGTACACCCTTATTGGGTTAGTCACAGGACCCCGAATCTCCTATCCTTATAGGAGAAGCCTAATTATAGTATTAACAAACTAAAATGGGTGTCTCGTTGGACATTCAGGTGCTGTAGGTCAAAGAATACTGAACAACAGTTTATAAAGGCTGGAAATTCTTACTCTTGGAAATAATTTTATAGCCTAATGTACACCCTTATTGGGTTAGTCACAGGACCCCGAATCTCCTATCCTTATAGGAGAAGCCTAATTATAGTATTAACAAACTAAAATGGGTGTCTCGTTGGACATTCAGGTGCTGTAGGTCAAAGAATACTGAACAACAGTTTATAAAGGCTGGAAATTCTTACTCTTGGAAATAATTTTATAGCCTAATGTACACCCTTATTGGGTTAGTCACAGGACCCCGAATCTCCTATCCTTATAGGAGAAGCCTAATTATAGTATTAACAAACTAAAATGGGTGTCTCGTTGGACATTCAGGTGCTGTAGGTCAAAGAATACTGAACAACAGTTTATAAAGGCTGGAAATTCTTACTCTTGGAAATAATTTTATAGCCTAATGTACACCCTTATTGGGTTAGTCACAGGACCCCGAATCTCCTATCCTTATAGGAGAAGCCTAATTATAGTATTAACAAACTAAAATGGGTGTCTCGTTGGACATTCAGGTGCTGTAGGTCAAAGAATACTGAACAACAGTTTATAAAGGCTGGAAATTCTTACTCTTGGAAATAATTTTATAGCCTAATGTACACCCTTATTGGGTTAGTCACAGGACCCCGAATCTCCTATCCTTATAGGAGAAGCCTAATTATAGTATTAACAAACTAAAATGGGTGTCTCGTTGGACATTCAGGTGCTGTAGGTCAAAGAATACTGAACAACAGTTTATAAAGGCTGGAAATTCTTACTCTTGGAAATAATTTTATAGCCTAATGTACACCCTTATTGGGTTAGTCACAGGACCCCGAATCTCCTATCCTTATAGGAGAAGCCTAATTATAGTATTAACAAACTAAAATGGGTGTCTCGTTGGACATTCAGGTGCTGTAGGTCAAAGAATACTGAACAACAGTTTATAAAGGCTGGAAATTCTTACTCTTGGAAATAATTTTATAGCCTAATGTACACCCTTATTGGGTTAGTCACAGGACCCCGAATCTCCTATCCTTATAGGAGAAGCCTAATTATAGTATTAACAAACTAAAATGGGTGTCTCGTTGGACATTCAGGTGCTGTAGGTCAAAGAATACTGAACAACAGTTTATAAAGGCTGGAAATTCTTACTCTTGGAAATAATTTTATAGCCTAATGTACACCCTTATTGGGTTAGTCACAGGACCCCGAATCTCCTATCCTTATAGGAGAAGCCTAATTATAGTATTAACAAACTAAAATGGGTGTCTCGTTGGACATTCAGGTGCTGTAGGTCAAAGAATACTGAACAACAGTTTATAAAGGCTGGAAATTCTTACTCTTGGAAATAATTTTATAGCCTAATGTACACCCTTATTGGGTTAGTCACAGGACCCCGAATCTCCTATCCTTATAGGAGAAGCCTAATTATAGTATTAACAAACTAAAATGGGTGTCTCGTTGGACATTCAGGTGCTGTAGGTCAAAGAATACTGAACAACAGTTTATAAAGGCTGGAAATTCTTACTCTTGGAAATAATTTTATAGCCTAATGTACACCCTTATTGGGTTAGTCACAGGACCCCGAATCTCCTATCCTTATAGGAGAAGCCTAATTATAGTATTAACAAACTAAAATGGGTGTCTCGTTGGACATTCAGGTGCTGTAGGTCAAAGAATACTGAACAACAGTTTATAAAGGCTGGAAATTCTTACTCTTGGAAATAATTTTATAGCCTAATGTACACCCTTATTGGGTTAGTCACAGGACCCCGAATCTCCTATCCTTATAGGAGAAGCCTAATTATAGTATTAACAAACTAAAATGGGTGTCTCGTTGGACATTCAGGTGCTGTAGGTCAAAGAATACTGAACAACAGTTTATAAAGGCTGGAAATTCTTACTCTTGGAAATAATTTTATAGCCTAATGTACACCCTTATTGGGTTAGTCACAGGACCCCGAATCTCCTATCCTTATAGGAGAAGCCTAATTATAGTATTAACAAACTAAAATGGGTGTCTCGTTGGACATTCAGGTGCTGTAGGTCAAAGAATACTGAACAACAGTTTATAAAGGCTGGAAATTCTTACTCTTGGAAATAATTTTATAGCCTAATGTACACCCTTATTGGGTTAGTCACAGGACCCCGAATCTCCTATCCTTATAGGAGAAGCCTAATTATAGTATTAACAAACTAAAATGGGTGTCTCGTTGGACATTCAGGTGGTGTAGGTCAAAGAATACTGAACAACAGTTTATAAAGGCTGGAAATTCTTACTCTTGGAAATAATTTTATAGCCTAATGTACACCCTTATTGGGTTAGTCACAGGACCCCGAATCTCCTATCCTTATAGGAGAAGCCTAATTATAGTATTAACAAACTAAAATGGGTGTCTCGTTGGACATTCAGGTGCTGTAGGTCAAAGAATACTGAACAACAGTTTATAAAGGCTGGAAATTCTTACTCTTGGAAATAATTTTATAGCCTAATGTACACCCTTATTGGGTTAGTCACAGGACCCCGAATCTCCTATCCTTATAGGAGAAGCCTAATTATAGTATTAACAAACTAAAATGGGTGTCTCGTTGGACATTCAGGTGCTGTAGGTCAAAGAATACTGAACAACAGTTTATAAAGGCTGGAAATTCTTACTCTTGGAAATAATTTTATAGCCTAATGTACACCCTTATTGGGTTAGTCACAGGACCCCGAATCTCCTATCCTTATAGGAGAAGCCTAATTATAGTATTAACAAACTAAAATGGGTGTCTCGTTGGACATTCAGGTGCTGTAGGTCAAAGAATACTGAACAACAGTTTATAAAGGCTGGAAATTCTTACTCTTGGAAATAATTTTATAGCCTAATGTACACCCTTATTGGGTTAGTCACAGGACCCCGAATCTCCTATCCTTATAGGAGAAGCCTAATTATAGTATTAACAAACTAAAATGGGTGTCTCGTTGGACATTCAGGTGCTGTAGGTCAAAGAATACTGAACAACAGTTTATAAAGGCTGGAAATTCTTACTCTTGGAAATAATTTTATAGCCTAATGTACACCCTTATTGGGTTAGTCACAGGACCCCGAATCTCCTATCCTTATAGGAGAAGCCTAATTATAGTATTAACAAACTAAAATGGGTGTCTCGTTGGACATTCAGGTGCTGTAGGTCAAAGAATACTGAACAACAGTTTATAAAGGCTGGAAATTCTTACTCTTGGAAATAATTTTATAGCCTAATGTACACCCTTATTGGGTTAGTCACAGGACCCCGAATCTCCTATCCTTATAGGAGAAGCCTAATTATAGTATTAACAAACTAAAATGGGTGTCTCGTTGGACATTCAGGTGCTGTAGGTCAAAGAATACTGAACAACAGTTTATAAAGGCTGGAAATTCTTACTCTTGGAAATAATTTTATAGCCTAATGTACACCCTTATTGGGTTAGTCACAGGACCCCGAATCTCCTATCCTTATAGGAGAAGCCTAATTATAGTATTAACAAACTAAAATGGGTGTCTCGTTGGACATTCAGGTGCTGTAGGTCAAAGAATACTGAACAACAGTTTATAAAGGCTGGAAATTCTTACTCTTGGAAATAATTTTATAGCCTAATGTACACCCTTATTGGGTTAGTCACAGGACCCCGAATCTCCTATCCTTATAGGAGAAGCCTAATTATAGTATTAACAAACTAAAATGGGTGTCTCGTTGGACATTCAGGTGCTGTAGGTCAAAGAATACTGAACAACAGTTTATAAAGGCTGGAAATTCTTACTCTTGGAAATAATTTTATAGCCTAATGTACACCCTTATTGGGTTAGTCACAGGACCCCGAATCTCCTATCCTTATAGGAGAAGCCTAATTATAGTATTAACAAACTAAAATGGGTGTCTCGTTGGACATTCAGGTGCTGTAGGTCAAAGAATACTGAACAACAGTTTATAAAGGCTGGAAATTCTTACTCTTGGAAATAATTTTATAGCCTAATGTACACCCTTATTGGGTTAGTCACAGGACCCCGAATCTCCTATCCTTATAGGAGAAGCCTAATTATAGTATTAACAAACTAAAATGGGTGTCTCGTTGGACATTCAGGTGCTGTAGGTCAAAGAATACTGAACAACAGTTTATAAAGGCTGGAAATTCTTACTCTTGGAAATAATTTTATAGCCTAATGTACACCCTTATTGGGTTAGTCACAGGACCCCGAATCTCCTATCCTTATAGGAGAAGCCTAATTATAGTATTAACAAACTAAAATGGGTGTCTCGTTGGACATTCAGGTGCTGTAGGTCTCTATATTTTCCTCATTTATCAGGTATTGTTGTTGATGAGAAATACACACCTGAAGTCCAACGAGACACCCATTTTAGTTTGTTAATACTATAATTAGCTTCTCCTATAAGGATAGGAGATTCGGGGTTCTGTGTTAACCAATAGGGTGTACATTAGGCTATAAAAAATTATTTCCAAGATAAGAATTTCCAGCCTTTATAAACTGTTGTTCAGTATTCTTTGACCTAACCACCTGAATGTCCAACGAGACACCCATTTTAGTTTGTTAATACATAATTAGGCTTCTCCTATAAGGATAGGAGATTCGGGGTCCTGTGACTAACCAAAAGGGTGTTACATTAGGCTATAAAATTATTTCCAAGAGTAAGAATTTCCAGCCTTTATAAACTGTTGTTCAGTTATTCTTTGACCTACCGCACCTGAATGTCCAACGAGACACCCATTTTAGTTTGTTAATACTATTTAGGCTTCTCCTATAAGGATAGGAGATTCGGGGTCCTGTGACTACCAATAAGTGTACATTAGGCTATAAAATTATTTCCAAGAGTAAGAATTTCCAGCCTTTATAAACTGTTGTTCAGTATTCTTGACCTAAGCACCTGAATGTCCAAGAGACACCCATTTTAGTTTGTTAATACTATAATTAGGCTTCTCCTATAAGATAGGAGTTCGGGGTTCTGTGACTAACCCAATAAGGTGTACATTAGGCTATAAAATTATTTCCAAGAGTAAGAATTTCCAGCCTTTATAACTGTTGTTCATATTCTTTGACCTACAGCACCTGAATGTCCAACGAGACACCCATTTTAGTTTGTTAATACTATAATTAGGCTTCTCCTATAAGGATAGGAGATTCGGGGTCCTGTGACTAACCCAATAAGGGTGTACATTGGCTATAAAATTATTTCCAAGAGTAAGAATTTCCAGCCTTTATAAAATGTTGTTCAGTATTCTTTGACCTACAGCACCTGAATGTCCAACGAGACACCCATTTTAGTTTGTTAATACTATTATTAGGCTTCTCCTATAAGGATAGGAGATTCGGGGTCCTGTGACTAACCAATAAGGGTGTACATTAGGCTATAAATTATTTCCAAGAGTAAGAATTCCAGCCTTTATAAATGTTGTTCAGTATTCTTTGACCTACAGCACCTGAATGTCCAACGAGACACCCATTTTAGTTTGTTAATACTATAATTAGGCTTCTCCTATAAGGATAGGAGATTCGGGGTCTGTGACTAACCCAATAAGGGTGTACATTAGGCTATAAAATTATTTCCAAGAGTAAGAATTTCCAGCCTTTATAAACTGTTGTTCAGTATTCTTTGACCTACAGACCTGAATGTCCAACGAGACACCCATTTTAGTTTGTTAATACTATAATTAGGCTTCTCCTATAAGGATAGGAGATTCGGGGTCCTGTGACTACCCAATAAGGGTGTACATTAGGCTATAAAATTATTTCCAAGAGTAAGAATTTCCAGCCTTTATAAACTGTTGTTCAGTATTCTTTGACCTACACACCTGAATGTCCAACGAGACACCCATTTTAGTTTGTTAATACTATAATTAGGTTCTCTATAAGGATAGGAGATTCGGGGTCCTGTGACTAACCCAATAAGGGTGTACATTAGGCTATAAAATTATTTCCAAGAGTAAGATTTTCCAGCCTTTATAAACTGTTGTTCAGTATTCTTTGACCTACAGCACCTGAATGTCCAACGAGGACACCCATTTTAGTTTGTTAATACTATAATTAGGCTTCTCCTATAAGGATAGGAGATTCGGGGTCTGTGAACTAACCCATAAGGGTGTACATTAGGCTATAAAATTATTTCCAAGAGTAAGAATTTCCAGCCTTTATAAACTGTTGTTCAGTATTCTTTGACCTACAGCACCTGAATGTCCAACGGACACCCATTTTAGTTTGTTAATACTATAATTAGGCTTCTCCTATAAGGATAGGAGATTCGGGGTCCTGTGACTAACCCAATAAAGGGTGTACATTAGGCTATAAAATTATTTCCAAGAGTAAGAATTTCCAGCCTTTATAAACTGTTGTTCAGTATTCTTTGACCTACAGCACCTGAATGTCCAACGAGACACCCATTTTAGTTTGTTAATACTATAATTAGGCTTCTCCTATAAGGATAGGAGATTCGGGGTCCTGTGACTAACCCAATAAGGGTGTACATTAGGCTATAAAATTATTTCCAAGAGTAAGAATTTCCAGCCTTTATAAACTGTTGTTCAGTATTCTTTGACCTACAGCACCTGAATGTCCAACGAGACACCATTTTAGTTTGTTAATACTATAATTAGGCTTCTCCTATAAGGATAGGAGATTCGGGGTCCTGTGACTAACCCAATAAGGGTGTACATTAGGCTATAAAATTATTTCCAAGAGTAAGAATTTCCAGCCTTTATAAACTGTTGTTCAGTATTCTTTGACCACAGCACCTGAATGTCCAACGAGACACCCATTTTAGTTTGTTAATACTATAATTAGGCTTCTCCTATAAGGATAGGAGATTCGGGGTCTGTGACTAACCCAATAAGGGTGTACATTAGGCTATAAAATTATTTCCAAGAGTAAGAATTTCCAGCCTTTATAAACTGTTGTTCAGTATTCTTTGACCTACAGCACCTGAATGTCCAACGAGACACCATTTTAGTTTGTTAATACTATAATTAGGCTTCTCCTATAAGGATAGGAGATTCGGGGTCCTGTGACTAACCCAATAAGGGTGTACATTAGGCTATAAAATTATTTCCAAGAGTAAGAATTTCCAGCCTTTATAAACTGTTGTTCAGTATTCTTTGACCTACAGCACCTGAATGTCCAACGAGACACCCATTTTAGTTTGTTAATACTATAATTAGGCTTCTCCTATAAGGATAGGAGATTCGGGGTCCTGTGACTAACCCAATAAGGGTGTACATTAGGCTATAAAATTATTTCCAAGAGTAAGAATTTCCAGCCTTTATAAACTGTTGTTCAGTATTCTTTGACCTACAGCACCTGAATGTCCAACGAGACACCCATTTTAGTTTGTTAATACTATAATTAGGCTTCTCCTATAAGGATAGGAGATTCGGGGTCCTGTGACTAACCCAATAAGGGTGTACATTAGGCTATAAAATTATTTCCAAGAGTAAGAATTTCCAGCCTTTATAAACTGTTGTTCAGTATTCTTTGACCTACAGCACCTGAATGTCCAACGAGACACCCATTTTAGTTTGTTAATACTATAATTAGGCTTCTCCTATAAGGATAGGAGATTCGGGGTCCTGTGACTAACCCAATAAGGGTGTACATTAGGCTATAAAATTATTTCAAGAGTAAGAATTTCCAGCCTTTATAAACTGTTGTTCAGTATTCTTTGACCTACAGCACCTGAATGTCCAACGAGACACCCATTTTGTTTGTTAATACTATAATTAGGCTTCTCCTATAAGGATAGGAGATTCGGGGTCCTGTGACTAACCCAATAAGGGTGTACATTAGGCTATAAAATTATTTCCAAGAGTAAGAATTTCCAGCCTTTATAAACTGTTGTTCAGTATTCTTTGACCTACGCACCTGAATGTCCAACGAGACACCCATTTTAGTTTGTTAATACTATAATTAGGCTTCTCCTATAAGGATAGGAGATTCGGGGTTCTGTGACTAACCCAATAAGGGTGTACATTAGGCTATAAAATTATTTCCAAGAGTAAGAATTTCCAGCCTTTATAAACTGTTGTTCAGTATTCTTTGACCTACAGCACCTGAATGTCCAACGAGCACCCATTTAGTTTGTTAATACTATAATTAGGCTTCTCCTATAAGGATAGGAGATTCGGGGTCCTGTGACTAACCCAATAAGGGTGTACATTAGGCTATAAAATTATTTCCAAGAGTAAGAATTTCAGCCTTTATAAACTGTTGTTCAGTATTCTTTGACCTACAGCACCTGAATGTCCAACGAGACACCCATTTTAGTTTGTTAATACTATAATTAGGCTTCTCCTATAAGGATAGGAGATTCGGGGTCCTGTGACTAACCCAATAAGGGTGTACATTAGGCTATAAAATTATTTCCAAGAGTAAGAATTCCAGCCTTTATAAACTGTTGTTCAGTATTCTTTGACCTACAGCACCTGAATGTCCAACGAGACACCATTTTAGTTTGTTAATACTATAATTAGGCTTCTCCTATAAGGATAGGAGATTCGGGGTCCTGTGACTAACCCATAAGGGTGTACATTAGGCTATAAAATTATTCCAAGAGTAGAATTTCCAGCCTTTATAAATGTTGTTCAGTATTCTTTGACCTACAGCACCTGAATGTCCAACGAGACACCCATTTTAGTTTGTTAATACTATAATTAGGCTTCTCCTATAAGGATAGGAGATTCGGGGTCCTGTGACTAACCCAATAAGGGTGTACATTAGGCTATAAAAATTATTTCCAAGAGTAAGAATTTCCAGCCTTTTTAAACTGTTGTTCAGTATTCTTTGACCTACAGCACCTGAATGTCCAACGAGACACCCATTTTAGTTTGTTAATACTATAATTAGGCTTCTCCTATAAGGATAGGAGATTCGGGGTCCTGTGACTAACCAATAAGGGTGTACATTAGGCTATAAAATTATTTCCAAGAGTAAGAATTTCCAGCCTTTATAAACTGTTGTTCAGTATTCTTTGACCTACAGCACCTGAATGTCCAACGAGACACCCATTTTAGTTTGTTAATACTATAATTAGGCTTCTCCTATAAGGATAGGAGATTCGGGGTCCTGTGACTAACCCAATAAGGGTGTACATTAGGCTATAAAATTATTTCCAAGAGTAAGAATTTCCAGCCTTTATAAACTGTTGTTCAGTATTCTTTGACCTACAGCACCTGAATGTCCAACGAGACACCATTTTAGTTTGTTAATACTATAATTAGGCTTCTCCTATAAGGATAGGAGATTCGGGGTCCTGTGACTAACCCAATAAGGGTGTACATTAGGCTATAAAATTATTTCCAAGAGTAAGAATTTCCAGCCTTTATAAACTGTTGTTCAGTATTCTTTGACCTACAGCACCTGAATGTCCAACGAGACACCCATTTTAGTTTGTTAATACTATAATTAGGCTTCTCCTATAAGGATAGGAGATTCGGGGTCCTGTGACTAACCCAATAAGGGTGTACATTAGGCTATAAAATTATTTCCAAGAGTAAGAATTTCCAGCCTTTATAAACTGTTGTTCAGTATTCTTTGACCTACAGCACCTGAATGTCCAACGAGACACCCATTTTAGTTTGTTAATACTATAATTAGGCTTCTCCTATAAGGATAGGAGATTCGGGGTCCTGTGACTAACCCAATAAGGGTGTACATTAGGCTATAAAATTATTTCCAAGAGTAAGAATTTCCAGCCTTTATAAACTGTTGTTCAGTATTCTTTGACCTACAGCACCTGAATGTCCAACGAGACACCCATTTTAGTTTGTTAATACTATAATAGGCTTCTCCTATAAGGATAGGAGATTCGGGGTCCTGTGACTAACCCCAATAAGGGTGTACATTAGGCTATAAAATTATTTCCAAGAGTAAGAATTTCCAGCCTTTATAAACTGTTGTTCAGTATTCTTTGACCTACAGCACCTGAATGTCCAACGAGACACCCATTTTAGTTTGTTAATACTATAATTAGGCTTCTCCTATAAGGATAGGAGATTCGGGGTCCTGTGACTAACCCAATAAGGGTGTACATTAGGCTATAAAAATTATTTCCAAGAGTAAGAATTTCCAGCCTTTATAAACTGTTGTTCAGTATTCTTTGACCTACAGCACCTGAATGTCCAACGAGACACCATTTTAGTTTGTTAATACTATAATTAGGCTTCTCCTATAAGGATAGGAGATTCGGGGTCCTGTGACTAACCCAATAAGGGTGTACATTAGGCTATAAAATTATTTCCAAGAGTAAGAATTTCCAGCCTTTATAAACTGTTGTTCAGTATTCTTTGACCTACAGCACCTGAATGTCCAACGAGACACCATTTTAGTTTGTTAATACTATAATTAGGCTTCTCCTATAAGGATAGGAGATTCGGGGTCCTGTGACTAACCCAATAAGGGTGTACATTAGGCTATAAAATTATTTCCAAGAGTAAGAATTTCCAGCCTTTATAAACTGTTGTTCAGTATTCTTTGACCTACAGCACCTGAATGTCCAACGAGACACCCATTTTAGTTTGTTAATACTATAATTAGGCTTCTCTATAAGGATAGGAGATTCGGGGTCCTGTGGGACTAACCCAATAAGGGTGTACATTAGGCTATAAAATTATTTCCAAGAGTAAGAATTTCCAGCCTTTATAAACTGTTGTTCAGTATTCTTTGACTCTACAGCACCTGAATGTCCAACGAGACACCCATTTTAGTTTGTTAATACTATAATTAGGCTTCTCCTATAAGGATAGGAGATTCGGGGTCTGTGACTAACCCAATAAGGGTGTACATTAGGCTATAAAATTATTTCCAAGAGTAAGAATTTCCAGCCTTTATAAACTGTTGTTCAGTATTCTTTGACCTACAGCACCTGAATGTCCAACGAGACACCCATTTTAGTTTGTTAATACTATAATTAGGCTTCTCCTATAAGGATAGGAGATTCGGGGTCCTGTGACTAACCCAATAAGGGTGTACATTAGGCTATAAAATTATTTCCAAGAGTAAGAATTTCCAGCCTTTATAAACTGTTGTTCAGTATTCTTTGACCTACACACCTGAATGTCCAACGAGACACCCATTTTAGTTTGTTAATACTATAATTAGGCTTCTCCTATAAGGATAGGAGATTCGGGGTCCTGTGACTAACCCCAATAAGGGTGTACATTAGGCTATAAAATTATTTCCAAGAGTAAGAATTTCTTTTTTTTTTTTTTTTTTTTTTTTTTTTTTTTCAGCCTTTATAAAATGTTGTTCAGTATTCTTTGACCTACAGCACCTGAATGTCCAACGAGACACCCATTTTAGTTTGTTAATACTATAATTAGGCTTCTCCTATAAGGATAGGAGATTCGGGGTCTGTGACTAACCAATAAGGGTGTACATTAGGCTATAAAATTATTTCCAAGAGTAAGAATTTCCAGCCTTTATAAACTGTTGTTCAGTATTCTTTGACCTACAGCACCTGAATGTCCAACGAGACACCCATTTTAGTTTGTTAATACTATAATTAGGCTTCTCCTATAAGGATAGGAGATTCGGGGTCCTGTGACTAACCCAATAAGGGTGTACATTAGGCTATAAAATTATTCCAAGAGTAAGAATTTCCAGCCTTTATAAACTGTTGTTCAGTATTCTTTGACCTACAGCACCTGAATGTCCAACGAGACACCCATTTTAGTTTGTTAATACTATAATTAGGCTTCTCCTATAAGGATAGGAGATTCGGGGTCCTGTGACTAACCCAATAAGGGTGTACATTAGGCTATAAAATTATTTCCAAGAGTAAGAATTTCCAGCCTTTATAAACTGTTGTTCAGTATTCTTTGACCTACAGCACCTGAATGTCCAACGAGACACCCATTTTAGTTTGTTAATACTATAATTAGGCTTCTCCTATAAGGATAGGAGATTCGGGGTCCTGTGACTAACCCAATAAGGGTGTACATTAGGCTATAAAATTATTTCCAAGAGTAAGAATTTCCAGCCTTTATAAACTGTTGTTCAGTATTCTTTGACCTACACCACCTGAATGTCCAACGAGACACCCATTTTAGTTTGTTAATACTATAATTAGGCTTCTCCTATAAGGATAGGAGATTCGGGGTCCTGTGACTAACCCAATAAGGGTGTACATTAGGCTATAAAATTATTTCCAAGAGTAAGAATTTCCAGCCTTTATAAACTGTTGTTCAGTATTCTTTGACCTACACCACCTGAATGTCCAACGAGACACCCATTTTAGTTTGTTAATACTATAATTAGGCTTCTCCTATAAGGATAGGAGATTCGGGGTCCTGTGACTAACCCAATAAGGGTGTACATTAGGCTATAAAATTATTTCCAAGAGTAAGAATTTCCAGCCTTTATAAACTGTTGTTCAGTATTCTTTGACCTACAGCACCTGAATGTCCAACGAGACACCCATTTTAGTTTGTTAATACTATAATTAGGCTTCTCCTATAAGGATAGGAGATTCGGGGTCCTGTGACTAACCCAATAAGGGTGTACATTAGGCTATAAAATTATTTCCAAGAGTAAGAATTTCCAGCCTTTATAAACTGTTGTTCAGTATTCTTTGACCTAACAGCACCTGAATGTCCAACGAGACACCCATTTTAGTTTGTTAATACTATAATTAGGCTTCTCCTATAAGGATAGGAGATTCGGGGTCCTGTGACTAACCCAATAAGGGTGTACATTAGGCTATAAAATTATTTCCAAGAGTAAGAATTTCCAGCCTTTATAAACTGTTGTTCAGTATTCTTTGACCTACAGCACCTGAATGTCCAACGAGACACCCATTTTAGTTTGTTAATACTATAATTAGGCTTCTCCTATAAGGATAGGAGATTCGGGGTCCTGTGACTAACCCAATAAGGGTGTACATTAGGCTATAAAATTATTTCCAAGAGTAAGAATTTCCAGCCTTTATAAACTGTTGTTCAGTATTCTTTGACCTACAGCACCTGAATGTCCAACGAGACACCCATTTTAGTTTGTTAATACTATAATTAGGCTTCTCCTATAAGGATAGAGATTCGGGGTCCTGTGACTAACCCAATAAGGGTGTACATTAGGCTATAAAATTATTTCCAAGAGTAAGAATTTCCAGCCTTTATAAACTGTTGTTCAGTATTCTTTGACCTACAGCACCTGAATGTCCAACGAGACACCCATTTTAGTTTGTTAATACTATAATTAGGCTTCTCCTATAAGGATAGGAGATTCGGGGTCCTGTGACTAACCCAATAAGGGTGTACATTAGGCTATAAAATTATTTCCAAGAGTAAGAATTTCCAGCCTTTATAAACTGTTGTTCAGTATTCTTTGACCTACAGCACCTGAATGTCCAACGAGACACCCATTTTAGTTTGTTAATACTATAATTAGGCTTCTCCTATAAGGATAGGAGATTCGGGGTCCTGTGACTAACCCAATAAGGGTGTACATTAGGCTATAAAATTATTTCCAAGAGTAAGAATTTCCAGCCTTTATAAACTGTTGTTCAGTATTCTTTGACCTACCAGCACCTGAATGTCCAACGAGACACCCATTTTAGTTTGTTAATACTATAATTAGGCTTCTCCTATAAGGATAGGAGATTCGGGGTCCTGTGACTAACCCAATAAGGGTGTACATTAGGCTATAAAATTATTTCCAAGAGTAAGAAATTCCAGCCTTTATAAACTGTTGTTCAGTATTCTTTGACCTACAGCACCTGAATGTCCAACGAGACACCCATTTTAGTTTGTTAATACTATAATTAGGCTTCTCCTATAAGGATAGGAGATTCGGGGTCCTGTGACTAACCCAATAGGGTGTACATTAGGCTATAAAATTATTTCCAAGAGTAAGAATTTCCAGCCTTTATAAACTGTTGTTCAGTATTCTTTGACCTACAGCACCTGAATGTCCAACGAGACACCCATTTTAGTTTGTTAATACTATAATTAGGCTTCTCCTATAAGGATAGGAGATTCGGGGTCCTGTGACTAACCCAATAAGGGTGTACATTAGGCTATAAAATTATTTCCAAGAGTAAGAATTTCCAGCCTTTATAAACTGTTGTTCAGTATTCTTTGACCTACACCACCTGAATGTCCAACGAGACACCCATTTTAGTTTGTTAATACTATAATTAGGCTTCTCCTATAAGGATAGGAGATTCGGGGTCCTGTGACTAACCCATAAGGGTGTACATTAGGCTATAAAATTATTTCCAAGAGTAAGAATTTCCAGCCTTTATAAACTGTTGTTCAGTATTCTTTGACCTACAGCACCTGAATGTCCAACGAGACACCCATTTTAGTTTGTTAATACTATAATTAGGCTTCTCCTATAAGGATAGGAGATTCGGGGTCCTGTGACTAACCCAATAAGGGTGTACATTAGGCTATAAAATTATTTCCAAGAGTAAGAATTTCCAGCCTTTATAAACTGTTGTTCAGTATTCTTTGACCTACAGCACCTGAATGTCCAACGAGACACCCATTTTAGTTTGTTAATACTATAATTAGGCTTCTCCTATAAGGATAGGAGATTCGGGTCCTGTGACTAACCCAATAAGGGTGTACATTAGGCTATAAAATTATTTCCAAGAGTAAGAATTTCCAGCCTTTATAAACTGTTGTTCAGTATTCTTTGACCTACAGCACCTGAATGTCCAACGAGACACCCATTTTAGTTTGTTAATACTATAATTAGGCTTCTCCTATAAGGATAGGAGATTCGGGGTCCTGTGACTAACCCAATAAGGGTGTACATTAGGCTATAAAATTATTTCCAAGAGTAAGAATTTCCAGCCTTTATAAACTGTTGTTCAGTATTCTTTGACCTACAGCACCTGAATGTCCAACGAGACACCCATTTTAGTTTGTTAATACTATAATTAGGCTTCTCCTATAAGGATAGGAGATTCGGGGTCCTGTGACTAACCCAATAAGGGTGTACATTAGGCTATAAAATTATTTCCAAGAGTAAGAATTTCCAGCCTTTATAAACTGTTGTTCAGTATTCTTTGACCTACAGCACCTGAATGTCCAACGAGACACCCATTTTAGTTTGTTAATACTATAATTAGGCTTCTCCTATAAGGATAGGAGATTCGGGGTCCTGTGACTAACCCAATAAGGGTGTACATTAGGCTATAAAATTATTTCCAAGAGTAAGAATTTCCAGCCTTTATAAACTGTTGTTCAGTATTCTTTGACCTACAGCACCTGAATGTCCAACGAGACACCCATTTTAGTTTGTTAATACTATAATTAGGCTTCTCCTATAAGGATAGGAGATTCGGGGTCCTGTGACTAACCCATAAGGGTGTACATTAGGCTATAAAATTATTTCCAAGAGTAAGAATTTCCAGCCTTTATAAACTGTTGTTCAGTATTCTTTGACCTACACCACCTGAATGTCCAACGAGACACCCATTTTAGTTTGTTAATACTATAATTAGGCTTCTCCTATAAGGATAGGAGATTCGGGGTCCTGTGACTAACCCAATAAGGGTGTACATTAGGCTATAAAATTATTTCCAAGAGTAAGAATTTCCAGCCTTTATAAACTGTTGTTCAGTATTCTTTGACCTACAGCACCTGAATGTCCAACGAGACACCCATTTTAGTTTGTTAATACTATAATTAGGCTTCTCCTATAAGGATAGGAGATTCGGGGTCCTGTGACTAACCCAATAAGGGTGTACATTAGGCTATAAAATTATTTCCAAGAGTAAGAATTTCCAGCCTTTATAAACTGTTGTTCAGTATTCTTTGACCTACAGCACCTGAATGTCCAACGAGACACCCATTTTAGTTTGTTAATACTATAATTAGGCTTCTCCTATAAGGATAGGAGATTCGGGGTCCTGTGACTAACCCAATAAGGGTGTACATTAGGCTATAAAATTATTTCCAAGAGTAAGAATTTCCAGCCTTTATAAACTGTTGTTCAGTATTCTTTGACCTACAGCACCTGAATGTCCAACGAGACACCCATTTTAGTTTGTTAATACTATAATTAGGCTTCTCCTATAAGGATAGGAGATTCGGGGTCCTGTGACTAACCCAATAAGGGTGTACATTAGGCTATAAAATTATTTCCAAGAGTAAGAATTTCCAGCCTTTATAAACTGTTGTTCAGTATTCTTTGACCTACAGCACCTGAATGTCCAACGAGACACCCATTTTAGTTTGTTAATACTATAATTAGGCTTCTCCTATAAGGATAGGAGATTCGGGGTCCTGTGACTAACCCAATAAGGGTGTACATTAGGCTATAAAATTATTTCCAAGAGTAAGAATTTCCAGCCTTTATAAACTGTTGTTCAGTATTCTTTGACCTACAGCACCTGAATGTCCAACGAGACACCCATTTTAGTTTGTTAATACTATAATTAGGCTTCTCCTATAAGGATAGGAGATTCGGGGTCCTGTGACTAACCCAATAAGGGTGTACATTAGGCTATAAAATTATTTCCAAGAGTAAGAATTTCCAGCCTTTATAAACTGTTGTTCAGTATTCTTTGACCTACACACCTGAATGTCCAACGAGACACCCATTTTAGTTTGTTAATACTATAATTAGGCTTCTCCTATAAGGATAGGAGATTCGGGGTCCTGTGACTAACCCAATAAGGGTGTACATTAGGCTATAAAATTATTTCCAAGAGTAAGAATTTCCAGCCTTTATAAACTGTTGTTCAGTATTCTTTGACCTACAGCACCTGAATGTCCAACGAGACACCCATTTTAGTTTGTTAATACTATAATTAGGCTTCTCCTATAAGGATAGGAGATTCGGGGTCCTGTGACTAACCCAATAAGGGTGTACATTAGGCTATAAAATTATTTCCAAGAGTAAGAATTTCCAGCCTTTATAAACTGTTGTTCAGTATTCTTTGACCTACAGCACCTGAATGTCCAACGAGACACCCATTTTAGTTTGTTAATACTATAATTAGGCTTCTCCTATAAGGATAGGAGATTCGGGGTCCTGTGACTAACCCAATAAGGGTGTACATTAGGCTATAAAATTATTTCCAAGAGTAAGAATTTCCAGCCTTTATAAACTGTTGTTCAGTATTCTTTGACCTACAGCACCTGAATGTCCAACGAGACACCCATTTTAGTTTGTTAATACTATAATTAGCTTCTCCTATAAGGATAGGAGATTCGGGGTCCTGTGACTAACCCAATAAGGGTGTACATTAGGCTATAAAATTATTTCCAAGAGTAAGAATTTCCAGCCTTTATAAACTGTTGTTCAGTATTCTTTGACCTACAGCACCTGAATGTCCAACGAGACACCCATTTTAGTTTGTTAATACTATAATTAGGCTTCTCCTATAAGGATAGGAGATTCGGGGTCCTGTGACTAACCCAATAAGGGTGTACATTAGGCTATAAAATTATTTCCAAGAGTAAGAATTTCCAGCCTTTATAAACTGTTGTTCAGTATTCTTTGACCTACAGCACCTGAATGTCCAACGAGACACCCATTTTAGTTTGTTAATACTATAATTAGGCTTCTCCTATAAGGATAGGAGATTCGGGGTCCTGTGACTAACCCAATAAGGGTGTACATTAGGCTATAAAATTATTTCCAAGAGTAAGAATTTCCAGCCTTTATAAACTGTTGTTCAGTATTCTTTGACCTACAGCACCTGAATGTCCAACGAGACACCCATTTTAGTTTGTTAATACTATAATTAGGCTTCTCCTATAAGGATAGGAGATTCGGGGTCCTGTGACTAACCCAATAAGGGTGTACATTAGGCTATAAAATTATTTCCAAGAGTAAGAATTTCCAGCCTTTATAAACTGTTGTTCAGTATTCTTTGACCTACAGCACCTGAATGTCCAACGAGACACCCATTTTAGTTTGTTAATACTATAATTAGGCTTCTCCTATAAGGATAGGAGATTCGGGGTCCTGTGACTAACCCAATAAGGGTGTACATTAGGCTATAAAATTATTTCCAAGAGTAAGAATTTCCAGCCTTTATAAACTGTTGTTCAGTATTCTTTGACCTACAGCACCTGAATGTCCAACGAGACACCCATTTTAGTTTGTTAATACTATAATTAGGCTTCTCCTATAAGGATAGGAGATTCGGGGTCCTGTGACTAACCCAATAAGGGTGTACATTAGGCTATAAAATTATTTCCAAGAGTAAGAATTTCCAGCCTTTATAAACTGTTGTTCAGTATTCTTTGACCTACAGCACCTGAATGTCCAACGAGACACCCATTTTAGTTTGTTAATACTATAATTAGGCTTCTCCTATAAGGATAGGAGATTCGGGGTCCTGTGACTAACCCAATAAGGGTGTACATTAGGCTATAAAATTATTTCCAAGAGTAAGAATTTCCAGCCTTTATAAACTGTTGTTCAGTATTCTTTGACCTACAGCACCTGAATGTCCAACGAGACACCCATTTTAGTTTGTTAATACTATAATTAGGCTTCTCCTATAAGGATAGGAGATTCGGGGTCCTGTGACTAACCCAATAAGGGTGTACATTAGGCTATAAAATTATTTCCAAGAGTAAGAATTTCCAGCCTTTATAAACTGTTGTTCAGTATTCTTTGACCTACAGCACCTGAATGTCCAACGAGACACCCATTTTAGTTTGTTAATACTATAATTAGGCTTCTCCTATAAGGATAGGAGATTCGGGGTCCTGTGACTAACCCAATAAGGGTGTACATTAGGCTATAAAATTATTTCCAAGAGTAAGAATTTCCAGCCTTTATAAACTGTTGTTCAGTATTCTTTGACCTACAGCACCTGAATGTCCAACGAGACACCCATTTTAGTTTGTTAATACTATAATTAGGCTTCTCCTATAAGGATAGGAGATTCGGGGTCCTGTGACTAACCCAATAAGGGTGTACATTAGGCTATAAAATTATTTCCAAGAGTAAGAATTTCCAGCCTTTATAAACTGTTGTTCAGTATTCTTTGACCTACAGCACCTGAATGTCCAACGAGACACCCATTTTAGTTTGTTAATACTATAATTAGGCTTCTCCTATAAGGATAGGAGATTCGGGGTCCTGTGACTAACCCAATAAGGGTGTACATTAGGCTATAAAATTATTTCCAAGAGTAAGAATTTCCAGCCTTTATAAACTGTTGTTCAGTATTCTTTGACCTACAGCACCTGAATGTCCAACGAGACACCCATTTTAGTTTGTTAATACTATAATTAGGCTTCTCCTATAAGGATAGGAGATTCGGGGTCCTGTGACTAACCCAATAAGGGTGTACATTAGGCTATAAAATTATTTCCAAGAGTAAGAATTTCCAGCCTTTATAAACTGTTGTTCAGTATTCTTTGACCTACAGCACCTGAATGTCCAACGAGACACCCATTTTAGTTTGTTAATACTATAATTAGGCTTCTCCTATAAGGATAGGAGATTCGGGGTCCTGTGACTAACCCAATAAGGGTGTACATTAGGCTATAAAATTATTTCCAAGAGTAAGAATTTCCAGCCTTTATAAACTGTTGTTCAGTATTCTTTGACCTACAGCACCTGAATGTCCAACGAGACACCCATTTTAGTTTGTTAATACTATAATTAGGCTTCTCCTATAAGGATAGGAGATTCGGGGTCCTGTGACTAACCCAATAAGGGTGTACATTAGGCTATAAAATTATTTCCAAGAGTAAGAATTTCCAGCCTTTATAAACTGTTGTTCAGTATTCTTTGACCTACAGCACCTGAATGTCCAACGAGACACCCATTTTAGTTTGTTAATACTATAATTAGGCTTCTCCTATAAGGATAGGAGATTCGGGGTCCTGTGACTAACCCAATAAGGGTGTACATTAGGCTATAAAATTATTTCCAAGAGTAAGAATTTCCAGCCTTTATAAACTGTTGTTCAGTATTCTTTGACCTACAGCACCTGAATGTCCAACGAGACACCCATTTTAGTTTGTTAATACTATAATTAGGCTTCTCCTATAAGGATAGGAGATTCGGGGTCCTGTGACTAACCCAATAAGGGTGTACATTAGGCTATAAAATTATTTCCAAGAGTAAGAATTTCCAGCCTTTATAAACTGTTGTTCAGTATTCTTTGACCTACAGCACCTGAATGTCCAACGAGACACCCATTTTAGTTTGTTAATACTATAATTAGGCTTCTCCTATAAGGATAGGAGATTCGGGGTCCTGTGACTAACCCAATAAGGGTGTACATTAGGCTATAAAATTATTTCCAAGAGTAAGAATTTCCAGCCTTTATAAACTGTTGTTCAGTATTCTTTGACCTACAGCACCTGAATGTCCAACGAGACACCCATTTTAGTTTGTTAATACTATAATTAGGCTTCTCCTATAAGGATAGGAGATTCGGGGTCCTGTGACTAACCCAATAAGGGTGTACATTAGGCTATAAAATTATTTCCAAGAGTAAGAATTTCCAGCCTTTATAAACTGTTGTTCAGTATTCTTTGACCTACAGCACCTGAATGTCCAACGAGACACCCATTTTAGTTTGTTAATACTATAATTAGGCTTCTCCTATAAGGATAGGAGATTCGGGGTCCTGTGACTAACCCAATAAGGGTGTACATTAGGCTATAAAATTATTTCCAAGAGTAAGAATTTCCAGCCTTTATAAACTGTTGTTCAGTATTCTTTGACCTACAGCACCTGAATGTCCAACGAGACACCCATTTTAGTTTGTTAATACTATAATTAGGCTTCTCCTATAAGGATAGGAGATTCGGGGTCCTGTGACTAACCCAATAAGGGTGTACATTAGGCTATAAAATTATTTCCAAGAGTAAGAATTTCCAGCCTTTATAAACTGTTGTTCAGTATTCTTTGACCTACAGCACCTGAATGTCCAACGAGACACCCATTTTAGTTTGTTAATACTATAATTAGGCTTCTCCTATAAGGATAGGAGATTCGGGGTCCTGTGACTAACCCAATAAGGGTGTACATTAGGCTATAAAATTATTTCCAAGAGTAAGAATTTCCAGCCTTTATAAACTGTTGTTCAGTATTCTTTGACCTACAGCACCTGAATGTCCAACGAGACACCCATTTTAGTTTGTTAATACTATAATTAGGCTTCTCCTATAAGGATAGGAGATTCGGGGTCCTGTGACTAACCCAATAAGGGTGTACATTAGGCTATAAAATTATTTCCAAGAGTAAGAATTTCCAGCCTTTATAAACTGTTGTTCAGTATTCTTTGACCTACAGCACCTGAATGTCCAACGAGACACCCATTTTAGTTTGTTAATACTATAATTAGGCTTCTCCTATAAGGATAGGAGATTCGGGTCCTGTGACTAACCCAATAAGGGTGTACATTAGGCTATAAAATTATTTCCAAGAGTAAGAATTTCCAGCCTTTATAAACTGTTGTTCAGTATTCTTTGACCTACAGCACCTGAATGTCCAACGAGACACCCATTTTAGTTTGTTAATACTATAATTAGGCTTCTCCTATAAGGATAGGAGATTCGGGGTCCTGTGACTAACCCAATAAGGGTGTACATTAGGCTATAAAATTATTTCCAAGAGTAAGAATTTCCAGCCTTTATAAACTGTTGTTCAGTATTCTTTGACCTACAGCACCTGAATGTCCAACGAGACACCCATTTTAGTTTGTTAATACTATAATTAGGCTTCTCCTATAAGGATAGGAGATTCGGGGTCCTGTGACTAACCCAATAAGGGTGTACATTAGGCTATAAAATTATTTCCAAGAGTAAGAATTTCCAGCCTTTATAAACTGTTGTTCAGTATTCTTTGACCTACAGCACCTGAATGTCCAACGAGACACCCATTTTAGTTTGTTAATACTATAATTAGGCTTCTCCTATAAGGATAGGAGATTCGGGGTCCTGTGACTAACCCAATAAGGGTGTACATTAGGCTATAAAATTATTTCCAAGAGTAAGAATTTCCAGCCTTTATAAACTGTTGTTCAGTATTCTTTGACCTACAGCACCTGAATGTCCAACGAGACACCCATTTTAGTTTGTTAATACTATAATTAGGCTTCTCCTATAAGGATAGGAGATTCGGGGTCCTGTGACTAACCCAATAAGGGTGTACATTAGGCTATAAAATTATTTCCAAGAGTAAGAATTTCCAGCCTTTATAAACTGTTGTTCAGTATTCTTTGACCTACAGCACCTGAATGTCCAACGAGACACCCATTTTAGTTTGTTAATACTATAATTAGGCTTCTCCTATAAGGATAGGAGATTCGGGGTCCTGTGACTAACCCAATAAGGGTGTACATTAGGCTATAAAATTATTTCCAAGAGTAAGAATTTCCAGCCTTTATAAACTGTTGTTCAGTATTCTTTGACCTACAGCACCTGAATGTCCAACGAGACACCCATTTTAGTTTGTTAATACTATAATTAGGCTTCTCCTATAAGGATAGGAGATTCGGGGTCCTGTGACTAACCCAATAAGGGTGTACATTAGGCTATAAAATTATTTCCAAGAGTAAGAATTTCCAGCCTTTATAAACTGTTGTTCAGTATTCTTTGACCTACAGCACCTGAATGTCCAACGAGACACCCATTTTAGTTTGTTAATACTATAATTAGGCTTCTCCTATAAGGATAGGAGATTCGGGGTCCTGTGACTAACCCAATAAGGGTGTACATTAGGCTATAAAATTATTTCCAAGAGTAAGAATTTCCAGCCTTTATAAACTGTTGTTCAGTATTCTTTGACCTACAGCACCTGAATGTCCAACGAGACACCCATTTTAGTTTGTTAATACTATAATTAGGCTTCTCCTATAAGGATAGGAGATTCGGGGTCCTGTGACTAACCCAATAAGGGTGTACATTAGGCTATAAAATTATTTCCAAGAGTAAGAATTTCCAGCCTTTATAAACTGTTGTTCAGTATTCTTTGACCTACACCACCTGAATGTCCAACGAGACACCCATTTTAGTTTGTTAATACTATAATTAGGCTTCTCCTATAAGGATAGGAGATTCGGGGTCCTGTGACTAACCCAATAAGGGTGTACATTAGGCTATAAAATTATTTCCAAGAGTAAGAATTTCCAGCCTTTATAAACTGTTGTTCAGTATTCTTTGACCTACAGCACCTGAATGTCCAACGAGACACCCATTTTAGTTTGTTAATACTATAATTAGGCTTCTCCTATAAGGATAGGAGATTCGGGGTCCTGTGACTAACCCAATAAGGGTGTACATTAGGCTATAAAATTATTTCCAAGAGTAAGAATTTCCAGCCTTTATAAACTGTTGTTCAGTATTCTTTGACCTACAGCACCTGAATGTCCAACGAGACACCCATTTTAGTTTGTTAATACTATAATTAGGCTTCTCCTATAAGGATAGGAGATTCGGGGTCCTGTGACTAACCCAATAAGGGTGTACATTAGGCTATAAAATTATTTCCAAGAGTAAGAATTTCCAGCCTTTATAAACTGTTGTTCAGTATTCTTTGACCTACAGCACCTGAATGTCCAACGAGACACCCATTTTAGTTTGTTAATACTATAATTAGGCTTCTCCTATAAGGATAGGAGATTCGGGGTCCTGTGACTAACCCAATAAGGGTGTACATTAGGCTATAAAATTATTTCCAAGAGTAAGAATTTCCAGCCTTTATAAACTGTTGTTCAGTATTCTTTGACCTACAGCACCTGAATGTCCAACGAGACACCCATTTTAGTTTGTTAATACTATAATTAGGCTTCTCCTATAAGGATAGGAGATTCGGGGTCCTGTGACTAACCCAATAAGGGTGTACATTAGGCTATAAAATTATTTCCAAGAGTAAGAATTTCCAGCCTTTATAAACTGTTGTTCAGTATTCTTTGACCTACAGCACCTGAATGTCCAACGAGACACCCATTTTAGTTTGTTAATACTATAATTAGGCTTCTCCTATAAGGATAGGAGATTCGGGGTCCTGTGACTAACCCAATAAGGGTGTACATTAGGCTATAAAATTATTTCCAAGAGTAAGAATTTCCAGCCTTTATAAACT
This sequence comes from Ambrosia x helenae, assembly GCA_030844895.1. NCBI lineage: Eukaryota > Viridiplantae > Streptophyta > Magnoliopsida > Asterales > Asteraceae > Ambrosia > Ambrosia x helenae. The sequence goes on along the minus strand of JAUTDX010007387.1, from coordinate 94,830 downwards.
GTTGTTCAGTATTCTTTGACCTACAGCACCTGAATGTCCAACGAGACACCCATTTTAGTTTGTTAATACTATAATTAGGCTTCTCCTATAAGGATAGGAGATTCGGGGTCCTGTGACTAACCCAATAAGGGTGTACATTAGGCTATAAAATTATTTCCAAGAGTAAGAATTTCCAGCCTTTATAAACTGTTGTTCAGTATTCTTTGACCTACAGCACCTGAATGTCCAACGAGACACCCATTTTAGTTTGTTAATACTATAATTAGGCTTCTCCTATAAGGATAGGAGATTCGGGGTCCTGTGACTAACCCAATAAGGGTGTACATTAGGCTATAAAATTATTTCCAAGAGTAAGAATTTCCAGCCTTTATAAACTGTTGTTCAGTATTCTTTGACCTACAGCACCTGAATGTCCAACGAGACACCCATTTTAGTTTGTTAATACTATAATTAGGCTTCTCCTATAAGGATAGGAGATTCGGGGTCCTGTGACTAACCCAATAAGGGTGTACATTAGGCTATAAAATTATTTCCAAGAGTAAGAATTTCCAGCCTTTATAAACTGTTGTTCAGTATTCTTTGACCTACAGCACCTGAATGTCCAACGAGACACCCATTTTAGTTTGTTAATACTATAATTAGGCTTCTCCTATAAGGATAGGAGATTCGGGGTCCTGTGACTAACCCAATAAGGGTGTACATTAGGCTATAAAATTATTTCCAAGAGTAAGAATTTCCAGCCTTTATAAACTGTTGTTCAGTATTCTTTGACCTACAGCACCTGAATGTCCAACGAGACACCCATTTTAGTTTGTTAATACTATAATTAGGCTTCTCCTATAAGGATAGGAGATTCGGGGTCCTGTGACTAACCCAATAAGGGTGTACATTAGGCTATAAAATTATTTCCAAGAGTAAGAATTTCCAGCCTTTATAAACTGTTGTTCAGTATTCTTTGACCTACAGCACCTGAATGTCCAACGAGACACCCATTTTAGTTTGTTAATACTATAATTAGGCTTCTCCTATAAGGATAGGAGATTCGGGGTCCTGTGACTAACCCAATAAGGGTGTACATTAGGCTATAAAATTATTTCCAAGAGTAAGAATTTCCAGCCTTTATAAACTGTTGTTCAGTATTCTTTGACCTACAGCACCTGAATGTCCAACGAGACACCCATTTTAGTTTGTTAATACTATAATTAGGCTTCTCCTATAAGGATAGGAGATTCGGGGTCCTGTGACTAACCCAATAAGGGTGTACATTAGGCTATAAAATTATTTCCAAGAGTAAGAATTTCCAGCCTTTATAAACTGTTGTTCAGTATTCTTTGACCTACAGCACCTGAATGTCCAACGAGACACCCATTTTAGTTTGTTAATACTATAATTAGGCTTCTCCTATAAGGATAGGAGATTCGGGGTCCTGTGACTAACCCAATAAGGGTGTACATTAGGCTATAAAATTATTTCCAAGAGTAAGAATTTCCAGCCTTTATAAACTGTTGTTCAGTATTCTTTGACCTACAGCACCTGAATGTCCAACGAGACACCCATTTTAGTTTGTTAATACTATAATTAGGCTTCTCCTATAAGGATAGGAGATTCGGGGTCCTGTGACTAACCCAATAAGGGTGTACATTAGGCTATAAAATTATTTCCAAGAGTAAGAATTTCCAGCCTTTATAAACTGTTGTTCAGTATTCTTTGACCTACAGCACCTGAATGTCCAACGAGACACCCATTTTAGTTTGTTAATACTATAATTAGGCTTCTCCTATAAGGATAGGAGATTCGGGGTCCTGTGACTAACCCAATAAGGGTGTACATTAGGCTATAAAATTATTTCCAAGAGTAAGAATTTCCAGCCTTTATAAACTGTTGTTCAGTATTCTTTGACCTACAGCACCTGAATGTCCAACGAGACACCCATTTTAGTTTGTTAATACTATAATTAGGCTTCTCCTATAAGGATAGGAGATTCGGGGTCCTGTGACTAACCCAATAAGGGTGTACATTAGGCTATAAAATTATTTCCAAGAGTAAGAATTTCCAGCCTTTATAAACTGTTGTTCAGTATTCTTTGACCTACAGCACCTGAATGTCCAACGAGACACCCATTTTAGTTTGTTAATACTATAATTAGGCTTCTCCTATAAGGATAGGAGATTCGGGGTCCTGTGACTAACCCAATAAGGGTGTACATTAGGCTATAAAATTATTTCCAAGAGTAAGAATTTCCAGCCTTTATAAACTGTTGTTCAGTATTCTTTGACCTACAGCACCTGAATGTCCAACGAGACACCCATTTTAGTTTGTTAATACTATAATTAGGCTTCTCCTATAAGGATAGGAGATTCGGGGTCCTGTGACTAACCCAATAAGGGTGTACATTAGGCTATAAAATTATTTCCAAGAGTAAGAATTTCCAGCCTTTATAAACTGTTGTTCAGTATTCTTTGACCTACAGCACCTGAATGTCCAACGAGACACCCATTTTAGTTTGTTAATACTATAATTAGGCTTCTCCTATAAGGATAGGAGATTCGGGGTCCTGTGACTAACCCAATAAGGGTGTACATTAGGCTATAAAATTATTTCCAAGAGTAAGAATTTCCAGCCTTTATAAACTGTTGTTCAGTATTCTTTGACCTACAGCACCTGAATGTCCAACGAGACACCCATTTTAGTTTGTTAATACTATAATTAGGCTTCTCCTATAAGGATAGGAGATTCGGGGTCCTGTGACTAACCCAATAAGGGTGTACATTAGGCTATAAAATTATTTCCAAGAGTAAGAATTTCCAGCCTTTATAAACTGTTGTTCAGTATTCTTTGACCTACAGCACCTGAATGTCCAACGAGACACCCATTTTAGTTTGTTAATACTATAATTAGGCTTCTCCTATAAGGATAGGAGATTCGGGGTCCTGTGACTAACCCAATAAGGGTGTACATTAGGCTATAAAATTATTTCCAAGAGTAAGAATTTCCAGCCTTTATAAACTGTTGTTCAGTATTCTTTGACCTACAGCACCTGAATGTCCAACGAGACACCCATTTTAGTTTGTTAATACTATAATTAGGCTTCTCCTATAAGGATAGGAGATTCGGGGTCCTGTGACTAACCCAATAAGGGTGTACATTAGGCTATAAAATTATTTCCAAGAGTAAGAATTTCCAGCCTTTATAAACTGTTGTTCAGTATTCTTTGACCTACAGCACCTGAATGTCCAACGAGACACCCATTTTAGTTTGTTAATACTATAATTAGGCTTCTCCTATAAGGATAGGAGATTCGGGGTCCTGTGACTAACCCAATAAGGGTGTACATTAGGCTATAAAATTATTTCCAAGAGTAAGAATTTCCAGCCTTTATAAACTGTTGTTCAGTATTCTTTGACCTACAGCACCTGAATGTCCAACGAGACACCCATTTTAGTTTGTTAATACTATAATTAGGCTTCTCCTATAAGGATAGGAGATTCGGGGTCCTGTGACTAACCCAATAAGGGTGTACATTAGGCTATAAAATTATTTCCAAGAGTAAGAATTTCCAGCCTTTATAAACTGTTGTTCAGTATTCTTTGACCTACAGCACCTGAATGTCCAACGAGACACCCATTTTAGTTTGTTAATACTATAATTAGGCTTCTCCTATAAGGATAGGAGATTCGGGGTCCTGTGACTAACCCAATAAGGGTGTACATTAGGCTATAAAATTATTTCCAAGAGTAAGAATTTCCAGCCTTTATAAACTGTTGTTCAGTATTCTTTGACCTACAGCACCTGAATGTCCAACGAGACACCCATTTTAGTTTGTTAATACTATAATTAGGCTTCTCCTATAAGGATAGGAGATTCGGGGTCCTGTGACTAACCCATAAGGGTGTACATTAGGCTATAAAATTATTTCCAAGAGTAAGAATTTCCAGCCTTTATAAACTGTTGTTCAGTATTCTTTGACCTACAGCACCTGAATGTCCAACGAGACACCCATTTTAGTTTGTTAATACTATAATTAGGCTTCTCCTATAAGGATAGGAGATTCGGGGTCCTGTGACTAACCCAATAAGGGTGTACATTAGGCTATAAAATTATTTCCAAGAGTAAGAATTTCCAGCCTTTATAAACTGTTGTTCAGTATTCTTTGACCTACAGCACCTGAATGTCCAACGAGACACCCATTTTAGTTTGTTAATACTATAATTAGGCTTCTCCTATAAGGATAGGAGATTCGGGGTCCTGTGACTAACCCAATAAGGGTGTACATTAGGCTATAAAATTATTTCCAAGAGTAAGAATTTCCAGCCTTTATAAACTGTTGTTCAGTATTCTTTGACCTACAGCACCTGAATGTCCAACGAGACACCCATTTTAGTTTGTTAATACTATAATTAGGCTTCTCCTATAAGGATAGGAGATTCGGGGTCCTGTGACTAACCCAATAAGGGTGTACATTAGGCTATAAAATTATTTCCAAGAGTAAGAATTTCCAGCCTTTATAAACTGTTGTTCAGTATTCTTTGACCTACAGCACCTGAATGTCCAACGAGACACCCATTTTAGTTTGTTAATACTATAATTAGGCTTCTCCTATAAGGATAGGAGATTCGGGGTCCTGTGACTAACCCAATAAGGGTGTACATTAGGCTATAAAATTATTTCCAAGAGTAAGAATTTCCAGCCTTTATAAACTGTTGTTCAGTATTCTTTGACCTACAGCACCTGAATGTCCAACGAGACACCCATTTTAGTTTGTTAATACTATAATTAGGCTTCTCCTATAAGGATAGGAGATTCGGGGTCCTGTGACTAACCCAATAAGGGTGTACATTAGGCTATAAAATTATTTCCAAGAGTAAGAATTTCCAGCCTTTATAAACTGTTGTTCAGTATTCTTTGACCTACAGCACCTGAATGTCCAACGAGACACCCATTTTAGTTTGTTAATACTATAATTAGGCTTCTCCTATAAGGATAGGAGATTCGGGGTCCTGTGACTAACCCAATAAGGGTGTACATTAGGCTATAAAATTATTTCCAAGAGTAAGAATTTCCAGCCTTTATAAACTGTTGTTCAGTATTCTTTGACCTACAGCACCTGAATGTCCAACGAGACACCCATTTTAGTTTGTTAATACTATAATTAGGCTTCTCCTATAAGGATAGGAGATTCGGGGTCCTGTGACTAACCCAATAAGGGTGTACATTAGGCTATAAAATTATTTCCAAGAGTAAGAATTTCCAGCCTTTATAAACTGTTGTTCAGTATTCTTTGACCTACAGCACCTGAATGTCCAACGAGACACCCATTTTAGTTTGTTAATACTATAATTAGGCTTCTCCTATAAGGATAGGAGATTCGGGGTCCTGTGACTAACCCAATAAGGGTGTACATTAGGCTATAAAATTATTTCCAAGAGTAAGAATTTCCAGCCTTTATAAACTGTTGTTCAGTATTCTTTGACCTACAGCACCTGAATGTCCAACGAGACACCCATTTTAGTTTGTTAATACTATAATTAGGCTTCTCCTATAAGGATAGGAGATTCGGGGTCCTGTGACTAACCCAATAAGGGTGTACATTAGGCTATAAAATTATTTCCAAGAGTAAGAATTTCCAGCCTTTATAAACTGTTGTTCAGTATTCTTTGACCTACAGCACCTGAATGTCCAACGAGACACCCATTTTAGTTTGTTAATACTATAATTAGGCTTCTCCTATAAGGATAGGAGATTCGGGGTCCTGTGACTAACCCAATAAGGGTGTACATTAGGCTATAAAATTATTTCCAAGAGTAAGAATTTCCAGCCTTTATAAACTGTTGTTCAGTATTCTTTGACCTACAGCACCTGAATGTCCAACGAGACACCCATTTTAGTTTGTTAATACTATAATTAGGCTTCTCCTATAAGGATAGGAGATTCGGGGTCCTGTGACTAACCCAATAAGGGTGTACATTAGGCTATAAAATTATTTCCAAGAGTAAGAATTTCCAGCCTTTATAAACTGTTGTTCAGTATTCTTTGACCTACAGCACCTGAATGTCCAACGAGACACCCATTTTAGTTTGTTAATACTATAATTAGGCTTCTCCTATAAGGATAGGAGATTCGGGGTCCTGTGACTAACCCAATAAGGGTGTACATTAGGCTATAAAATTATTTCCAAGAGTAAGAATTTCCAGCCTTTATAAACTGTTGTTCAGTATTCTTTGACCTACAGCACCTGAATGTCCAACGAGACACCCATTTTAGTTTGTTAATACTATAATTAGGCTTCTCCTATAAGGATAGGAGATTCGGGGTCCTGTGACTAACCCAATAAGGGTGTACATTAGGCTATAAAATTATTTCCAAGAGTAAGAATTTCCAGCCTTTATAAACTGTTGTTCAGTATTCTTTGACCTACAGCACCTGAATGTCCAACGAGACACCCATTTTAGTTTGTTAATACTATAATTAGGCTTCTCCTATAAGGATAGGAGATTCGGGGTCCTGTGACTAACCCAATAAGGGTGTACATTAGGCTATAAAATTATTTCCAAGAGTAAGAATTTCCAGCCTTTATAAACTGTTGTTCAGTATTCTTTGACCTACAGCACCTGAATGTCCAACGAGACACCCATTTTAGTTTGTTAATACTATAATTAGGCTTCTCCTATAAGGATAGGAGATTCGGGGTCCTGTGACTAACCCAATAAGGGTGTACATTAGGCTATAAAATTATTTCCAAGAGTAAGAATTTCCAGCCTTTATAAACTGTTGTTCAGTATTCTTTGACCTACAGCACCTGAATGTCCAACGAGACACCCATTTTAGTTTGTTAATACTATAATTAGGCTTCTCCTATAAGGATAGGAGATTCGGGGTCCTGTGACTAACCCAATAAGGGTGTACATTAGGCTATAAAATTATTTCCAAGAGTAAGAATTTCCAGCCTTTATAAACTGTTGTTCAGTATTCTTTGACCTACAGCACCTGAATGTCCAACGAGACACCCATTTTAGTTTGTTAATACTATAATTAGGCTTCTCCTATAAGGATAGGAGATTCGGGGTCCTGTGACTAACCCAATAAGGGTGTACATTAGGCTATAAAATTATTTCCAAGAGTAAGAATTTCCAGCCTTTATAAACTGTTGTTCAGTATTCTTTGACCTACAGCACCTGAATGTCCAACGAGACACCCATTTTAGTTTGTTAATACTATAATTAGGCTTCTCCTATAAGGATAGGAGATTCGGGGTCCTGTGACTAACCCAATAAGGGTGTACATTAGGCTATAAAATTATTTCCAAGAGTAAGAATTTCCAGCCTTTATAAACTGTTGTTCAGTATTCTTTGACCTACAGCACCTGAATGTCCAACGAGACACCCATTTTAGTTTGTTAATACTATAATTAGGCTTCTCCTATAAGGATAGGAGATTCGGGGTCCTGTGACTAACCCAATAAGGGTGTACATTAGGCTATAAAATTATTTCCAAGAGTAAGAATTTCCAGCCTTTATAAACTGTTGTTCAGTATTCTTTGACCTACAGCACCTGAATGTCCAACGAGACACCCATTTTAGTTTGTTAATACTATAATTAGGCTTCTCCTATAAGGATAGGAGATTCGGGGTCCTGTGACTAACCCAATAAGGGTGTACATTAGGCTATAAAATTATTTCCAAGAGTAAGAATTTCCAGCCTTTATAAACTGTTGTTCAGTATTCTTTGACCTACAGCACCTGAATGTCCAACGAGACACCCATTTTAGTTTGTTAATACTATAATTAGGCTTCTCCTATAAGGATAGGAGATTCGGGGTCCTGTGACTAACCCAATAAGGGTGTACATTAGGCTATAAAATTATTTCCAAGAGTAAGAATTTCCAGCCTTTATAAACTGTTGTTCAGTATTCTTTGACCTACAGCACCTGAATGTCCAACGAGACACCCATTTTAGTTTGTTAATACTATAATTAGGCTTCTCCTATAAGGATAGGAGATTCGGGGTCCTGTGACTAACCCAATAAGGGTGTACATTAGGCTATAAAATTATTTCCAAGAGTAAGAATTTCCAGCCTTTATAAACTGTTGTTCAGTATTCTTTGACCTACAGCACCTGAATGTCCAACGAGACACCCATTTTAGTTTGTTAATACTATAATTAGGCTTCTCCTATAAGGATAGGAGATTCGGGGTCCTGTGACTAACCCAATAAGGGTGTACATTAGGCTATAAAATTATTTCCAAGAGTAAGAATTTCCAGCCTTTATAAACTGTTGTTCAGTATTCTTTGACCTACAGCACCTGAATGTCCAACGAGACACCCATTTTAGTTTGTTAATACTATAATTAGGCTTCTCCTATAAGGATAGGAGATTCGGGGTCCTGTGACTAACCCAATAAGGGTGTACATTAGGCTATAAAATTATTTCCAAGAGTAAGAATTTCCAGCCTTTATAAACTGTTGTTCAGTATTCTTTGACCTACAGCACCTGAATGTCCAACGAGACACCCATTTTAGTTTGTTAATACTATAATTAGGCTTCTCCTATAAGGATAGGAGATTCGGGGTCCTGTGACTAACCCAATAAGGGTGTACATTAGGCTATAAAATTATTTCCAAGAGTAAGAATTTCCAGCCTTTATAAACTGTTGTTCAGTATTCTTTGACCTACAGCACCTGAATGTCCAACGAGACACCCATTTTAGTTTGTTAATACTATAATTAGGCTTCTCCTATAAGGATAGGAGATTCGGGGTCCTGTGACTAACCCAATAAGGGTGTACATTAGGCTATAAAATTATTTCCAAGAGTAAGAATTTCCAGCCTTTATAAACTGTTGTTCAGTATTCTTTGACCTACAGCACCTGAATGTCCAACGAGACACCCATTTTAGTTTGTTAATACTATAATTAGGCTTCTCCTATAAGGATAGGAGATTCGGGGTCCTGTGACTAACCCAATAAGGGTGTACATTAGGCTATAAAATTATTTCCAAGAGTAAGAATTTCCAGCCTTTATAAACTGTTGTTCAGTATTCTTTGACCTACAGCACCTGAATGTCCAACGAGACACCCATTTTAGTTTGTTAATACTATAATTAGGCTTCTCCTATAAGGATAGGAGATTCGGGGTCCTGTGACTAACCCAATAAGGGTGTACATTAGGCTATAAAATTATTTCCAAGAGTAAGAATTTCCAGCCTTTATAAACTGTTGTTCAGTATTCTTTGACCTACAGCACCTGAATGTCCAACGAGACACCCATTTTAGTTTGTTAATACTATAATTAGGCTTCTCCTATAAGGATAGGAGATTCGGGGTCCTGTGACTAACCCAATAAGGGTGTACATTAGGCTATAAAATTATTTCCAAGAGTAAGAATTTCCAGCCTTTATAAACTGTTGTTCAGTATTCTTTGACCTACAGCACCTGAATGTCCAACGAGACACCCATTTTAGTTTGTTAATACTATAATTAGGCTTCTCCTATAAGGATAGGAGATTCGGGGTCCTGTGACTAACCCAATAAGGGTGTACATTAGGCTATAAAATTATTTCCAAGAGTAAGAATTTCCAGCCTTTATAAACTGTTGTTCAGTATTCTTTGACCTACAGCACCTGAATGTCCAACGAGACACCCATTTTAGTTTGTTAATACTATAATTAGGCTTCTCCTATAAGGATAGGAGATTCGGGGTCCTGTGACTAACCCAATAAGGGTGTACATTAGGCTATAAAATTATTTCCAAGAGTAAGAATTTCCAGCCTTTATAAACTGTTGTTCAGTATTCTTTGACCTACAGCACCTGAATGTCCAACGAGACACCCATTTTAGTTTGTTAATACTATAATTAGGCTTCTCCTATAAGGATAGGAGATTCGGGGTCCTGTGACTAACCCAATAAGGGTGTACATTAGGCTATAAAATTATTTCCAAGAGTAAGAATTTCCAGCCTTTATAAACTGTTGTTCAGTATTCTTTGACCTACAGCACCTGAATGTCCAACGAGACACCCATTTTAGTTTGTTAATACTATAATTAGGCTTCTCCTATAAGGATAGGAGATTCGGGGTCCTGTGACTAACCCAATAAGGGTGTACATTAGGCTATAAAATTATTTCCAAGAGTAAGAATTTCCAGCCTTTATAAACTGTTGTTCAGTATTCTTTGACCTACAGCACCTGAATGTCCAACGAGACACCCATTTTAGTTTGTTAATACTATAATTAGGCTTCTCCTATAAGGATAGGAGATTCGGGGTCCTGTGACTAACCCAATAAGGGTGTACATTAGGCTATAAAATTATTTCCAAGAGTAAGAATTTCCAGCCTTTATAAACTGTTGTTCAGTATTCTTTGACCTACAGCACCTGAATGTCCAACGAGACACCCATTTTAGTTTGTTAATACTATAATTAGGCTTCTCCTATAAGGATAGGAGATTCGGGGTCCTGTGACTAACCCAATAAGGGTGTACATTAGGCTATAAAATTATTTCCAAGAGTAAGAATTTCCAGCCTTTATAAACTGTTGTTCAGTATTCTTTGACCTACAGCACCTGAATGTCCAACGAGACACCCATTTTAGTTTGTTAATACTATAATTAGGCTTCTCCTATAAGGATAGGAGATTCGGGGTCCTGTGACTAACCCAATAAGGGTGTACATTAGGCTATAAAATTATTTCCAAGAGTAAGAATTTCCAGCCTTTATAAACTGTTGTTCAGTATTCTTTGACCTACAGCACCTGAATGTCCAACGAGACACCCATTTTAGTTTGTTAATACTATAATTAGGCTTCTCCTATAAGGATAGGAGATTCGGGGTCCTGTGACTAACCCATAAGGGTGTACATTAGGCTATAAAATTATTTCCAAGAGTAAGAATTTCCAGCCTTTATAAACTGTTGTTCAGTATTCTTTGACCTACAGCACCTGAATGTCCAACGAGACACCCATTTTAGTTTGTTAATACTATAATTAGGCTTCTCCTATAAGGATAGGAGATTCGGGGTCCTGTGACTAACCCAATAAGGGTGTACATTAGGCTATAAAATTATTTCCAAGAGTAAGAATTTCCAGCCTTTATAAACTGTTGTTCAGTATTCTTTGACCTACAGCACCTGAATGTCCAACGAGACACCCATTTTAGTTTGTTAATACTATAATTAGGCTTCTCCTATAAGGATAGGAGATTCGGGGTCCTGTGACTAACCCAATAAGGGTGTACATTAGGCTATAAAATTATTTCCAAGAGTAAGAATTTCCAGCCTTTATAAACTGTTGTTCAGTATTCTTTGACCTACAGCACCTGAATGTCCAACGAGACACCCATTTTAGTTTGTTAATACTATAATTAGGCTTCTCCTATAAGGATAGGAGATTCGGGGTCCTGTGACTAACCCAATAAGGGTGTACATTAGGCTATAAAATTATTTCCAAGAGTAAGAATTTCCAGCCTTTATAAACTGTTGTTCAGTATTCTTTGACCTACAGCACCTGAATGTCCAACGAGACACCCATTTTAGTTTGTTAATACTATAATTAGGCTTCTCCTATAAGGATAGGAGATTCGGGGTCCTGTGACTAACCCAATAAGGGTGTACATTAGGCTATAAAATTATTTCCAAGAGTAAGAATTTCCAGCCTTTATAAACTGTTGTTCAGTATTCTTTGACCTACAGCACCTGAATGTCCAACGAGACACCCATTTTAGTTTGTTAATACTATAATTAGGCTTCTCCTATAAGGATAGGAGATTCGGGGTCCTGTGACTAACCCAATAAGGGTGTACATTAGGCTATAAAATTATTTCCAAGAGTAAGAATTTCCAGCCTTTATAAACTGTTGTTCAGTATTCTTTGACCTACAGCACCTGAATGTCCAACGAGACACCCATTTTAGTTTGTTAATACTATAATTAGGCTTCTCCTATAAGGATAGGAGATTCGGGGTCCTGTGACTAACCCAATAAGGGTGTACATTAGGCTATAAAATTATTTCCAAGAGTAAGAATTTCCAGCCTTTATAAACTGTTGTTCAGTATTCTTTGACCTACAGCACCTGAATGTCCAACGAGACACCCATTTTAGTTTGTTAATACTATAATTAGGCTTCTCCTATAAGGATAGGAGATTCGGGGTCCTGTGACTAACCCAATAAGGGTGTACATTAGGCTATAAAATTATTTCCAAGAGTAAGAATTTCCAGCCTTTATAAACTGTTGTTCAGTATTCTTTGACCTACAGCACCTGAATGTCCAACGAGACACCCATTTTAGTTTGTTAATACTATAATTAGGCTTCTCCTATAAGGATAGGAGATTCGGGGTCCTGTGACTAACCCAATAAGGGTGTACATTAGGCTATAAAATTATTTCCAAGAGTAAGAATTTCCAGCCTTTATAAACTGTTGTTCAGTATTCTTTGACCTACAGCACCTGAATGTCCAACGAGACACCCATTTTAGTTTGTTAATACTATAATTAGGCTTCTCCTATAAGGATAGGAGATTCGGGGTCCTGTGACTAACCCAATAAGGGTGTACATTAGGCTATAAAATTATTTCCAAGAGTAAGAATTTCCAGCCTTTATAAACTGTTGTTCAGTATTCTTTGACCTACAGCACCTGAATGTCCAACGAGACACCCATTTTAGTTTGTTAATACTATAATTAGGCTTCTCCTATAAGGATAGGAGATTCGGGGTCCTGTGACTAACCCAATAAGGGTGTACATTAGGCTATAAAATTATTTCCAAGAGTAAGAATTTCCAGCCTTTATAAACTGTTGTTCAGTATTCTTTGACCTACAGCACCTGAATGTCCAACGAGACACCCATTTTAGTTTGTTAATACTATAATTAGGCTTCTCCTATAAGGATAGGAGATTCGGGGTCCTGTGACTAACCCAATAAGGGTGTACATTAGGCTATAAAATTATTTCCAAGAGTAAGAATTTCCAGCCTTTATAAACTGTTGTTCAGTATTCTTTGACCTACAGCACCTGAATGTCCAACGAGACACCCATTTTAGTTTGTTAATACTATAATTAGGCTTCTCCTATAAGGATAGGAGATTCGGGGTCCTGTGACTAACCCAATAAGGGTGTACATTAGGCTATAAAATTATTTCCAAGAGTAAGAATTTCCAGCCTTTATAAACTGTTGTTCAGTATTCTTTGACCTACCACCTGAATGTCCAACGAGACACCCATTTTAGTTTGTTAATACTATAATTAGGCTTCTCCTATAAGGATAGGAGATTCGGGGTCCTGTGACTAACCCAATAAGGGTGTACATTAGGCTATAAAATTATTTCCAAGAGTAAGAATTTCCAGCCTTTATAAACTGTTGTTCAGTATTCTTTGACCTACAGCACCTGAATGTCCAACGAGACACCCATTTTAGTTTGTTAATACTATAATTAGGCTTCTCCTATAAGGATAGGAGATTCGGGGTCCTGTGACTAACCCAATAAGGGTGTACATTAGGCTATAAAATTATTTCCAAGAGTAAGAATTTCCAGCCTTTATAAACTGTTGTTCAGTATTCTTTGACCTACAGCACCTGAATGTCCAACGAGACACCCATTTTAGTTTGTTAATACTATAATTAGGCTTCTCCTATAAGGATAGGAGATTCGGGGTCCTGTGACTAACCCAATAAGGGTGTACATTAGGCTATAAAATTATTTCCAAGAGTAAGAATTTCCAGCCTTTATAAACTGTTGTTCAGTATTCTTTGACCTACAGCACCTGAATGTCCAACGAGACACCCATTTTAGTTTGTTAATACTATAATTAGGCTTCTCCTATAAGGATAGGAGATTCGGGGTCCTGTGACTAACCCAATAAGGGTGTACATTAGGCTATAAAATTATTTCCAAGAGTAAGAATTTCCAGCCTTTATAAACTGTTGTTCAGTATTCTTTGACCTACAGCACCTGAATGTCCAACGAGACACCCATTTTAGTTTGTTAATACTATAATTAGGCTTCTCCTATAAGGATAGGAGATTCGGGGTCCTGTGACTAACCCAATAAGGGTGTACATTAGGCTATAAAATTATTTCCAAGAGTAAGAATTTCCAGCCTTTATAAACTGTTGTTCAGTATTCTTTGACCTACAGCACCTGAATGTCCAACGAGACACCCATTTTAGTTTGTTAATACTATAATTAGGCTTCTCCTATAAGGATAGGAGATTCGGGGTCCTGTGACTAACCCAATAAGGGTGTACATTAGGCTATAAAATTATTTCCAAGAGTAAGAATTTCCAGCCTTTATAAACTGTTGTTCAGTATTCTTTGACCTACAGCACCTGAATGTCCAACGAGACACCCATTTTAGTTTGTTAATACTATAATTAGGCTTCTCCTATAAGGATAGGAGATTCGGGGTCCTGTGACTAACCCAATAAGGGTGTACATTAGGCTATAAAATTATTTCCAAGAGTAAGAATTTCCAGCCTTTATAAACTGTTGTTCAGTATTCTTTGACCTACAGCACCTGAATGTCCAACGAGACACCCATTTTAGTTTGTTAATACTATAATTAGGCTTCTCCTATAAGGATAGGAGATTCGGGGTCCTGTGACTAACCCAATAAGGGTGTACATTAGGCTATAAAATTATTTCCAAGAGTAAGAATTTCCAGCCTTTATAAACTGTTGTTCAGTATTCTTTGACCTACAGCACCTGAATGTCCAACGAGACACCCATTTTAGTTTGTTAATACTATAATTAGGCTTCTCCTATAAGGATAGGAGATTCGGGGTCCTGTGACTAACCCAATAAGGGTGTACATTAGGCTATAAAATTATTTCCAAGAGTAAGAATTTCCAGCCTTTATAAACTGTTGTTCAGTATTCTTTGACCTACAGCACCTGAATGTCCAACGAGACACCCATTTTAGTTTGTTAATACTATAATTAGGCTTCTCCTATAAGGATAGGAGATTCGGGGTCCTGTGACTAACCCAATAAGGGTGTACATTAGGCTATAAAATTATTTCCAAGAGTAAGAATTTCCAGCCTTTATAAACTGTTGTTCAGTATTCTTTGACCTACAGCACCTGAATGTCCAACGAGACACCCATTTTAGTTTGTTAATACTATAATTAGGCTTCTCCTATAAGGATAGGAGATTCGGGGTCCTGTGACTAACCCAATAAGGGTGTACATTAGGCTATAAAATTATTTCCAAGAGTAAGAATTTCCAGCCTTTATAAACTGTTGTTCAGTATTCTTTGACCTACAGCACCTGAATGTCCAACGAGACACCCATTTTAGTTTGTTAATACTATAATTAGGCTTCTCCTATAAGGATAGGAGATTCGGGGTCCTGTGACTAACCCAATAAGGGTGTACATTAGGCTATAAAATTATTTCCAAGAGTAAGAATTTCCAGCCTTTATAAACTGTTGTTCAGTATTCTTTGACCTACAGCACCTGAATGTCCAACGAGACACCCATTTTAGTTTGTTAATACTATAATTAGGCTTCTCCTATAAGGATAGGAGATTCGGGGTCCTGTGACTAACCCAATAAGGGTGTACATTAGGCTATAAAATTATTTCCAAGAGTAAGAATTTCCAGCCTTTATAAACTGTTGTTCAGTATTCTTTGACCTACAGCACCTGAATGTCCAACGAGACACCCATTTTAGTTTGTTAATACTATAATTAGGCTTCTCCTATAAGGATAGGAGATTCGGGGTCCTGTGACTAACCCAATAAGGGTGTACATTAGGCTATAAAATTATTTCCAAGAGTAAGAATTTCCAGCCTTTATAAACTGTTGTTCAGTATTCTTTGACCTACAGCACCTGAATGTCCAACGAGACACCCATTTTAGTTTGTTAATACTATAATTAGGCTTCTCCTATAAGGATAGGAGATTCGGGGTCCTGTGACTAACCCAATAAGGGTGTACATTAGGCTATAAAATTATTTCCAAGAGTAAGAATTTCCAGCCTTTATAAACTGTTGTTCAGTATTCTTTGACCTACAGCACCTGAATGTCCAACGAGACACCCATTTTAGTTTGTTAATACTATAATTAGGCTTCTCCTATAAGGATAGGAGATTCGGGGTCCTGTGACTAACCCAATAAGGGTGTACATTAGGCTATAAAATTATTTCCAAGAGTAAGAATTTCCAGCCTTTATAAACTGTTGTTCAGTATTCTTTGACCTACAGCACCTGAATGTCCAACGAGACACCCATTTTAGTTTGTTAATACTATAATTAGGCTTCTCCTATAAGGATAGGAGATTCGGGGTCCTGTGACTAACCCAATAAGGGTGTACATTAGGCTATAAAATTATTTCCAAGAGTAAGAATTTCCAGCCTTTATAAACTGTTGTTCAGTATTCTTTGACCTACAGCACCTGAATGTCCAACGAGACACCCATTTTAGTTTGTTAATACTATAATTAGGCTTCTCCTATAAGGATAGGAGATTCGGGGTCCTGTGACTAACCCAATAAGGGTGTACATTAGGCTATAAAATTATTTCCAAGAGTAAGAATTTCCAGCCTTTATAAACTGTTGTTCAGTATTCTTTGACCTACAGCACCTGAATGTCCAACGAGACACCCATTTTAGTTTGTTAATACTATAATTAGGCTTCTCCTATAAGGATAGGAGATTCGGGGTCCTGTGACTAACCCAATAAGGGTGTACATTAGGCTATAAAATTATTTCCAAGAGTAAGAATTTCCAGCCTTTATAAACTGTTGTTCAGTATTCTTTGACCTACAGCACCTGAATGTCCAACGAGACACCCATTTTAGTTTGTTAATACTATAATTAGGCTTCTCCTATAAGGATAGGAGATTCGGGGTCCTGTGACTAACCCAATAAGGGTGTACATTAGGCTATAAAATTATTTCCAAGAGTAAGAATTTCCAGCCTTTATAAACTGTTGTTCAGTATTCTTTGACCTACAGCACCTGAATGTCCAACGAGACACCCATTTTAGTTTGTTAATACTATAATTAGGCTTCTCCTATAAGGATAGGAGATTCGGGGTCCTGTGACTAACCCAATAAGGGTGTACATTAGGCTATAAAATTATTTCCAAGAGTAAGAATTTCCAGCCTTTATAAACTGTTGTTCAGTATTCTTTGACCTACAGCACCTGAATGTCCAACGAGACACCCATTTTAGTTTGTTAATACTATAATTAGGCTTCTCCTATAAGGATAGGAGATTCGGGGTCCTGTGACTAACCCAATAAGGGTGTACATTAGGCTATAAAATTATTTCCAAGAGTAAGAATTTCCAGCCTTTATAAACTGTTGTTCAGTATTCTTTGACCTACAGCACCTGAATGTCCAACGAGACACCCATTTTAGTTTGTTAATACTATAATTAGGCTTCTCCTATAAGGATAGGAGATTCGGGGTCCTGTGACTAACCCAATAAGGGTGTACATTAGGCTATAAAATTATTTCCAAGAGTAAGAATTTCCAGCCTTTATAAACTGTTGTTCAGTATTCTTTGACCTACAGCACCTGAATGTCCAACGAGACACCCATTTTAGTTTGTTAATACTATAATTAGGCTTCTCCTATAAGGATAGGAGATTCGGGGTCCTGTGACTAACCCAATAAGGGTGTACATTAGGCTATAAAATTATTTCCAAGAGTAAGAATTTCCAGCCTTTATAAACTGTTGTTCAGTATTCTTTGACCTACAGCACCTGAATGTCCAACGAGACACCCATTTTAGTTTGTTAATACTATAATTAGGCTTCTCCTATAAGGATAGGAGATTCGGGGTCCTGTGACTAACCCAATAAGGGTGTACATTAGGCTATAAAATTATTTCCAAGAGTAAGAATTTCCAGCCTTTATAAACTGTTGTTCAGTATTCTTTGACCTACAGCACCTGAATGTCCAACGAGACACCCATTTTAGTTTGTTAATACTATAATTAGGCTTCTCCTATAAGGATAGGAGATTCGGGGTCCTGTGACTAACCCAATAAGGGTGTACATTAGGCTATAAAATTATTTCCAAGAGTAAGAATTTCCAGCCTTTATAAACTGTTGTTCAGTATTCTTTGACCTACAGCACCTGAATGTCCAACGAGACACCCATTTTAGTTTGTTAATACTATAATTAGGCTTCTCCTATAAGGATAGGAGATTCGGGGTCCTGTGACTAACCCAATAAGGGTGTACATTAGGCTATAAAATTATTTCCAAGAGTAAGAATTTCCAGCCTTTATAAACTGTTGTTCAGTATTCTTTGACCTACAGCACCTGAATGTCCAACGAGACACCCATTTTAGTTTGTTAATACTATAATTAGGCTTCTCCTATAAGGATAGGAGATTCGGGGTCCTGTGACTAACCCAATAAGGGTGTACATTAGGCTATAAAATTATTTCCAAGAGTAAGAATTTCCAGCCTTTATAAACTGTTGTTCAGTATTCTTTGACCTACAGCACCTGAATGTCCAACGAGACACCCATTTTAGTTTGTTAATACTATAATTAGGCTTCTCCTATAAGGATAGGAGATTCGGGGTCCTGTGACTAACCCAATAAGGGTGTACATTAGGCTATAAAATTATTTCCAAGAGTAAGAATTTCCAGCCTTTATAAACTGTTGTTCAGTATTCTTTGACCTACAGCACCTGAATGTCCAACGAGACACCCATTTTAGTTTGTTAATACTATAATTAGGCTTCTCCTATAAGGATAGGAGATTCGGGGTCCTGTGACTAACCCAATAAGGGTGTACATTAGGCTATAAAATTATTTCCAAGAGTAAGAATTTCCAGCCTTTATAAACTGTTGTTCAGTATTCTTTGACCTACAGCACCTGAATGTCCAACGAGACACCCATTTTAGTTTGTTAATACTATAATTAGGCTTCTCCTATAAGGATAGGAGATTCGGGGTCCTGTGACTAACCCAATAAGGGTGTACATTAGGCTATAAAATTATTTCCAAGAGTAAGAATTTCCAGCCTTTATAAACTGTTGTTCAGTATTCTTTGACCTACAGCACCTGAATGTCCAACGAGACACCCATTTTAGTTTGTTAATACTATAATTAGGCTTCTCCTATAAGGATAGGAGATTCGGGGTCCTGTGACTAACCCAATAAGGGTGTACATTAGGCTATAAAATTATTTCCAAGAGTAAGAATTTCCAGCCTTTATAAACTGTTGTTCAGTATTCTTTGACCTACAGCACCTGAATGTCCAACGAGACACCCATTTTAGTTTGTTAATACTATAATTAGGCTTCTCCTATAAGGATAGGAGATTCGGGGTCCTGTGACTAACCCAATAAGGGTGTACATTAGGCTATAAAATTATTTCCAAGAGTAAGAATTTCCAGCCTTTATAAACTGTTGTTCAGTATTCTTTGACCTACAGCACCTGAATGTCCAACGAGACACCCATTTTAGTTTGTTAATACTATAATTAGGCTTCTCCTATAAGGATAGGAGATTCGGGGTCCTGTGACTAACCCAATAAGGGTGTACATTAGGCTATAAAATTATTTCCAAGAGTAAGAATTTCCAGCCTTTATAAACTGTTGTTCAGTATTCTTTGACCTACAGCACCTGAATGTCCAACGAGACACCCATTTTAGTTTGTTAATACTATAATTAGGCTTCTCCTATAAGGATAGGAGATTCGGGGTCCTGTGACTAACCCAATAAGGGTGTACATTAGGCTATAAAATTATTTCCAAGAGTAAGAATTTCCAGCCTTTATAAACTGTTGTTCAGTATTCTTTGACCTACAGCACCTGAATGTCCAACGAGACACCCATTTTAGTTTGTTAATACTATAATTAGGCTTCTCCTATAAGGATAGGAGATTCGGGGTCCTGTGACTAACCCAATAAGGGTGTACATTAGGCTATAAAATTATTTCCAAGAGTAAGAATTTCCAGCCTTTATAAACTGTTGTTCAGTATTCTTTGACCTACAGCACCTGAATGTCCAACGAGACACCCATTTTAGTTTGTTAATACTATAATTAGGCTTCTCCTATAAGGATAGGAGATTCGGGGTCCTGTGACTAACCCAATAAGGGTGTACATTAGGCTATAAAATTATTTCCAAGAGTAAGAATTTCCAGCCTTTATAAACTGTTGTTCAGTATTCTTTGACCTACAGCACCTGAATGTCCAACGAGACACCCATTTTAGTTTGTTAATACTATAATTAGGCTTCTCCTATAAGGATAGGAGATTCGGGGTCCTGTGACTAACCCAATAAGGGTGTACATTAGGCTATAAAATTATTTCCAAGAGTAAGAATTTCCAGCCTTTATAAACTGTTGTTCAGTATTCTTTGACCTACAGCACCTGAATGTCCAACGAGACACCCATTTTAGTTTGTTAATACTATAATTAGGCTTCTCCTATAAGGATAGGAGATTCGGGGTCCTGTGACTAACCCAATAAGGGTGTACATTAGGCTATAAAATTATTTCCAAGAGTAAGAATTTCCAGCCTTTATAAACTGTTGTTCAGTATTCTTTGACCTACAGCACCTGAATGTCCAACGAGACACCCATTTTAGTTTGTTAATACTATAATTAGGCTTCTCCTATAAGGATAGGAGATTCGGGGTCCTGTGACTAACCCAATAAGGGTGTACATTAGGCTATAAAATTATTTCCAAGAGTAAGAATTTCCAGCCTTTATAAACTGTTGTTCAGTATTCTTTGACCTACAGCACCTGAATGTCCAACGAGACACCCATTTTAGTTTGTTAATACTATAATTAGGCTTCTCCTATAAGGATAGGAGATTCGGGGTCCTGTGACTAACCCAATAAGGGTGTACATTAGGCTATAAAATTATTTCCAAGAGTAAGAATTTCCAGCCTTTATAAACTGTTGTTCAGTATTCTTTGACCTACAGCACCTGAATGTCCAACGAGACACCCATTTTAGTTTGTTAATACTATAATTAGGCTTCTCCTATAAGGATAGGAGATTCGGGGTCCTGTGACTAACCCAATAAGGGTGTACATTAGGCTATAAAATTATTTCCAAGAGTAAGAATTTCCAGCCTTTATAAACTGTTGTTCAGTATTCTTTGACCTACAGCACCTGAATGTCCAACGAGACACCCATTTTAGTTTGTTAATACTATAATTAGGCTTCTCCTATAAGGATAGGAGATTCGGGGTCCTGTGACTAACCCAATAAGGGTGTACATTAGGCTATAAAATTATTTCCAAGAGTAAGAATTTCCAGCCTTTATAAACTGTTGTTCAGTATTCTTTGACCTACAGCACCTGAATGTCCAACGAGACACCCATTTTAGTTTGTTAATACTATAATTAGGCTTCTCCTATAAGGATAGGAGATTCGGGGTCCTGTGACTAACCCAATAAGGGTGTACATTAGGCTATAAAATTATTTCCAAGAGTAAGAATTTCCAGCCTTTATAAACTGTTGTTCAGTATTCTTTGACCTACAGCACCTGAATGTCCAACGAGACACCCATTTTAGTTTGTTAATACTATAATTAGGCTTCTCCTATAAGGATAGGAGATTCGGGGTCCTGTGACTAACCCAATAAGGGTGTACATTAGGCTATAAAATTATTTCCAAGAGTAAGAATTTCCAGCCTTTATAAACTGTTGTTCAGTATTCTTTGACCTACAGCACCTGAATGTCCAACGAGACACCCATTTTAGTTTGTTAATACTATAATTAGGCTTCTCCTATAAGGATAGGAGATTCGGGGTCCTGTGACTAACCCAATAAGGGTGTACATTAGGCTATAAAATTATTTCCAAGAGTAAGAATTTCCAGCCTTTATAAACTGTTGTTCAGTATTCTTTGACCTACAGCACCTGAATGTCCAACGAGACACCCATTTTAGTTTGTTAATACTATAATTAGGCTTCTCCTATAAGGATAGGAGATTCGGGGTCCTGTGACTAACCCAATAAGGGTGTACATTAGGCTATAAAATTATTTCCAAGAGTAAGAATTTCCAGCCTTTATAAACTGTTGTTCAGTATTCTTTGACCTACAGCACCTGAATGTCCAACGAGACACCCATTTTAGTTTGTTAATACTATAATTAGGCTTCTCCTATAAGGATAGGAGATTCGGGGTCCTGTGACTAACCCAATAAGGGTGTACATTAGGCTATAAAATTATTTCCAAGAGTAAGAATTTCCAGCCTTTATAAACTGTTGTTCAGTATTCTTTGACCTACAGCACCTGAATGTCCAACGAGACACCCATTTTAGTTTGTTAATACTATAATTAGGCTTCTCCTATAAGGATAGGAGATTCGGGGTCCTGTGACTAACCCAATAAGGGTGTACATTAGGCTATAAAATTATTTCCAAGAGTAAGAATTTCCAGCCTTTATAAACTGTTGTTCAGTATTCTTTGACCTACAGCACCTGAATGTCCAACGAGACACCCATTTTAGTTTGTTAATACTATAATTAGGCTTCTCCTATAAGGATAGGAGATTCGGGGTCCTGTGACTAACCCAATAAGGGTGTACATTAGGCTATAAAATTATTTCCAAGAGTAAGAATTTCCAGCCTTTATAAACTGTTGTTCAGTATTCTTTGACCTACAGCACCTGAATGTCCAACGAGACACCCATTTTAGTTTGTTAATACTATAATTAGGCTTCTCCTATAAGGATAGGAGATTCGGGGTCCTGTGACTAACCCAATAAGGGTGTACATTAGGCTATAAAATTATTTCCAAGAGTAAGAATTTCCAGCCTTTATAAACTGTTGTTCAGTATTCTTTGACCTACAGCACCTGAATGTCCAACGAGACACCCATTTTAGTTTGTTAATACTATAATTAGGCTTCTCCTATAAGGATAGGAGATTCGGGGTCCTGTGACTAACCCAATAAGGGTGTACATTAGGCTATAAAATTATTTCCAAGAGTAAGAATTTCCAGCCTTTATAAACTGTTGTTCAGTATTCTTTGACCTACAGCACCTGAATGTCCAACGAGACACCCATTTTAGTTTGTTAATACTATAATTAGGCTTCTCCTATAAGGATAGGAGATTCGGGGTCCTGTGACTAACCCAATAAGGGTGTACATTAGGCTATAAAATTATTTCCAAGAGTAAGAATTTCCAGCCTTTATAAACTGTTGTTCAGTATTCTTTGACCTACAGCACCTGAATGTCCAACGAGACACCCATTTTAGTTTGTTAATACTATAATTAGGCTTCTCCTATAAGGATAGGAGATTCGGGGTCCTGTGACTAACCCAATAAGGGTGTACATTAGGCTATAAAATTATTTCCAAGAGTAAGAATTTCCAGCCTTTATAAACTGTTGTTCAGTATTCTTTGACCTACAGCACCTGAATGTCCAACGAGACACCCATTTTAGTTTGTTAATACTATAATTAGGCTTCTCCTATAAGGATAGGAGATTCGGGGTCCTGTGACTAACCCAATAAGGGTGTACATTAGGCTATAAAATTATTTCCAAGAGTAAGAATTTCCAGCCTTTATAAACTGTTGTTCAGTATTCTTTGACCTACAGCACCTGAATGTCCAACGAGACACCCATTTTAGTTTGTTAATACTATAATTAGGCTTCTCCTATAAGGATAGGAGATTCGGGGTCCTGTGACTAACCCAATAAGGGTGTACATTAGGCTATAAAATTATTTCCAAGAGTAAGAATTTCCAGCCTTTATAAACTGTTGTTCAGTATTCTTTGACCTACAGCACCTGAATGTCCAACGAGACACCCATTTTAGTTTGTTAATACTATAATTAGGCTTCTCCTATAAGGATAGGAGATTCGGGGTCCTGTGACTAACCCAATAAGGGTGTACATTAGGCTATAAAATTATTTCCAAGAGTAAGAATTTCCAGCCTTTATAAACTGTTGTTCAGTATTCTTTGACCTACAGCACCTGAATGTCCAACGAGACACCCATTTTAGTTTGTTAATACTATAATTAGGCTTCTCCTATAAGGATAGGAGATTCGGGGTCCTGTGACTAACCCATAAGGGTGTACATTAGGCTATAAAATTATTTCCAAGAGTAAGAATTTCCAGCCTTTATAAACTGTTGTTCAGTATTCTTTGACCTACAGCACCTGAATGTCCAACGAGACACCCATTTTAGTTTGTTAATACTATAATTAGGCTTCTCCTATAAGGATAGGAGATTCGGGGTCCTGTGACTAACCCAATAAGGGTGTACATTAGGCTATAAAATTATTTCCAAGAGTAAGAATTTCCAGCCTTTATAAACTGTTGTTCAGTATTCTTTGACCTACAGCACCTGAATGTCCAACGAGACACCCATTTTAGTTTGTTAATACTATAATTAGGCTTCTCCTATAAGGATAGGAGATTCGGGGTCCTGTGACTAACCCAATAAGGGTGTACATTAGGCTATAAAATTATTTCCAAGAGTAAGAATTTCCAGCCTTTATAAACTGTTGTTCAGTATTCTTTGACCTACAGCACCTGAATGTCCAACGAGACACCCATTTTAGTTTGTTAATACTATAATTAGGCTTCTCCTATAAGGATAGGAGATTCGGGGTCCTGTGACTAACCCAATAAGGGTGTACATTAGGCTATAAAATTATTTCCAAGAGTAAGAATTTCCAGCCTTTATAAACTGTTGTTCAGTATTCTTTGACCTACAGCACCTGAATGTCCAACGAGACACCCATTTTAGTTTGTTAATACTATAATTAGGCTTCTCCTATAAGGATAGGAGATTCGGGGTCCTGTGACTAACCCAATAAGGGTGTACATTAGGCTATAAAATTATTTCCAAGAGTAAGAATTTCCAGCCTTTATAAACTGTTGTTCAGTATTCTTTGACCTACAGCACCTGAATGTCCAACGAGACACCCATTTTAGTTTGTTAATACTATAATTAGGCTTCTCCTATAAGGATAGGAGATTCGGGGTCCTGTGACTAACCCAATAAGGGTGTACATTAGGCTATAAAATTATTTCCAAGAGTAAGAATTTCCAGCCTTTATAAACTGTTGTTCAGTATTCTTTGACCTACAGCACCTGAATGTCCAACGAGACACCCATTTTAGTTTGTTAATACTATAATTAGGCTTCTCCTATAAGGATAGGAGATTCGGGGTCCTGTGACTAACCCAATAAGGGTGTACATTAGGCTATAAAATTATTTCCAAGAGTAAGAATTTCCAGCCTTTATAAACTGTTGTTCAGTATTCTTTGACCTACAGCACCTGAATGTCCAACGAGACACCCATTTTAGTTTGTTAATACTATAATTAGGCTTCTCCTATAAGGATAGGAGATTCGGGGTCCTGTGACTAACCCAATAAGGGTGTACATTAGGCTATAAAATTATTTCCAAGAGTAAGAATTTCCAGCCTTTATAAACTGTTGTTCAGTATTCTTTGACCTACAGCACCTGAATGTCCAACGAGACACCCATTTTAGTTTGTTAATACTATAATTAGGCTTCTCCTATAAGGATAGGAGATTCGGGGTCCTGTGACTAACCCAATAAGGGTGTACATTAGGCTATAAAATTATTTCCAAGAGTAAGAATTTCCAGCCTTTATAAACTGTTGTTCAGTATTCTTTGACCTACAGCACCTGAATGTCCAACGAGACACCCATTTTAGTTTGTTAATACTATAATTAGGCTTCTCCTATAAGGATAGGAGATTCGGGGCCCTGTGACTAACCCAATAAGGGTGTACATTAGGCTATAAAATTATTTCCAAGAGTAAGAATTTCCAGCCTTTATAAACTGTTGTTCAGTATTCTTTGACCTACAGCACCTGAATGTCCAACGAGACACCCATTTTAGTTTGTTAATACTATAATTAGGCTTCTCCTATAAGGATAGGAGATTCGGGGTCCTGTGACTAACCCAATAAGGGTGTACATTAGGCTATAAAATTATTTCCAAGAGTAAGAATTTCCAGCCTTTATAAACTGTTGTTCAGTATTCTTTGACCTACAGCACCTGAATGTCCAACGAGACACCCATTTTAGTTTGTTAATACTATAATTAGGCTTCTCCTATAAGGATAGGAGATTCGGGGTCCTGTGACTAACCCCATAAGGGTGTACATTAGGCTATAAAATTATTTCCAAGAGTAAGAATTTCCAGCCTTTATAAACTGTTGTTCAGTATTCTTTGACCTACACCACCTGAATGTCCAACGAGACACCCATTTTAGTTTGTTAATACTATAATTAGGCTTCTCCTATAAGGATAGGAGATTCGGGGTCCTGTGACTAACCCAATAAGGGTGTACATTAGGCTATAAAATTATTTCCAAGAGTAAGAATTTCCAGCCTTTATAAACTGTTGTTCAGTATTCTTTGACCTACAGCACCTGAATGTCCAACGAGACACCCATTTTAGTTTGTTAATACTATAATTAGGCTTCTCCTATAAGGATAGGAGATTCGGGGTCCTGTGACTAACCCAATAAGGGTGTACATTAGGCTATAAAATTATTTCCAAGAGTAAGAATTTCCAGCCTTTATAAACTGTTGTTCAGTATTCTTTGACCTACAGCACCTGAATGTCCAACGAGACACCCATTTTAGTTTGTTAATACTATAATTAGGCTTCTCCTATAAGGATAGGAGATTCGGGGTCCTGTGACTAACCCAATAAGGGTGTACATTAGGCTATAAAATTATTTCCAAGAGTAAGAATTTCCAGCCTTTATAAACTGTTGTTCAGTATTCTTTGACCTACAGCACCTGAATGTCCAACGAGACACCCATTTTAGTTTGTTAATACTATAATTAGGCTTCTCCTATAAGGATAGGAGATTCGGGGTCCTGTGACTAACCCAATAAGGGTGTACATTAGGCTATAAAATTATTTCCAAGAGTAAGAATTTCCAGCCTTTATAAACTGTTGTTCAGTATTCTTTGACCTACAGCACCTGAATGTCCAACGAGACACCCATTTTAGTTTGTTAATACTATAATTAGGCTTCTCCTATAAGGATAGGAGATTCGGGGTCCTGTGACTAACCCAATAAGGGTGTACATTAGGCTATAAAATTATTTCCAAGAGTAAGAATTTCCAGCCTTTATAAACTGTTGTTCAGTATTCTTTGACCTACAGCACCTGAATGTCCAACGAGACACCCATTTTAGTTTGTTAATACTATAATTAGGCTTCTCCTATAAGGATAGGAGATTCGGGGTCCTGTGACTAACCCAATAAGGGTGTACATTAGGCTATAAAATTATTTCCAAGAGTAAGAATTTCCAGCCTTTATAAACTGTTGTTCAGTATTCTTTGACCTACAGCACCTGAATGTCCAACGAGACACCCATTTTAGTTTGTTAATACTATAATTAGGCTTCTCCTATAAGGATAGGAGATTCGGGGTCCTGTGACTAACCCAATAAGGGTGTACATTAGGCTATAAAATTATTTCCAAGAGTAAGAATTTCCAGCCTTTATAAACTGTTGTTCAGTATTCTTTGACCTACAGCACCTGAATGTCCAACGAGACACCCATTTTAGTTTGTTAATACTATAATTAGGCTTCTCCTATAAGGATAGGAGATTCGGGGTCCTGTGACTAACCCAATAAGGGTGTACATTAGGCTATAAAATTATTTCCAAGAGTAAGAATTTCCAGCCTTTATAAACTGTTGTTCAGTATTCTTTGACCTACACCACCTGAATGTCCAACGAGACACCCATTTTAGTTTGTTAATACTATAATTAGGCTTCTCCTATAAGGATAGGAGATTCGGGGTCCTGTGACTAACCCAATAAGGGTGTACATTAGGCTATAAAATTATTTCCAAGAGTAAGAATTTCCAGCCTTTATAAACTGTTGTTCAGTATTCTTTGACCTACAGCACCTGAATGTCCAACGAGACACCCATTTTAGTTTGTTAATACTATAATTAGGCTTCTCCTATAAGGATAGGAGATTCGGGGTCCTGTGACTAACCCAATAAGGGTGTACATTAGGCTATAAAATTATTTCCAAGAGTAAGAATTTCCAGCCTTTATAAACTGTTGTTCAGTATTCTTTGACCTACAGCACCTGAATGTCCAACGAGACACCCATTTTAGTTTGTTAATACTATAATTAGGCTTCTCCTATAAGGATAGGAGATTCGGGGTCCTGTGACTAACCCAATAAGGGTGTACATTAGGCTATAAAATTATTTCCAAGAGTAAGAATTTCCAGCCTTTATAAACTGTTGTTCAGTATTCTTTGACCTACAGCACCTGAATGTCCAACGAGACACCCATTTTAGTTTGTTAATACTATAATTAGGCTTCTCCTATAAGGATAGGAGATTCGGGGTCCTGTGACTAACCCAATAAGGGTGTACATTAGGCTATAAAATTATTTCCAAGAGTAAGAATTTCCAGCCTTTATAAACTGTTGTTCAGTATTCTTTGACCTACAGCACCTGAATGTCCAACGAGACACCCATTTTAGTTTGTTAATACTATAATTAGGCTTCTCCTATAAGGATAGGAGATTCGGGGTCCTGTGACTAACCCAATAAGGGTGTACATTAGGCTATAAAATTATTTCCAAGAGTAAGAATTTCCAGCCTTTATAAACTGTTGTTCAGTATTCTTTGACCTACAGCACCTGAATGTCCAACGAGACACCCATTTTAGTTTGTTAATACTATAATTAGGCTTCTCCTATAAGGATAGGAGATTCGGGGTCCTGTGACTAACCCAATAAGGGTGTACATTAGGCTATAAAATTATTTCCAAGAGTAAGAATTTCCAGCCTTTATAAACTGTTGTTCAGTATTCTTTGACCTACAGCACCTGAATGTCCAACGAGACACCCATTTTAGTTTGTTAATACTATAATTAGGCTTCTCCTATAAGGATAGGAGATTCGGGGTCCTGTGACTAACCCAATAAGGGTGTACATTAGGCTATAAAATTATTTCCAAGAGTAAGAATTTCCAGCCTTTATAAACTGTTGTTCAGTATTCTTTGACCTACAGCACCTGAATGTCCAACGAGACACCCATTTTAGTTTGTTAATACTATAATTAGGCTTCTCCTATAAGGATAGGAGATTCGGGGTCCTGTGACTAACCCAATAAGGGTGTACATTAGGCTATAAAATTATTTCCAAGAGTAAGAATTTCCAGCCTTATAAACTGTTGTTCAGTATTCTTTGACCTACAGCACCTGAATGTCCAACGAGACACCCATTTTAGTTTGTTAATACTATAATTAGGCTTCTCCTATAAGGATAGGAGATTCGGGGTCCTGTGACTAACCCAATAAGGGTGTACATTAGGCTATAAAATTATTTCCAAGAGTAAGAATTTCCAGCCTTTATAAACTGTTGTTCAGTATTCTTTGACCTACAGCACCTGAATGTCCAACGAGACACCCATTTTAGTTTGTTAATACTATAATTAGGCTTCTCCTATAAGGATAGGAGATTCGGGGTCCTGTGACTAACCCAATAAGGGTGTACATTAGGCTATAAAATTATTTCCAAGAGTAAGAATTTCCAGCCTTTATAAACTGTTGTTCAGTATTCTTTGACCTACAGCACCTGAATGTCCAACGAGACACCCATTTTAGTTTGTTAATACTATAATTAGGCTTCTCCTATAAGGATAGGAGATTCGGGGTCCTGTGACTAACCCAATAAGGGTGTACATTAGGCTATAAAATTATTTCCAAGAGTAAGAATTTCCAGCCTTTATAAACTGTTGTTCAGTATTCTTTGACCTACAGCACCTGAATGTCCAACGAGACACCCATTTTAGTTTGTTAATACTATAATTAGGCTTCTCCTATAAGGATAGGAGATTCGGGGTCCTGTGACTAACCCAATAAGGGTGTACATTAGGCTATAAAATTATTTCCAAGAGTAAGAATTTCCAGCCTTTATAAACTGTTGTTCAGTATTCTTTGACCTACAGCACCTGAATGTCCAACGAGACACCCATTTTAGTTTGTTAATACTATAATTAGGCTTCTCCTATAAGGATAGGAGATTCGGGTCCTGTGACTAACCCAATAAGGGTGTACATTAGGCTATAAAATTATTTCCAAGAGTAAGAATTTCCAGCCTTTATAAACTGTTGTTCAGTATTCTTTGACCTACACCACCTGAATGTCCAACGAGACACCCATTTTAGTTTGTTAATACTATAATTAGGCTTCTCCTATAAGGATAGGAGATTCGGGGTCCTGTGACTAACCCATAAGGGTGTACATTAGGCTATAAAATTATTTCCAAGAGTAAGAATTTCCAGCCTTTATAAACTGTTGTTCAGTATTCTTTGACCTACACCACCTGAATGTCCAACGAGACACCATTTTAGTTTAAAAATTAGGCTAAAATTAGGATTCTCCTGGACATTCAGGTGTGTAGGTCAAAGAATACTGAACAACATTTATCTGGAAATTCTTACTCTTGAAATAATTTATAGCCCATGTACACCCTTATTGGGTAGTCACAGGACCCCGAATCTCCTAACCTTATAGGAGAAGCCTAATTATAGTATTAACAAACTAAAATGGGTGTCTCGTTGGACATTCAGGTGCTGTAGGTCAAAGAATACTGAACAACAGTTTATAAAGGCTGGAAATTCTTACTCTTGGAAATAATTTTATAGCCTAATGTACACCCTTATTGGGTTAGTCACAGGACCCCGAATCTCCTATCCTTATAGGAGAAGCCTAATTATAGTATTAACAAACTAAAAATGGGTGTCTCGTTGGACATTCAGGTGCTGTAGGTCAAAGAATACTGAACAACAGTTTATAAAGGCTGGAAATTCTTACTCTTGGAAATAATTTTATAGCCTAATGTACACCCTTATTGGGTTAGTCACAGGACCCCGAATCTCCTATCCTTATAGGAGAAGCCTAATTATAGTATTAACAAACTAAAATGGGTGTCTCGTTGGACATTCAGGTGCTGTAGGTCAAAGAATACTGAACAACAGTTTATAAAGGCTGGAAATTCTTACTCTTGGAAATAATTTTATAGCCTAATGTACACCCTTATTGGGTTAGTCACAGGACCCCGAATCTCCTATCCTTATAGGAGAAGCCTAATTATAGTATTAACAAACTAAAATGGGTGTCTCGTTGGACATTCAGGTGCTGTAGGTCAAAGAATACTGAACAACAGTTTATAAAGGCTGGAAATTCTTACTCTTGGAAATAATTTTATAGCCTAATGTACACCCTTATTGGGTTAGTCACAGGACCCCGAATCTCCTATCCTTATAGGAGAAGCCTAATTATAGTATTAACAAACTAAAATGGGTGTCTCGTTGGACATTCAGGTGCTGTAGGTCAAAGAATACTGAACAACAGTTTATAAAGGCTGGAAATTCTTACTCTTGGAAATAATTTTATAGCCTAATGTACACCCTTATTGGTTAGTCACAGGACCCCGAATCTCCTATCCTTATAGGAGAAGCCTAATTATAGTATTAACAAACTAAAATGGGTGTCTCGTTGGACATTCAGGTGCTGTAGGTCAAAGAATACTGAACAACAGTTTATAAAGGCTGGAAATTCTTACTCTTGGAAATAATTTTATAGCCTAATGTACACCCTTATTGGGTTAGTCACAGGACCCCGAATCTCCTATCCTTATAGGAGAAGCCTAATTATAGTATTAACAAACTAAAATGGGTGTCTCGTTGGACATTCAGGTGCTGTAGGTCAAAGAATACTGAACAACAGTTTATAAAGGCTGGAAATTCTTACTCTTGGAAATAATTTTATAGCCTAATGTACACCCTTATTGGGTTAGTCACAGGACCCCGAATCTCCTATCCTTATAGGAGAAGCCTAATTATAGTATTAACAAACTAAAATGGGTGTCTCGTTGGACATTCAGGTGGTGTAGGTCAAAGAATACTGAACAACAGTTTATAAAGGCTGGAAATTCTTACTCTTGGAAATAATTTTATAGCCTAATGTACACCCTTATTGGGTTTAGTCACAGGACCCCGAATCTCCTATCCTTATAGGAGAAGCCTAATTATAGTATTAACAAACTAAAATGGGTGTCTCGTTGGACATTCAGGTGCTGTAGGTCAAAGAATACTGAACAACAGTTTATAAAGGCTGGAAATTCTTACTCTTGGAAATAATTTTATAGCCTAATGTACACCCTTATTGGGTTAGTCACAGGACCCCGAATCTCCTATCCTTATAGGAGAAGCCTAATTATAGTATTAACAAACTAAAATGGGTGTCTCGTTGGACATTCAGGTGCTGTAGGTCAAAGAATACTGAACAACAGTTTATAAAGGCTGAAATTCTTACTCTTGGAAATAATTTTATAGCCTAATGTACACCTTTATTGGGTTAGTCACAGGACCCCGAATCTCCTATCCTTATAGGAGAAGCCTAATTATAGTATTAACAAACTAAAATGGGTGTCTCGTTGGACATTCAGGTGCTGTAGGTCAAAGAATACTGAACAACAGTTTATAAAGGCTGGAAATTCTTACTCTTGGAAATAATTTTATAGCCTAATGTACACCCTTATTGGGTTAGTCACAGGACCCCGAATCTCCTATCCTTATAGAGAAGCCTAATTATAGTATTAACAAACTAAAATGGGTGTCTCGTTGGACATTCAGGTGCTGTAGGTCAAAGAATACTGAACAACAGTTTATAAAGGCTGGAAATTCTTACTCTTGGAAATAATTTTATAGCCTAATGTACACCCTTATTGGGTTAGTCACAGGACCCCGAATCTCCTATCCTTATAGGAGAAGCCTAATTATAGTATTAACAAACTAAAATGGGTGTCTCGTTGGACATTCAGGTGCTGTAGGTCAAAGAATACTGAACAACAGTTTATAAAGGCTGGAAATTCTTACTCTTGGAAATAATTTTATAGCCTAATGTACACCCTTATTGGGTTAGTCACAGGACCCCGAATCTCCTATCCTTATAGGAGAAGCCTAATTATAGTATTAACAAACTAAAATGGGTGTCTCGTTGGACATTCAGGTGCTGTAGGTCAAAGAATACTGAACAACAGTTTATAAAGGCTGGAAATTCTTACTCTTGGAAATAATTTTATAGCCTAATGTACACCCTTATTGGGTTAGTCACAGGACCCCGAATCTCCTATCCTTATAGGAGAAGCCTAATTATAGTATTAACAAACTAAAATGGGTGTCTCGTTGGACATTCAGGTGCTGTAGGTCAAAGAATACTGAACAACAGTTTATAAAGGCTGGAAATTCTTACTCTTGGAAATAATTTTATAGCCTAATGTACACCCTTATTGGGTTAGTCACAGGACCCCGAATCTCCTATCCTTATAGGAGAAGCCTAATTATAGTATTAACAAACTAAAATGGGTGTCTCGTTGGACATTCAGGTGCTGTAGGTCAAAGAATACTGAACAACAGTTTATAAAGGCTGGAAATTCTTACTCTTGGAAATAATTTTATAGCCTAATGTACACCCTTATTGGGTTAGTCACAGGACCCCGAATCTCCTATCCTTATAGGAGAAGCCTAATTATAGTATTAACAAACTAAAATGGGTGTCTCGTTGGACATTCAGGTGCTGTAGGTCAAAGAATACTGAACAACAGTTTATAAAGGCTGGAAATTCTTACTCTTGGAAATAATTTTATAGCCTAATGTACACCCTTATTGGGTTAGTCACAGGACCCCGAATCTCCTATCCTTATAGGAGAAGCCTAATTATAGTATTAACAAACTAAAATGGGTGTCTCGTTGGACATTCAGGTGCTGTAGGTCAAAGAATACTGAACAACAGTTTATAAAGGCTGGAAATTCTTACTCTTGGAAATAATTTTATAGCCTAATGTACACCCTTATTGGGTTAGTCACAGGACCCCGAATCTCCTATCCTTATAGGAGAAGCCTAATTATAGTATTAACAAACTAAAATGGGTGTCTCGTTGGACATTCAGGTGCTGTAGGTCAAAGAATACTGAACAACAGTTTATAAAGGCTGGAAATTCTTACTCTTGGAAATAATTTTATAGCCTAATGTACACCCTTATTGGGTTAGTCACAGGACCCCGAATCTCCTATCCTTATAGGAGAAGCCTAATTATAGTATTAACAAACTAAAATGGGTGTCTCGTTGGACATTCAGGTGCTGTAGGTCAAAGAATACTGAACAACAGTTTATAAAGGCTGGAAATTCTTACTCTTGGAAATAATTTTATAGCCTAATGTACACCCTTATTGGGTTAGTCACAGGACCCCGAATCTCCTATCCTTATAGGAGAAGCCTAATTATAGTATTAACAAACTAAAATGGGTGTCTCGTTGGACATTCAGGTGCTGTAGGTCAAAGAATACTGAACAACAGTTTATAAAGGCTGGAAATTCTTACTCTTGGAAATAATTTTATAGCCTAATGTACACCCTTATTGGGTTAGTCACAGGACCCCGAATCTCCTATCCTTATAGGAGAAGCCTAATTATAGTATTAACAAACTAAAATGGGTGTCTCGTTGGACATTCAGGTGCTGTAGGTCAAAGAATACTGAACAACAGTTTATAAAGGCTGGAAATTCTTACTCTTGGAAATAATTTTATAGCCTAATGTACACCCTTATTGGGTTAGTCACAGGACCCCGAATCTCCTATCCTTATAGGAGAAGCCTAATTATAGTATTAACAAACTAAAATGGGTGTCTCGTTGGACATTCAGGTGCTGTAGGTCAAAGAATACTGAACAACAGTTTATAAAGGCTGGAAATTCTTACTCTTGGAAATAATTTTATAGCCTAATGTACACCCTTATTGGGTTAGTCACAGGACCCCGAATCTCCTATCCTTATAGGAGAAGCCTAATTATAGTATTAACAAACTAAAATGGGTGTCTCGTTGGACATTCAGTGCTGTAGGTCAAAGAATACTGAACAACAGTTTATAAAGGCTGGAAATTCTTACTCTTGGAAATAATTTTATAGCCTAATGTACACCCTTATTGGGTTAGTCACAGGACCCCGAATCTCCTATCCTTATAGGAGAAGCCTAATTATAGTATTAACAAACTAAAATGGGTGTCTCGTTGGACATTCAGGTGCTGTAGGTCAAAGAATACTGAACAACAGTTTATAAAGGCTGGAAATTCTTACTCTTGGAAATAATTTTATAGCCTAATGTACACCCTTATTGGGTTAGTCACAGGACCCCGAATCTCCTATCCTTATAGGAGAAGCCTAATTATAGTATTAACAAACTAAAATGGGTGTCTCGTTGGACATTCAGGTGCTGTAGGTCAAAGAATACTGAACAACAGTTTATAAAGGCTGGAAATTCTTACTCTTGGAAATAATTTTATAGCCTAATGTACACCCTTATTGGGTTAGTCACAGGACCCCGAATCTCCTATCCTTATAGGAGAAGCCTAATTATAGTATTAACAAACTAAAATGGGTGTCTCGTTGGACATTCAGGTGCTGTAGGTCAAAGAATACTGAACAACAGTTTATAAAGGCTGGAAATTCTTACTCTTGGAAATAATTTTATAGCCTAATGTACACCCTTATTGGGTTAGTCACAGGACCCCGAATCTCCTATCCTTATAGGAGAAGCCTAATTATAGTATTAACAAACTAAAATGGGTGTCTCGTTGGACATTCAGGTGCTGTAGGTCAAAGAATACTGAACAACAGTTTATAAAGGCTGGAAATTCTTACTCTTGGAAATAATTTTATAGCCTAATGTACACCCTTATTGGGTTAGTCACAGGACCCCGAATCTCCTATCCTTATAGGAGAAGCCTAATTATAGTATTAACAAACTAAAATGGGTGTCTCGTTGGACATTCAGGTGCTGTAGGTCAAAGAATACTGAACAACAGTTTATAAAGGCTGGAAATTCTTACTCTTGGAAATAATTTTATAGCCTAATGTACACCCTTATTGGGTTAGTCACAGGACCCCGAATCTCCTATCCTTATAGGAGAAGCCTAATTATAGTATTAACAAACTAAAATGGGTGTCTCGTTGGACATTCAGGTGCTGTAGGTCAAAGAATACTGAACAACAGTTTATAAAGGCTGGAAATTCTTACTCTTGGAAATAATTTTATAGCCTAATGTACACCCTTATTGGGTTAGTCACAGGACCCCGAATCTCCTATCCTTATAGGAGAAGCCTAATTATAGTATTAACAAACTAAAATGGGTGTCTCGTTGGACATTCAGGTGCTGTAGGTCAAAGAATACTGAACAACAGTTTATAAAGGCTGGAAATTCTTACTCTTGGAAATAATTTTATAGCCTAATGTACACCCTTATTGGGTTAGTCACAGGACCCCGAATCTCCTATCCTTATAGGAGAAGCCTAATTATAGTATTAACAAACTAAAATGGGTGTCTCGTTGGACATTCAGGTGCTGTAGGTCAAAGAATACTGAACAACAGTTTATAAAGGCTGGAAATTCTTACTCTTGGAAATAATTTTATAGCCTAATGTACACCCTTATTGGGTTAGTCACAGGACCCCGAATCTCCTATCCTTATAGGAGAAGCCTAATTATAGTATTAACAAACTAAAATGGGTGTCTCGTTGGACATTCAGGTGCTGTAGGTCAAAGAATACTGAACAACAGTTTATAAAGGCTGGAAATTCTTACTCTTGGAAATAATTTTATAGCCTAATGTACACCCTTATTGGGTTAGTCACAGGACCCCGAATCTCCTATCCTTATAGGAGAAGCCTAATTATAGTATTAACAAACTAAAATGGGTGTCTCGTTGGACATTCAGGTGCTGTAGGTCAAAGAATACTGAACAACAGTTTATAAAGGCTGGAAATTCTTACTCTTGGAAATAATTTTATAGCCTAATGTACACCCTTATTGGGTTAGTCACAGGACCCCGAATCTCCTATCCTTATAGGAGAAGCCTAATTATAGTATTAACAAACTAAAATGGGTGTCTCGTTGGACATTCAGGTGCTGTAGGTCAAAGAATACTGAACAACAGTTTATAAAGGCTGGAAATTCTTACTCTTGGAAATAATTTTATAGCCTAATGTACACCCTTATTGGGTTAGTCACAGGACCCCGAATCTCCTATCCTTATAGGAGAAGCCTAATTATAGTATTAACAAACTAAAATGGGTGTCTCGTTGGACATTCAGGTGCTGTAGGTCAAAGAATACTGAACAACAGTTTATAAAGGCTGGAAATTCTTACTCTTGGAAATAATTTTATAGCCTAATGTACACCCTTATTGGGTTAGTCACAGGACCCCGAATCTCCTATCCTTATAGGAGAAGCCTAATTATAGTATTAACAAACTAAAATGGGTGTCTCGTTGGACATTCAGGTGCTGTAGGTCAAAGAATACTGAACAACAGTTTATAAAGGCTGGAAATTCTTACTCTTGGAAATAATTTTATAGCCTAATGTACACCCTTATTGGGTTAGTCACAGGACCCCGAATCTCCTATCCTTATAGGAGAAGCCTAATTATAGTATTAACAAACTAAAATGGGTGTCTCGTTGGACATTCAGGTGCTGTAGGTCAAAGAATACTGAACAACAGTTTATAAAGGCTGGAAATTCTTACTCTTGGAAATAATTTTATAGCCTAATGTACACCCTTATTGGGTTAGTCACAGGACCCCGAATCTCCTATCCTTATAGGAGAAGCCTAATTATAGTATTAACAAACTAAAATGGGTGTCTCGTTGGACATTCAGGTGCTGTAGGTCAAAGAATACTGAACAACAGTTTATAAAGGCTGGAAATTCTTACTCTTGGAAATAATTTTATAGCCTAATGTACACCCTTATTGGGTTAGTCACAGGACCCCGAATCTCCTATCCTTATAGGAGAAGCCTAATTATAGTATTAACAAACTAAAATGGGTGTCTCGTTGGACATTCAGGTGCTGTAGGTCAAAGAATACTGAACAACAGTTTATAAAGGCTGGAAATTCTTACTCTTGGAAATAATTTTATAGCCTAATGTACACCCTTATTGGGTTAGTCACAGGACCCCGAATCTCCTATCCTTATAGGAGAAGCCTAATTATAGTATTAACAAACTAAAATGGGTGTCTCGTTGGACATTCAGGTGCTGTAGGTCAAAGAATACTGAACAACAGTTTATAAAGGCTGGAAATTCTTACTCTTGGAAATAATTTTATAGCCTAATGTACACCCTTATTGGGTTAGTCACAGGACCCCGAATCTCCTATCCTTATAGGAGAAGCCTAATTATAGTATTAACAAACTAAAATGGGTGTCTCGTTGGACATTCAGGTGGTGTAGGTCAAAGAATACTGAACAACAGTTTATAAAGGCTGGAAATTCTTACTCTTGGAAATAATTTTATAGCCTAATGTACACCCTTATTGGGTTAGTCACAGGACCCCGAATCTCCTATCCTTATAGGAGAAGCCTAATTATAGTATTAACAAACTAAAATGGGTGTCTCGTTGGACATTCAGGTGCTGTAGGTCAAAGAATACTGAACAACAGTTTATAAAGGCTGGAAATTCTTACTCTTGGAAATAATTTTATAGCCTAATGTACACCCTTATTGGGTTAGTCACAGGACCCCGAATCTCCTATCCTTATAGGAGAAGCCTAATTATAGTATTAACAAACTAAAATGGGTGTCTCGTTGGACATTCAGGTGCTGTAGGTCAAAGAATACTGAACAACAGTTTATAAAGGCTGGAAATTCTTACTCTTGGAAATAATTTTATAGCCTAATGTACACCCTTATTGGGTTAGTCACAGGACCCCGAATCTCCTATCCTTATAGGAGAAGCCTAATTATAGTATTAACAAACTAAAATGGGTGTCTCGTTGGACATTCAGGTGCTGTAGGTCAAAGAATACTGAACAACAGTTTATAAAGGCTGGAAATTCTTACTCTTGGAAATAATTTTATAGCCTAATGTACACCCTTATTGGGTTAGTCACAGGACCCCGAATCTCCTATCCTTATAGGAGAAGCCTAATTATAGTATTAACAAACTAAAATGGGTGTCTCGTTGGACATTCAGGTGCTGTAGGTCAAAGAATACTGAACAACAGTTTATAAAGGCTGGAAATTCTTACTCTTGGAAATAATTTTATAGCC
Organism: Ambrosia x helenae; assembly: GCA_030844895.1. Classification (NCBI taxonomy): domain Eukaryota; kingdom Viridiplantae; phylum Streptophyta; class Magnoliopsida; order Asterales; family Asteraceae; genus Ambrosia; species Ambrosia x helenae. The sequence goes on along the minus strand of JAUTDX010007387.1, from coordinate 55,759 downwards.
TAATGTACACCCTTATTGGGTTAGTCACAGGACCCCGAATCTCCTATCCTTATAGGAGAAGCCTAATTATAGTATTAACAAACTAAAATGGGTGTCTCGTTGGACATTCAGGTGCTGTAGGTCAAAGAATACTGAACAACAGTTTATAAAGGCTGGAAATTCTTACTCTTGGAAATAATTTTATAGCCTAATGTACACCCTTATTGGGTTAGTCACAGGACCCCGAATCTCCTATCCTTATAGGAGAAGCCTAATTATAGTATTAACAAACTAAAATGGGTGTCTCGTTGGACATTCAGGTGCTGTAGGTCAAAGAATACTGAACAACAGTTTATAAAGGCTGGAAATTCTTACTCTTGGAAATAATTTTATAGCCTAATGTACACCCTTATTGGGTTAGTCACAGGACCCCGAATCTCCTATCCTTATAGGAGAAGCCTAATTATAGTATTAACAAACTAAAATGGGTGTCTCGTTGGACATTCAGGTGCTGTAGGTCAAAGAATACTGAACAACAGTTTATAAAGGCTGGAAATTCTTACTCTTGGAAATAATTTTATAGCCTAATGTACACCCTTATTGGGTTAGTCACAGGACCCCGAATCTCCTATCCTTATAGGAGAAGCCTAATTATAGTATTAACAAACTAAAATGGGTGTCTCGTTGGACATTCAGGTGCTGTAGGTCAAAGAATACTGAACAACAGTTTATAAAGGCTGGAAATTCTTACTCTTGGAAATAATTTTATAGCCTAATGTACACCCTTATTGGGTTAGTCACAGGACCCCGAATCTCCTATCCTTATAGGAGAAGCCTAATTATAGTATTAACAAACTAAAATGGGTGTCTCGTTGGACATTCAGGTGCTGTAGGTCAAAGAATACTGAACAACAGTTTATAAAGGCTGGAAATTCTTACTCTTGGAAATAATTTTATAGCCTAATGTACACCCTTATTGGGTTAGTCACAGGACCCCGAATCTCCTATCCTTATAGGAGAAGCCTAATTATAGTATTAACAAACTAAAATGGGTGTCTCGTTGGACATTCAGGTGCTGTAGGTCAAAGAATACTGAACAACAGTTTATAAAGGCTGGAAATTCTTACTCTTGGAAATAATTTTATAGCCTAATGTACACCCTTATTGGGTTAGTCACAGGACCCCGAATCTCCTATCCTTATAGGAGAAGCCTAATTATAGTATTAACAAACTAAAATGGGTGTCTCGTTGGACATTCAGGTGCTGTAGGTCAAAGAATACTGAACAACAGTTTATAAAGGCTGGAAATTCTTACTCTTGGAAATAATTTTATAGCCTAATGTACACCCTTATTGGGTTAGTCACAGGACCCCGAATCTCCTATCCTTATAGGAGAAGCCTAATTATAGTATTAACAAACTAAAATGGGTGTCTCGTTGGACATTCAGGTGCTGTAGGTCAAAGAATACTGAACAACAGTTTATAAAGGCTGGAAATTCTTACTCTTGGAAATAATTTTATAGCCTAATGTACACCCTTATTGGGTTAGTCACAGGACCCCGAATCTCCTATCCTTATAGGAGAAGCCTAATTATAGTATTAACAAACTAAAATGGGTGTCTCGTTGGACATTCAGGTGCTGTAGGTCAAAGAATACTGAACAACAGTTTATAAAGGCTGGAAATTCTTACTCTTGGAAATAATTTTATAGCCTAATGTACACCCTTATTGGGTTAGTCACAGGACCCCGAATCTCCTATCCTTATAGGAGAAGCCTAATTATAGTATTAACAAACTAAAATGGGTGTCTCGTTGGACATTCAGGTGCTGTAGGTCAAAGAATACTGAACAACAGTTTATAAAGGCTGGAAATTCTTACTCTTGGAAATAATTTTATAGCCTAATGTACACCCTTATTGGGTTAGTCACAGGACCCCGAATCTCCTATCCTTATAGGAGAAGCCTAATTATAGTATTAACAAACTAAAATGGGTGTCTCGTTGGACATTCAGTGCTGTAGGTCAAAGAATACTGAACAACAGTTTATAAAGGCTGGAAATTCTTACTCTTGGAAATAATTTTATAGCCTAATGTACACCCTTATTGGGTTAGTCACAGGACCCCGAATCTCCTATCCTTATAGGAGAAGCCTAATTATAGTATTAACAAACTAAAATGGGTGTCTCGTTGGACATTCAGGTGCTGTAGGTCAAAGAATACTGAACAACAGTTTATAAAGGCTGGAAATTCTTACTCTTGGAAATAATTTTATAGCCTAATGTACACCCTTATTGGGTTAGTCACAGGACCCCGAATCTCCTATCCTTATAGGAGAAGCCTAATTATAGTATTAACAAACTAAAATGGGTGTCTCGTTGGACATTCAGGTGCTGTAGGTCAAAGAATACTGAACAACAGTTTATAAAGGCTGGAAATTCTTACTCTTGGAAATAATTTTATAGCCTAATGTACACCCTTATTGGGTTAGTCACAGGACCCCGAATCTCCTATCCTTATAGGAGAAGCCTAATTATAGTATTAACAAACTAAAATGGGTGTCTCGTTGGACATTCAGGTGCTGTAGGTCAAAGAATACTGAACAACAGTTTATAAAGGCTGGAAATTCTTACTCTTGGAAATAATTTTATAGCCTAATGTACACCCTTATTGGGTTAGTCACAGGACCCCGAATCTCCTATCCTTATAGGAGAAGCCTAATTATAGTATTAACAAACTAAAATGGGTGTCTCGTTGGACATTCAGGTGGTGTAGGTCAAAGAATACTGAACAACAGTTTATAAAGGCTGGAAATTCTTACTCTTGGAAATAATTTTATAGCCTAATGTACACCCTTATTGGGTTAGTCACAGGACCCCGAATCTCCTATCCTTATAGGAGAAGCCTAATTATAGTATTAACAAACTAAAATGGGTGTCTCGTTGGACATTCAGGTGCTGTAGGTCAAAGAATACTGAACAACAGTTTATAAAGGCTGGAAATTCTTACTCTTGGAAATAATTTTATAGCCTAATGTACACCCTTATTGGGTTAGTCACAGGACCCCGAATCTCCTATCCTTATAGGAGAAGCCTAATTATAGTATTAACAAACTAAAATGGGTGTCTCGTTGGACATTCAGGTGCTGTAGGTCAAAGAATACTGAACAACAGTTTATAAAGGCTGGAAATTCTTACTCTTGGAAATAATTTTATAGCCTAATGTACACCCTTATTGGGTTAGTCACAGGACCCCGAATCTCCTATCCTTATAGGAGAAGCCTAATTATAGTATTAACAAACTAAAATGGGTGTCTCGTTGGACATTCAGGTGCTGTAGGTCAAAGAATACTGAACAACAGTTTATAAAGGCTGGAAATTCTTACTCTTGGAAATAATTTTATAGCCTAATGTACACCCTTATTGGGTTAGTCACAGGACCCCGAATCTCCTATCCTTATAGGAGAAGCCTAATTATAGTATTAACAAACTAAAATGGGTGTCTCGTTGGACATTCAGGTGCTGTAGGTCAAAGAATACTGAACAACAGTTTATAAAGGCTGGAAATTCTTACTCTTGGAAATAATTTTATAGCCTAATGTACACCCTTATTGGGTTAGTCACAGGACCCCGAATCTCCTATCCTTATAGGAGAAGCCTAATTATAGTATTAACAAACTAAAATGGGTGTCTCGTTGGACATTCAGGTGCTGTAGGTCAAAGAATACTGAACAACAGTTTATAAAGGCTGGAAATTCTTACTCTTGGAAATAATTTTATAGCCTAATGTACACCCTTATTGGGTTAGTCACAGGACCCCGAATCTCCTATCCTTATAGGAGAAGCCTAATTATAGTATTAACAAACTAAAATGGGTGTCTCGTTGGACATTCAGGTGCTGTAGGTCAAAGAATACTGAACAACAGTTTATAAAGGCTGGAAATTCTTACTCTTGGAAATAATTTTATAGCCTAATGTACACCCTTATTGGGTTAGTCACAGGACCCCGAATCTCCTATCCTTATAGGAGAAGCCTAATTATAGTATTAACAAACTAAAATGGGTGTCTCGTTGGACATTCAGGTGCTGTAGGTCAAAGAATACTGAACAACAGTTTATAAAGGCTGGAAATTCTTACTCTTGGAAATAATTTTATAGCCTAATGTACACCCTTATTGGGTTAGTCACAGGACCCCGAATCTCCTATCCTTATAGGAGAAGCCTAATTATAGTATTAACAAACTAAAATGGGTGTCTCGTTGGACATTCAGGTGCTGTAGGTCAAAGAATACTGAACAACAGTTTATAAAGGCTGGAAATTCTTACTCTTGGAAATAATTTTATAGCCTAATGTACACCCTTATTGGGTTAGTCACAGGACCCCGAATCTCCTATCCTTATAGGAGAAGCCTAATTATAGTATTAACAAACTAAAATGGGTGTCTCGTTGGACATTCAGGTGCTGTAGGTCAAAGAATACTGAACAACAGTTTATAAAGGCTGGAAATTCTTACTCTTGGAAATAATTTTATAGCCTAATGTACACCCTTATTGGGTTAGTCACAGGACCCCGAATCTCCTATCCTTATAGGAGAAGCCTAATTATAGTATTAACAAACTAAAATGGGTGTCTCGTTGGACATTCAGGTGCTGTAGGTCAAAGAATACTGAACAACAGTTTATAAAGGCTGGAAATTCTTACTCTTGGAAATAATTTTATAGCCTAATGTACACCCTTATTGGGTTAGTCACAGGACCCCGAATCTCCTATCCTTATAGGAGAAGCCTAATTATAGTATTAACAAACTAAAATGGGTGTCTCGTTGGACATTCAGGTGCTGTAGGTCAAAGAATACTGAACAACAGTTTATAAAGGCTGGAAATTCTTACTCTTGGAAATAATTTTATAGCCTAATGTACACCCTTATTGGGTTAGTCACAGGACCCCGAATCTCCTATCCTTATAGGAGAAGCCTAATTATAGTATTAACAAACTAAAATGGGTGTCTCGTTGGACATTCAGGTGCTGTAGGTCAAAGAATACTGAACAACAGTTTATAAAGGCTGGAAATTCTTACTCTTGGAAATAATTTTATAGCCTAATGTACACCCTTATTGGGTTAGTCACAGGACCCCGAATCTCCTATCCTTATAGGAGAAGCCTAATTATAGTATTAACAAACTAAAATGGGTGTCTCGTTGGACATTCAGGTGCTGTAGGTCAAAGAATACTGAACAACAGTTTATAAAGGCTGGAAATTCTTACTCTTGGAAATAATTTTATAGCCTAATGTACACCCTTATTGGGTTAGTCACAGGACCCCGAATCTCCTATCCTTATAGGAGAAGCCTAATTATAGTATTAACAAACTAAAATGGGTGTCTCGTTGGACATTCAGGTGCTGTAGGTCAAAGAATACTGAACAACAGTTTATAAAGGCTGGAAATTCTTACTCTTGGAAATAATTTTATAGCCTAATGTACACCCTTATTGGGTTAGTCACAGGACCCCGAATCTCCTATCCTTATAGGAGAAGCCTAATTATAGTATTAACAAACTAAAATGGGTGTCTCGTTGGACATTCAGGTGCTGTAGGTCAAAGAATACTGAACAACAGTTTATAAAGGCTGGAAATTCTTACTCTTGGAAATAATTTTATAGCCTAATGTACACCCTTATTGGGTTAGTCACAGGACCCCGAATCTCCTATCCTTATAGGAGAAGCCTAATTATAGTATTAACAAACTAAAATGGGTGTCTCGTTGGACATTCAGGTGCTGTAGGTCAAAGAATACTGAACAACAGTTTATAAAGGCTGGAAATTCTTACTCTTGGAAATAATTTTATAGCCTAATGTACACCCTTATTGGGTTAGTCACAGGACCCCGAATCTCCTATCCTTATAGGAGAAGCCTAATTATAGTATTAACAAACTAAAATGGGTGTCTCGTTGGACATTCAGGTGCTGTAGGTCAAAGAATACTGAACAACAGTTTATAAAGGCTGGAAATTCTTACTCTTGGAAATAATTTTATAGCCTAATGTACACCCTTATTGGGTTAGTCACAGGACCCCGAATCTCCTATCCTTATAGGAGAAGCCTAATTATAGTATTAACAAACTAAAATGGGTGTCTCGTTGGACATTCAGGTGCTGTAGGTCAAAGAATACTGAACAACAGTTTATAAAGGCTGGAAATTCTTACTCTTGGAAATAATTTTATAGCCTAATGTACACCCTTATTGGGTTAGTCACAGGACCCCGAATCTCCTATCCTTATAGGAGAAGCCTAATTATAGTATTAACAAACTAAAATGGGTGTCTCGTTGGACATTCAGGTGTGTAGGTCAAAGAATACTGAACAACAGTTTATAAAGGCTGGAAATTCTTACTCTTGGAAATAATTTTATAGCCTAATGTACACCCTTATTGGGTTAGTCACAGGACCCCGAATCTCCTATCCTTATAGGAGAAGCCTAATTATAGTATTAACAAACTAAAATGGGTGTCTCGTTGGACATTCAGGTGCTGTAGGTCAAAGAATACTGAACAACAGTTTATAAAGGCTGGAAATTCTTACTCTTGGAAATAATTTTATAGCCTAATGTACACCCTTATTGGGTTAGTCACAGGACCCCGAATCTCCTATCCTTATAGGAGAAGCCTAATTATAGTATTAACAAACTAAAATGGGTGTCTCGTTGGACATTCAGGTGCTGTAGGTCAAAGAATACTGAACAACAGTTTATAAAGGCTGGAAATTCTTACTCTTGGAAATAATTTTATAGCCTAATGTACACCCTTATTGGGTTAGTCACAGGACCCCGAATCTCCTATCCTTATAGGAGAAGCCTAATTATAGTATTAACAAACTAAAATGGGTGTCTCGTTGGACATTCAGGTGCTGTAGGTCAAAGAATACTGAACAACAGTTTATAAAGGCTGGAAATTCTTACTCTTGGAAATAATTTTATAGCCTAATGTACACCCTTATTGGGTTAGTCACAGGACCCCGAATCTCCTATCCTTATAGGAGAAGCCTAATTATAGTATTAACAAACTAAAATGGGTGTCTCGTTGGACATTCAGGTGCTGTAGGTCAAAGAATACTGAACAACAGTTTATAAAGGCTGGAAATTCTTACTCTTGGAAATAATTTTATAGCCTAATGTACACCCTTATTGGGTTAGTCACAGGACCCCGAATCTCCTATCCTTATAGGAGAAGCCTAATTATAGTATTAACAAACTAAAATGGGTGTCTCGTTGGACATTCAGGTGCTGTAGGTCAAAGAATACTGAACAACAGTTTATAAAGGCTGGAAATTCTTACTCTTGGAAATAATTTTATAGCCTAATGTACACCCTTATTGGGTTAGTCACAGGACCCCGAATCTCCTATCCTTATAGGAGAAGCCTAATTATAGTATTAACAAACTAAAATGGGTGTCTCGTTGGACATTCAGGTGCTGTAGGTCAAAGAATACTGAACAACAGTTTATAAAGGCTGGAAATTCTTACTCTTGGAAATAATTTTATAGCCTAATGTACACCCTTATTGGGTTAGTCACAGGACCCCGAATCTCCTATCCTTATAGGAGAAGCCTAATTATAGTATTAACAAACTAAAATGGGTGTCTCGTTGGACATTCAGGTGCTGTAGGTCAAAGAATACTGAACAACAGTTTATAAAGGCTGGAAATTCTTACTCTTGGAAATAATTTTATAGCCTAATGTACACCCTTATTGGGTTAGTCACAGGACCCCGAATCTCCTATCCTTATAGGAGAAGCCTAATTATAGTATTAACAAACTAAAATGGGTGTCTCGTTGGACATTCAGGTGCTGTAGGTCAAAGAATACTGAACAACAGTTTATAAAGGCTGGAAATTCTTACTCTTGGAAATAATTTTATAGCCTAATGTACACCCTTATTGGGTTAGTCACAGGACCCCGAATCTCCTATCCTTATAGGAGAAGCCTAATTATAGTATTAACAAACTAAAATGGGTGTCTCGTTGGACATTCAGGTGCTGTAGGTCAAAGAATACTGAACAACAGTTTATAAAGGCTGGAAATTCTTACTCTTGGAAATAATTTTATAGCCTAATGTACACCCTTATTGGGTTAGTCACAGGACCCCGAATCTCCTATCCTTATAGGAGAAGCCTAATTATAGTATTAACAAACTAAAATGGGTGTCTCGTTGGACATTCAGGTGCTGTAGGTCAAAGAATACTGAACAACAGTTTATAAAGGCTGGAAATTCTTACTCTTGGAAATAATTTTATAGCCTAATGTACACCCTTATTGGGTTAGTCACAGGACCCCGAATCTCCTATCCTTATAGGAGAAGCCTAATTATAGTATTAACAAACTAAAATGGGTGTCTCGTTGGACATTCAGGTGCTGTAGGTCAAAGAATACTGAACAACAGTTTATAAAGGCTGGAAATTCTTACTCTTGGAAATAATTTTATAGCCTAATGTACACCCTTATTGGGTTAGTCACAGGACCCCGAATCTCCTATCCTTATAGGAGAAGCCTAATTATAGTATTAACAAACTAAAATGGGTGTCTCGTTGGACATTCAGGTGCTGTAGGTCAAAGAATACTGAACAACAGTTTATAAAGGCTGGAAATTCTTACTCTTGGAAATAATTTTATAGCCTAATGTACACCCTTATTGGGTTAGTCACAGGACCCCGAATCTCCTATCCTTATAGGAGAAGCCTAATTATAGTATTAACAAACTAAAATGGGTGTCTCGTTGGACATTCAGGTGCTGTAGGTCAAAGAATACTGAACAACAGTTTATAAAGGCTGGAAATTCTTACTCTTGGAAATAATTTTATAGCCTAATGTACACCCTTATTGGGTTAGTCACAGGACCCCGAATCTCCTATCCTTATAGGAGAAGCCTAATTATAGTATTAACAAACTAAAATGGGTGTCTCGTTGGACATTCAGGTGCTGTAGGTCAAAGAATACTGAACAACAGTTTATAAAGGCTGGAAATTCTTACTCTTGGAAATAATTTTATAGCCTAATGTACACCCTTATTGGGTTAGTCACAGGACCCCGAATCTCCTATCCTTATAGGAGAAGCCTAATTATAGTATTAACAAACTAAAATGGGTGTCTCGTTGGACATTCAGGTGCTGTAGGTCAAAGAATACTGAACAACAGTTTATAAAGGCTGGAAATTCTTACTCTTGGAAATAATTTTATAGCCTAATGTACACCCTTATTGGGTTAGTCACAGGACCCCGAATCTCCTATCCTTATAGGAGAAGCCTAATTATAGTATTAACAAACTAAAATGGGTGTCTCGTTGGACATTCAGGTGCTGTAGGTCAAAGAATACTGAACAACAGTTTATAAAGGCTGGAAATTCTTACTCTTGGAAATAATTTTATAGCCTAATGTACACCCTTATTGGGTTAGTCACAGGACCCCGAATCTCCTATCCTTATAGGAGAAGCCTAATTATAGTATTAACAAACTAAAATGGGTGTCTCGTTGGACATTCAGGTGCTGTAGGTCAAAGAATACTGAACAACAGTTTATAAAGGCTGGAAATTCTTACTCTTGGAAATAATTTTATAGCCTAATGTACACCCTTATTGGGTTAGTCACAGGACCCCGAATCTCCTATCCTTATAGGAGAAGCCTAATTATAGTATTAACAAACTAAAATGGGTGTCTCGTTGGACATTCAGGTGCTGTAGGTCAAAGAATACTGAACAACAGTTTATAAAGGCTGGAAATTCTTACTCTTGGAAATAATTTTATAGCCTAATGTACACCCTTATTGGGTTAGTCACAGGACCCCGAATCTCCTATCCTTATAGGAGAAGCCTAATTATAGTATTAACAAACTAAAATGGGTGTCTCGTTGGACATTCAGGTGCTGTAGGTCAAAGAATACTGAACAACAGTTTATAAAGGCTGGAAATTCTTACTCTTGGAAATAATTTTATAGCCTAATGTACACCCTTATTGGGTTAGTCACAGGACCCCGAATCTCCTATCCTTATAGGAGAAGCCTAATTATAGTATTAACAAACTAAAATGGGTGTCTCGTTGGACATTCAGGTGCTGTAGGTCAAAGAATACTGAACAACAGTTTATAAAGGCTGGAAATTCTTACTCTTGGAAATAATTTTATAGCCTAATGTACACCCTTATTGGGTTAGTCACAGGACCCCGAATCTCCTATCCTTATAGGAGAAGCCTAATTATAGTATTAACAAACTAAAATGGGTGTCTCGTTGGACATTCAGGTGCTGTAGGTCAAAGAATACTGAACAACAGTTTATAAAGGCTGGAAATTCTTACTCTTGGAAATAATTTTATAGCCTAATGTACACCCTTATTGGGTTAGTCACAGGACCCCGAATCTCCTATCCTTATAGGAGAAGCCTAATTATAGTATTAACAAACTAAAATGGGTGTCTCGTTGGACATTCAGGTGCTGTAGGTCAAAGAATACTGAACAACAGTTTATAAAGGCTGGAAATTCTTACTCTTGGAAATAATTTTATAGCCTAATGTACACCCTTATTGGGTTAGTCACAGGACCCCGAATCTCCTATCCTTATAGGAGAAGCCTAATTATAGTATTAACAAACTAAAATGGGTGTCTCGTTGGACATTCAGGTGCTGTAGGTCAAAGAATACTGAACAACAGTTTATAAAGGCTGGAAATTCTTACTCTTGGAAATAATTTTATAGCCTAATGTACACCCTTATTGGGTTAGTCACAGGACCCCGAATCTCCTATCCTTATAGGAGAAGCCTAATTATAGTATTAACAAACTAAAATGGGTGTCTCGTTGGACATTCAGGTGCTGTAGGTCAAAGAATACTGAACAACAGTTTATAAAGGCTGGAAATTCTTACTCTTGGAAATAATTTTATAGCCTAATGTACACCCTTATTGGGTTAGTCACAGGACCCCGAATCTCCTATCCTTATAGGAGAAGCCTAATTATAGTATTAACAAACTAAAATGGGTGTCTCGTTGGACATTCAGGTGCTGTAGGTCAAAGAATACTGAACAACAGTTTATAAAGGCTGGAAATTCTTACTCTTGGAAATAATTTTATAGCCTAATGTACACCCTTATTGGGTTAGTCACAGGACCCCGAATCTCCTATCCTTATAGGAGAAGCCTAATTATAGTATTAACAAACTAAAATGGGTGTCTCGTTGGACATTCAGGTGCTGTAGGTCAAAGAATACTGAACAACAGTTTATAAAGGCTGGAAATTCTTACTCTTGGAAATAATTTTATAGCCTAATGTACACCCTTATTGGGTTAGTCACAGGACCCCGAATCTCCTATCCTTATAGGAGAAGCCTAATTATAGTATTAACAAACTAAAATGGGTGTCTCGTTGGACATTCAGGTGCTGTAGGTCAAAGAATACTGAACAACAGTTTATAAAGGCTGGAAATTCTTACTCTTGGAAATAATTTTATAGCCTAATGTACACCCTTATTGGGTTAGTCACAGGACCCCGAATCTCCTATCCTTATAGGAGAAGCCTAATTATAGTATTAACAAACTAAAATGGGTGTCTCGTTGGACATTCAGGTGCTGTAGGTCAAAGAATACTGAACAACAGTTTATAAAGGCTGGAAATTCTTACTCTTGGAAATAATTTTATAGCCTAATGTACACCCTTATTGGGTTAGTCACAGGACCCCGAATCTCCTATCCTTATAGGAGAAGCCTAATTATAGTATTAACAAACTAAAATGGGTGTCTCGTTGGACATTCAGGTGCTGTAGGTCAAAGAATACTGAACAACAGTTTATAAAGGCTGGAAATTCTTACTCTTGGAAATAATTTTATAGCCTAATGTACACCCTTATTGGGTTAGTCACAGGACCCCGAATCTCCTATCCTTATAGGAGAAGCCTAATTATAGTATTAACAAACTAAAATGGGTGTCTCGTTGGACATTCAGGTGCTGTAGGTCAAAGAATACTGAACAACAGTTTATAAAGGCTGGAAATTCTTACTCTTGGAAATAATTTTATAGCCTAATGTACACCCTTATTGGGTTAGTCACAGGACCCCGAATCTCCTATCCTTATAGGAGAAGCCTAATTATAGTATTAACAAACTAAAATGGGTGTCTCGTTGGACATTCAGGTGCTGTAGGTCAAAGAATACTGAACAACAGTTTATAAAGGCTGGAAATTCTTACTCTTGGAAATAATTTTATAGCCTAATGTACACCCTTATTGGGTTAGTCACAGGACCCCGAATCTCCTATCCTTATAGGAGAAGCCTAATTATAGTATTAACAAACTAAAATGGGTGTCTCGTTGGACATTCAGGTGCTGTAGGTCAAAGAATACTGAACAACAGTTTATAAAGGCTGGAAATTCTTACTCTTGGAAATAATTTTATAGCCTAATGTACACCCTTATTGGGTTAGTCACAGGACCCCGAATCTCCTATCCTTATAGGAGAAGCCTAATTATAGTATTAACAAACTAAAATGGGTGTCTCGTTGGACATTCAGGTGCTGTAGGTCAAAGAATACTGAACAACAGTTTATAAAGGCTGGAAATTCTTACTCTTGGAAATAATTTTATAGCCTAATGTACACCCTTATTGGGTTAGTCACAGGACCCCGAATCTCCTATCCTTATAGGAGAAGCCTAATTATAGTATTAACAAACTAAAATGGGTGTCTCGTTGGACATTCAGGTGCTGTAGGTCAAAGAATACTGAACAACAGTTTATAAAGGCTGGAAATTCTTACTCTTGGAAATAATTTTATAGCCTAATGTACACCCTTATTGGGTTAGTCACAGGACCCCGAATCTCCTATCCTTATAGGAGAAGCCTAATTATAGTATTAACAAACTAAAATGGGTGTCTCGTTGGACATTCAGGTGCTGTAGGTCAAAGAATACTGAACAACAGTTTATAAAGGCTGGAAATTCTTACTCTTGGAAATAATTTTATAGCCTAATGTACACCCTTATTGGGTTAGTCACAGGACCCCGAATCTCCTATCCTTATAGGAGAAGCCTAATTATAGTATTAACAAACTAAAATGGGTGTCTCGTTGGACATTCAGGTGCTGTAGGTCAAAGAATACTGAACAACAGTTTATAAAGGCTGGAAATTCTTACTCTTGGAAATAATTTTATAGCCTAATGTACACCCTTATTGGGTTAGTCACAGGACCCCGAATCTCCTATCCTTATAGGAGAAGCCTAATTATAGTATTAACAAACTAAAATGGGTGTCTCGTTGGACATTCAGGTGCTGTAGGTCAAAGAATACTGAACAACAGTTTATAAAGGCTGGAAATTCTTACTCTTGGAAATAATTTTATAGCCTAATGTACACCCTTATTGGGTTAGTCACAGGACCCCGAATCTCCTATCCTTATAGGAGAAGCCTAATTATAGTATTAACAAACTAAAATGGGTGTCTCGTTGGACATTCAGGTGCTGTAGGTCAAAGAATACTGAACAACAGTTTATAAAGGCTGGAAATTCTTACTCTTGGAAATAATTTTATAGCCTAATGTACACCCTTATTGGGTTAGTCACAGGACCCCGAATCTCCTATCCTTATAGGAGAAGCCTAATTATAGTATTAACAAACTAAAATGGGTGTCTCGTTGGACATTCAGGTGCTGTAGGTCAAAGAATACTGAACAACAGTTTATAAAGGCTGGAAATTCTTACTCTTGGAAATAATTTTATAGCCTAATGTACACCCTTATTGGGTTAGTCACAGGACCCCGAATCTCCTATCCTTATAGGAGAAGCCTAATTATAGTATTAACAAACTAAAATGGGTGTCTCGTTGGACATTCAGGTGCTGTAGGTCAAAGAATACTGAACAACAGTTTATAAAGGCTGGAAATTCTTACTCTTGGAAATAATTTTATAGCCTAATGTACACCCTTATTGGGTTAGTCACAGGACCCCGAATCTCCTATCCTTATAGGAGAAGCCTAATTATAGTATTAACAAACTAAAATGGGTGTCTCGTTGGACATTCAGGTGCTGTAGGTCAAAGAATACTGAACAACAGTTTATAAAGGCTGGAAATTCTTACTCTTGGAAATAATTTTATAGCCTAATGTACACCCTTATTGGGTTAGTCACAGGACCCCGAATCTCCTATCCTTATAGGAGAAGCCTAATTATAGTATTAACAAACTAAAATGGGTGTCTCGTTGGACATTCAGGTGCTGTAGGTCAAAGAATACTGAACAACAGTTTATAAAGGCTGGAAATTCTTACTCTTGGAAATAATTTTATAGCCTAATGTACACCCTTATTGGGTTAGTCACAGGACCCCGAATCTCCTATCCTTATAGGAGAAGCCTAATTATAGTATTAACAAACTAAAATGGGTGTCTCGTTGGACATTCAGGTGCTGTAGGTCAAAGAATACTGAACAACAGTTTATAAAGGCTGGAAATTCTTACTCTTGGAAATAATTTTATAGCCTAATGTACACCCTTATTGGGTTAGTCACAGGACCCCGAATCTCCTATCCTTATAGGAGAAGCCTAATTATAGTATTAACAAACTAAAATGGGTGTCTCGTTGGACATTCAGGTGCTGTAGGTCAAAGAATACTGAACAACAGTTTATAAAGGCTGGAAATTCTTACTCTTGGAAATAATTTTATAGCCTAATGTACACCCTTATTGGGTTAGTCACAGGACCCCGAATCTCCTATCCTTATAGGAGAAGCCTAATTATAGTATTAACAAACTAAAATGGGTGTCTCGTTGGACATTCAGGTGCTGTAGGTCAAAGAATACTGAACAACAGTTTATAAAGGCTGGAAATTCTTACTCTTGGAAATAATTTTATAGCCTAATGTACACCCTTATTGGGTTAGTCACAGGACCCCGAATCTCCTATCCTTATAGGAGAAGCCTAATTATAGTATTAACAAACTAAAATGGGTGTCTCGTTGGACATTCAGGTGCTGTAGGTCAAAGAATACTGAACAACAGTTTATAAAGGCTGGAAATTCTTACTCTTGGAAATAATTTTATAGCCTAATGTACACCCTTATTGGGTTAGTCACAGGACCCCGAATCTCCTATCCTTATAGGAGAAGCCTAATTATAGTATTAACAAACTAAAATGGGTGTCTCGTTGGACATTCAGGTGCTGTAGGTCAAAGAATACTGAACAACAGTTTATAAAGGCTGGAAATTCTTACTCTTGGAAATAATTTTATAGCCTAATGTACACCCTTATTGGGTTAGTCACAGGACCCCGAATCTCCTATCCTTATAGGAGAAGCCTAATTATAGTATTAACAAACTAAAATGGGTGTCTCGTTGGACATTCAGGTGCTGTAGGTCAAAGAATACTGAACAACAGTTTATAAAGGCTGGAAATTCTTACTCTTGGAAATAATTTTATAGCCTAATGTACACCCTTATTGGGTTAGTCACAGGACCCCGAATCTCCTATCCTTATAGGAGAAGCCTAATTATAGTATTAACAAACTAAAATGGGTGTCTCGTTGGACATTCAGGTGCTGTAGGTCAAAGAATACTGAACAACAGTTTATAAAGGCTGGAAATTCTTACTCTTGGAAATAATTTTATAGCCTAATGTACACCCTTATTGGGTTAGTCACAGGACCCCGAATCTCCTATCCTTATAGGAGAAGCCTAATTATAGTATTAACAAACTAAAATGGGTGTCTCGTTGGACATTCAGGTGCTGTAGGTCAAAGAATACTGAACAACAGTTTATAAAGGCTGGAAATTCTTACTCTTGGAAATAATTTTATAGCCTAATGTACACCCTTATTGGGTTAGTCACAGGACCCCGAATCTCCTATCCTTATAGGAGAAGCCTAATTATAGTATTAACAAACTAAAATGGGTGTCTCGTTGGACATTCAGGTGCTGTAGGTCAAAGAATACTGAACAACAGTTTATAAAGGCTGGAAATTCTTACTCTTGGAAATAATTTTATAGCCTAATGTACACCCTTATTGGGTTAGTCACAGGACCCCGAATCTCCTATCCTTATAGGAGAAGCCTAATTATAGTATTAACAAACTAAAATGGGTGTCTCGTTGGACATTCAGGTGCTGTAGGTCAAAGAATACTGAACAACAGTTTATAAAGGCTGGAAATTCTTACTCTTGGAAATAATTTTATAGCCTAATGTACACCCTTATTGGGTTAGTCACAGGACCCCGAATCTCCTATCCTTATAGGAGAAGCCTAATTATAGTATTAACAAACTAAAATGGGTGTCTCGTTGGACATTCAGGTGCTGTAGGTCAAAGAATACTGAACAACAGTTTATAAAGGCTGGAAATTCTTACTCTTGGAAATAATTTTATAGCCTAATGTACACCCTTATTGGGTTAGTCACAGGACCCCGAATCTCCTATCCTTATAGGAGAAGCCTAATTATAGTATTAACAAACTAAAATGGGTGTCTCGTTGGACATTCAGGTGCTGTAGGTCAAAGAATACTGAACAACAGTTTATAAAGGCTGGAAATTCTTACTCTTGGAAATAATTTTATAGCCTAATGTACACCCTTATTGGGTTAGTCACAGGACCCCGAATCTCCTATCCTTATAGGAGAAGCCTAATTATAGTATTAACAAACTAAAATGGGTGTCTCGTTGGACATTCAGGGCTGTAGGTCAAAGAATACTGAACAACAGTTTATAAAGGCTGGAAATTCTTACTCTTGGAAATAATTTTATAGCCTAATGTACACCCTTATTGGGTTAGTCACAGGACCCCGAATCTCCTATCCTTATAGGAGAAGCCTAATTATAGTATTAACAAACTAAAATGGGTGTCTCGTTGGACATTCAGGTGCTGTAGGTCAAAGAATACTGAACAACAGTTTATAAAGGCTGGAAATTCTTACTCTTGGAAATAATTTTATAGCCTAATGTACACCCTTATTGGGTTAGTCACAGGACCCCGAATCTCCTATCCTTATAGGAGAAGCCTAATTATAGTATTAACAAACTAAAATGGGTGTCTCGTTGGACATTCAGGTGCTGTAGGTCAAAGAATACTGAACAACAGTTTATAAAGGCTGGAAATTCTTACTCTTGGAAATAATTTTATAGCCTAATGTACACCCTTATTGGGTTAGTCACAGGACCCCGAATCTCCTATCCTTATAGGAGAAGCCTAATTATAGTATTAACAAACTAAAATGGGTGTCTCGTTGGACATTCAGGTGCTGTAGGTCAAAGAATACTGAACAACAGTTTATAAAGGCTGGAAATTCTTACTCTTGGAAATAATTTTATAGCCTAATGTACACCCTTATTGGGTTAGTCACAGGACCCCGAATCTCCTATCCTTATAGGAGAAGCCTAATTATAGTATTAACAAACTAAAATGGGTGTCTCGTTGGACATTCAGGTGCTGTAGGTCAAAGAATACTGAACAACAGTTTATAAAGGCTGGAAATTCTTACTCTTGGAAATAATTTTATAGCCTAATGTACACCCTTATTGGGTTAGTCACAGGACCCCGAATCTCCTATCCTTATAGGAGAAGCCTAATTATAGTATTAACAAACTAAAATGGGTGTCTCGTTGGACATTCAGGTGCTGTAGGTCAAAGAATACTGAACAACAGTTTATAAAGGCTGGAAATTCTTACTCTTGGAAATAATTTTATAGCCTAATGTACACCCTTATTGGGTTAGTCACAGGACCCCGAATCTCCTATCCTTATAGGAGAAGCCTAATTATAGTATTAACAAACTAAAATGGGTGTCTCGTTGGACATTCAGGTGCTGTAGGTCAAAGAATACTGAACAACAGTTTATAAAGGCTGGAAATTCTTACTCTTGGAAATAATTTTATAGCCTAATGTACACCCTTATTGGGTTAGTCACAGGACCCCGAATCTCCTATCCTTATAGGAGAAGCCTAATTATAGTATTAACAAACTAAAATGGGTGTCTCGTTGGACATTCAGGTGCTGTAGGTCAAAGAATACTGAACAACAGTTTATAAAGGCTGGAAATTCTTACTCTTGGAAATAATTTTATAGCCTAATGTACACCCTTATTGGGTTAGTCACAGGACCCCGAATCTCCTATCCTTATAGGAGAAGCCTAATTATAGTATTAACAAACTAAAATGGGTGTCTCGTTGGACATTCAGGTGCTGTAGGTCAAAGAATACTGAACAACAGTTTATAAAGGCTGGAAATTCTTACTCTTGGAAATAATTTTATAGCCTAATGTACACCCTTATTGGGTTAGTCACAGGACCCCGAATCTCCTATCCTTATAGGAGAAGCCTAATTATAGTATTAACAAACTAAAATGGGTGTCTCGTTGGACATTCAGGTGCTGTAGGTCAAAGAATACTGAACAACAGTTTATAAAGGCTGGAAATTCTTACTCTTGGAAATAATTTTATAGCCTAATGTACACCCTTATTGGGTTAGTCACAGGACCCCGAATCTCCTATCCTTATAGGAGAAGCCTAATTATAGTATTAACAAACTAAAATGGGTGTCTCGTTGGACATTCAGGTGCTGTAGGTCAAAGAATACTGAACAACAGTTTATAAAGGCTGGAAATTCTTACTCTTGGAAATAATTTTATAGCCTAATGTACACCCTTATTGGGTTAGTCACAGGACCCCGAATCTCCTATCCTTATAGGAGAAGCCTAATTATAGTATTAACAAACTAAAATGGGTGTCTCGTTGGACATTCAGGTGCTGTAGGTCAAAGAATACTGAACAACAGTTTATAAAGGCTGGAAATTCTTACTCTTGGAAATAATTTTATAGCCTAATGTACACCCTTATTGGGTTAGTCACAGGACCCCGAATCTCCTATCCTTATAGGAGAAGCCTAATTATAGTATTAACAAACTAAAATGGGTGTCTCGTTGGACATTCAGGTGCTGTAGGTCAAAGAATACTGAACAACAGTTTATAAAGGCTGGAAATTCTTACTCTTGGAAATAATTTTATAGCCTAATGTACACCCTTATTGGGTTAGTCACAGGACCCCGAATCTCCTATCCTTATAGGAGAAGCCTAATTATAGTATTAACAAACTAAAATGGGTGTCTCGTTGGACATTCAGGTGCTGTAGGTCAAAGAATACTGAACAACAGTTTATAAAGGCTGGAAATTCTTACTCTTGGAAATAATTTTATAGCCTAATGTACACCCTTATTGGGTTAGTCACAGGACCCCGAATCTCCTATCCTTATAGGAGAAGCCTAATTATAGTATTAACAAACTAAAATGGGTGTCTCGTTGGACATTCAGGTGCTGTAGGTCAAAGAATACTGAACAACAGTTTATAAAGGCTGGAAATTCTTACTCTTGGAAATAATTTTATAGCCTAATGTACACCCTTATTGGGTTAGTCACAGGACCCCGAATCTCCTATCCTTATAGGAGAAGCCTAATTATAGTATTAACAAACTAAAATGGGTGTCTCGTTGGACATTCAGGTGCTGTAGGTCAAAGAATACTGAACAACAGTTTATAAAGGCTGGAAATTCTTACTCTTGGAAATAATTTTATAGCCTAATGTACACCCTTATTGGGTTAGTCACAGGACCCCGAATCTCCTATCCTTATAGGAGAAGCCTAATTATAGTATTAACAAACTAAAATGGGTGTCTCGTTGGACATTCAGGTGCTGTAGGTCAAAGAATACTGAACAACAGTTTATAAAGGCTGGAAATTCTTACTCTTGGAAATAATTTTATAGCCTAATGTACACCCTTATTGGGTTAGTCACAGGACCCCGAATCTCCTATCCTTATAGGAGAAGCCTAATTATAGTATTAACAAACTAAAATGGGTGTCTCGTTGGACATTCAGGTGCTGTAGGTCAAAGAATACTGAACAACAGTTTATAAAGGCTGGAAATTCTTACTCTTGGAAATAATTTTATAGCCTAATGTACACCCTTATTGGGTTAGTCACAGGACCCCGAATCTCCTATCCTTATAGGAGAAGCCTAATTATAGTATTAACAAACTAAAATGGGTGTCTCGTTGGACATTCAGGTGCTGTAGGTCAAAGAATACTGAACAACAGTTTATAAAGGCTGGAAATTCTTACTCTTGGAAATAATTTTATAGCCTAATGTACACCCTTATTGGGTTAGTCACAGGACCCCGAATCTCCTATCCTTATAGGAGAAGCCTAATTATAGTATTAACAAACTAAAATGGGTGTCTCGTTGGACATTCAGGTGCTGTAGGTCAAAGAATACTGAACAACAGTTTATAAAGGCTGGAAATTCTTACTCTTGGAAATAATTTTATAGCCTAATGTACACCCTTATTGGGTTAGTCACAGGACCCCGAATCTCCTATCCTTATAGGAGAAGCCTAATTATAGTATTAACAAACTAAAATGGGTGTCTCGTTGGACATTCAGGTGCTGTAGGTCAAAGAATACTGAACAACAGTTTATAAAGGCTGGAAATTCTTACTCTTGGAAATAATTTTATAGCCTAATGTACACCCTTATTGGGTTAGTCACAGGACCCCGAATCTCCTATCCTTATAGGAGAAGCCTAATTATAGTATTAACAAACTAAAATGGGTGTCTCGTTGGACATTCAGGTGCTGTAGGTCAAAGAATACTGAACAACAGTTTATAAAGGCTGGAAATTCTTACTCTTGGAAATAATTTTATAGCCTAATGTACACCCTTATTGGGTTAGTCACAGGACCCCGAATCTCCTATCCTTATAGGAGAAGCCTAATTATAGTATTAACAAACTAAAATGGGTGTCTCGTTGGACATTCAGGTGCTGTAGGTCAAAGAATACTGAACAACAGTTTATAAAGGCTGGAAATTCTTACTCTTGGAAATAATTTTATAGCCTAATGTACACCCTTATTGGGTTAGTCACAGGACCCCGAATCTCCTATCCTTATAGGAGAAGCCTAATTATAGTATTAACAAACTAAAATGGGTGTCTCGTTGGACATTCAGGTGCTGTAGGTCAAAGAATACTGAACAACAGTTTATAAAGGCTGGAAATTCTTACTCTTGGAAATAATTTTATAGCCTAATGTACACCCTTATTGGGTTAGTCACAGGACCCCGAATCTCCTATCCTTATAGGAGAAGCCTAATTATAGTATTAACAAACTAAAATGGGTGTCTCGTTGGACATTCAGGTGCTGTAGGTCAAAGAATACTGAACAACAGTTTATAAAGGCTGGAAATTCTTACTCTTGGAAATAATTTTATAGCCTAATGTACACCCTTATTGGGTTAGTCACAGGACCCCGAATCTCCTATCCTTATAGGAGAAGCCTAATTATAGTATTAACAAACTAAAATGGGTGTCTCGTTGGACATTCAGGTGCTGTAGGTCAAAGAATACTGAACAACAGTTTATAAAGGCTGGAAATTCTTACTCTTGGAAATAATTTTATAGCCTAATGTACACCCTTATTGGGTTAGTCACAGGACCCCGAATCTCCTATCCTTATAGGAGAAGCCTAATTATAGTATTAACAAACTAAAATGGGTGTCTCGTTGGACATTCAGGTGCTGTAGGTCAAAGAATACTGAACAACAGTTTATAAAGGCTGGAAATTCTTACTCTTGGAAATAATTTTATAGCCTAATGTACACCCTTATTGGGTTAGTCACAGGACCCCGAATCTCCTATCCTTATAGGAGAAGCCTAATTATAGTATTAACAAACTAAAATGGGTGTCTCGTTGGACATTCAGGTGCTGTAGGTCAAAGAATACTGAACAACAGTTTATAAAGGCTGGAAATTCTTACTCTTGGAAATAATTTTATAGCCTAATGTACACCCTTATTGGGTTAGTCACAGGACCCCGAATCTCCTATCCTTATAGGAGAAGCCTAATTATAGTATTAACAAACTAAAATGGGTGTCTCGTTGGACATTCAGGTGCTGTAGGTCAAAGAATACTGAACAACAGTTTATAAAGGCTGGAAATTCTTACTCTTGGAAATAATTTTATAGCCTAATGTACACCCTTATTGGGTTAGTCACAGGACCCCGAATCTCCTATCCTTATAGGAGAAGCCTAATTATAGTATTAACAAACTAAAATGGGTGTCTCGTTGGACATTCAGGTGCTGTAGGTCAAAGAATACTGAACAACAGTTTATAAAGGCTGGAAATTCTTACTCTTGGAAATAATTTTATAGCCTAATGTACACCCTTATTGGGTTAGTCACAGGACCCCGAATCTCCTATCCTTATAGGAGAAGCCTAATTATAGTATTAACAAACTAAAATGGGTGTCTCGTTGGACATTCAGGTGCTGTAGGTCAAAGAATACTGAACAACAGTTTATAAAGGCTGGAAATTCTTACTCTTGGAAATAATTTTATAGCCTAATGTACACCCTTATTGGGTTAGTCACAGGACCCCGAATCTCCTATCCTTATAGGAGAAGCCTAATTATAGTATTAACAAACTAAAATGGGTGTCTCGTTGGACATTCAGGTGCTGTAGGTCAAAGAATACTGAACAACAGTTTATAAAGGCTGGAAATTCTTACTCTTGGAAATAATTTTATAGCCTAATGTACACCCTTATTGGGTTAGTCACAGGACCCCGAATCTCCTATCCTTATAGGAGAAGCCTAATTATAGTATTAACAAACTAAAATGGGTGTCTCGTTGGACATTCAGGTGCTGTAGGTCAAAGAATACTGAACAACAGTTTATAAAGGCTGGAAATTCTTACTCTTGGAAATAATTTTATAGCCTAATGTACACCCTTATTGGGTTAGTCACAGGACCCCGAATCTCCTATCCTTATAGGAGAAGCCTAATTATAGTATTAACAAACTAAAATGGGTGTCTCGTTGGACATTCAGGTGCTGTAGGTCAAAGAATACTGAACAACAGTTTATAAAGGCTGGAAATTCTTACTCTTGGAAATAATTTTATAGCCTAATGTACACCCTTATTGGGTTAGTCACAGGACCCCGAATCTCCTATCCTTATAGGAGAAGCCTAATTATAGTATTAACAAACTAAAATGGGTGTCTCGTTGGACATTCAGGTGCTGTAGGTCAAAGAATACTGAACAACAGTTTATAAAGGCTGGAAATTCTTACTCTTGGAAATAATTTTATAGCCTAATGTACACCCTTATTGGGTTAGTCACAGGACCCCGAATCTCCTATCCTTATAGGAGAAGCCTAATTATAGTATTAACAAACTAAAATGGGTGTCTCGTTGGACATTCAGGTGCTGTAGGTCAAAGAATACTGAACAACAGTTTATAAAGGCTGGAAATTCTTACTCTTGGAAATAATTTTATAGCCTAATGTACACCCTTATTGGGTTAGTCACAGGACCCCGAATCTCCTATCCTTATAGGAGAAGCCTAATTATAGTATTAACAAACTAAAATGGGTGTCTCGTTGGACATTCAGGTGCTGTAGGTCAAAGAATACTGAACAACAGTTTATAAAGGCTGGAAATTCTTACTCTTGGAAATAATTTTATAGCCTAATGTACACCCTTATTGGGTTAGTCACAGGACCCCGAATCTCCTATCCTTATAGGAGAAGCCTAATTATAGTATTAACAAACTAAAATGGGTGTCTCGTTGGACATTCAGGTGCTGTAGGTCAAAGAATACTGAACAACAGTTTATAAAGGCTGGAAATTCTTACTCTTGGAAATAATTTTATAGCCTAATGTACACCCTTATTGGGTTAGTCACAGGACCCCGAATCTCCTATCCTTATAGGAGAAGCCTAATTATAGTATTAACAAACTAAAATGGGTGTCTCGTTGGACATTCAGGTGCTGTAGGTCAAAGAATACTGAACAACAGTTTATAAAGGCTGGAAATTCTTACTCTTGGAAATAATTTTATAGCCTAATGTACACCCTTATTGGGTTAGTCACAGGACCCCGAATCTCCTATCCTTATAGGAGAAGCCTAATTATAGTATTAACAAACTAAAATGGGTGTCTCGTTGGACATTCAGGTGCTGTAGGTCAAAGAATACTGAACAACAGTTTATAAAGGCTGGAAATTCTTACTCTTGGAAATAATTTTATAGCCTAATGTACACCCTTATTGGGTTAGTCACAGGACCCCGAATCTCCTATCCTTATAGGAGAAGCCTAATTATAGTATTAACAAACTAAAATGGGTGTCTCGTTGGACATTCAGGTGCTGTAGGTCAAAGAATACTGAACAACAGTTTATAAAGGCTGGAAATTCTTACTCTTGGAAATAATTTTATAGCCTAATGTACACCCTTATTGGGTTAGTCACAGGACCCCGAATCTCCTATCCTTATAGGAGAAGCCTAATTATAGTATTAACAAACTAAAATGGGTGTCTCGTTGGACATTCAGGTGCTGTAGGTCAAAGAATACTGAACAACAGTTTATAAAGGCTGGAAATTCTTACTCTTGGAAATAATTTTATAGCCTAATGTACACCCTTATTGGGTTAGTCACAGGACCCCGAATCTCCTATCCTTATAGGAGAAGCCTAATTATAGTATTAACAAACTAAAATGGGTGTCTCGTTGGACATTCAGGTGCTGTAGGTCAAAGAATACTGAACAACAGTTTATAAAGGCTGGAAATTCTTACTCTTGGAAATAATTTTATAGCCTAATGTACACCCTTATTGGGTTAGTCACAGGACCCCGAATCTCCTATCCTTATAGGAGAAGCCTAATTATAGTATTAACAAACTAAAATGGGTGTCTCGTTGGACATTCAGGTGCTGTAGGTCAAAGAATACTGAACAACAGTTTATAAAGGCTGGAAATTCTTACTCTTGGAAATAATTTTATAGCCTAATGTACACCCTTATTGGGTTAGTCACAGGACCCCGAATCTCCTATCCTTATAGGAGAAGCCTAATTATAGTATTAACAAACTAAAATGGGTGTCTCGTTGGACATTCAGGTGCTGTAGGTCAAAGAATACTGAACAACAGTTTATAAAGGCTGGAAATTCTTACTCTTGGAAATAATTTTATAGCCTAATGTACACCCTTATTGGGTTAGTCACAGGACCCCGAATCTCCTATCCTTATAGGAGAAGCCTAATTATAGTATTAACAAACTAAAATGGGTGTCTCGTTGGACATTCAGGTGCTGTAGGTCAAAGAATACTGAACAACAGTTTATAAAGGCTGGAAATTCTTACTCTTGGAAATAATTTTATAGCCTAATGTACACCCTTATTGGGTTAGTCACAGGACCCCGAATCTCCTATCCTTATAGGAGAAGCCTAATTATAGTATTAACAAACTAAAATGGGTGTCTCGTTGGACATTCAGGTGCTGTAGGTCAAAGAATACTGAACAACAGTTTATAAAGGCTGGAAATTCTTACTCTTGGAAATAATTTTATAGCCTAATGTACACCCTTATTGGGTTAGTCACAGGACCCCGAATCTCCTATCCTTATAGGAGAAGCCTAATTATAGTATTAACAAACTAAAATGGGTGTCTCGTTGGACATTCAGGTGCTGTAGGTCAAAGAATACTGAACAACAGTTTATAAAGGCTGGAAATTCTTACTCTTGGAAATAATTTTATAGCCTAATGTACACCCTTATTGGGTTAGTCACAGGACCCCGAATCTCCTATCCTTATAGGAGAAGCCTAATTATAGTATTAACAAACTAAAATGGGTGTCTCGTTGGACATTCAGGTGTGTGTAGGTCAAAGAATACTGAACAACAGTTTATAAAGGCTGGAAATTCTTACTCTTGGAAATAATTTTATAGCCTAATGTACACCCTTATTGGGTTAGTCACAGGACCCCGAATCTCCTATCCTTATAGGAGAAGCCTAATTATAGTATTAACAAACTAAAATGGGTGTCTCGTTGGACATTCAGGTGCTGTAGGTCAAAGAATACTGAACAACAGTTTATAAAGGCTGGAAATTCTTACTCTTGGAAATAATTTTATAGCCTAATGTACACCCTTATTGGGTTAGTCACAGGACCCCGAATCTCCTATCCTTATAGGAGAAGCCTAATTATAGTATTAACAAACTAAAATGGGTGTCTCGTTGGACATTCAGGTGCTGTAGGTCAAAGAATACTGAACAACAGTTTATAAAGGCTGGAAATTCTTACTCTTGGAAATAATTTTATAGCCTAATGTACACCCTTATTGGGTTAGTCACAGGACCCCGAATCTCCTATCCTTATAGGAGAAGCCTAATTATAGTATTAACAAACTAAAATGGGTGTCTCGTTGGACATTCAGGTGCTGTAGGTCAAAGAATACTGAACAACAGTTTATAAAGGCTGGAAATTCTTACTCTTGGAAATAATTTTATAGCCTAATGTACACCCTTATTGGGTTAGTCACAGGACCCCGAATCTCCTATCCTTATAGGAGAAGCCTAATTATAGTATTAACAAACTAAAATGGGTGTCTCGTTGGACATTCAGGTGCTGTAGGTCAAAGAATACTGAACAACAGTTTATAAAGGCTGGAAATTCTTACTCTTGGAAATAATTTTATAGCCTAATGTACACCCTTATTGGGTTAGTCACAGGACCCCGAATCTCCTATCCTTATAGGAGAAGCCTAATTATAGTATTAACAAACTAAAATGGGTGTCTCGTTGGACATTCAGGTGCTGTAGGTCAAAGAATACTGAACAACAGTTTATAAAGGCTGGAAATTCTTACTCTTGGAAATAATTTTATAGCCTAATGTACACCCTTATTGGGTTAGTCACAGGACCCCGAATCTCCTATCCTTATAGGAGAAGCCTAATTATAGTATTAACAAACTAAAATGGGTGTCTCGTTGGACATTCAGGTGCTGTAGGTCAAAGAATACTGAACAACAGTTTATAAAGGCTGGAAATTCTTACTCTTGGAAATAATTTTATAGCCTAATGTACACCCTTATTGGGTTAGTCACAGGACCCCGAATCTCCTATCCTTATAGGAGAAGCCTAATTATAGTATTAACAAACTAAAATGGGTGTCTCGTTGGACATTCAGGTGCTGTAGGTCAAAGAATACTGAACAACAGTTTATAAAGGCTGGAAATTCTTACTCTTGGAAATAATTTTATAGCCTAATGTACACCCTTATTGGGTTAGTCACAGGACCCCGAATCTCCTATCCTTATAGGAGAAGCCTAATTATAGTATTAACAAACTAAAATGGGTGTCTCGTTGGACATTCAGGTGCTGTAGGTCAAAGAATACTGAACAACAGTTTATAAAGGCTGGAAATTCTTACTCTTGGAAATAATTTTATAGCCTAATGTACACCCTTATTGGGTTAGTCACAGGACCCCGAATCTCCTATCCTTATAGGAGAAGCCTAATTATAGTATTAACAAACTAAAATGGGTGTCTCGTTGGACATTCAGGTGCTGTAGGTCAAAGAATACTGAACAACAGTTTATAAAGGCTGGAAATTCTTACTCTTGGAAATAATTTTATAGCCTAATGTACACCCTTATTGGGTTAGTCACAGGACCCCGAATCTCCTATCCTTATAGGAGAAGCCTAATTATAGTATTAACAAACTAAAATGGGTGTCTCGTTGGACATTCAGGTGCTGTAGGTCAAAGAATACTGAACAACAGTTTATAAAGGCTGGAAATTCTTACTCTTGGAAATAATTTTATAGCCTAATGTACACCCTTATTGGGTTAGTCACAGGACCCCGAATCTCCTATCCTTATAGGAGAAGCCTAATTATAGTATTAACAAACTAAAATGGGTGTCTCGTTGGACATTCAGGTGCTGTAGGTCAAAGAATACTGAACAACAGTTTATAAAGGCTGGAAATTCTTACTCTTGGAAATAATTTTATAGCCTAATGTACACCCTTATTGGGTTAGTCACAGGACCCCGAATCTCCTATCCTTATAGGAGAAGCCTAATTATAGTATTAACAAACTAAAATGGGTGTCTCGTTGGACATTCAGGTGCTGTAGGTCAAAGAATACTGAACAACAGTTTATAAAGGCTGGAAATTCTTACTCTTGGAAATAATTTTATAGCCTAATGTACACCCTTATTGGGTTAGTCACAGGACCCCGAATCTCCTATCCTTATAGGAGAAGCCTAATTATAGTATTAACAAACTAAAATGGGTGTCTCGTTGGACATTCAGGTGCTGTAGGTCAAAGAATACTGAACAACAGTTTATAAAGGCTGGAAATTCTTACTCTTGGAAATAATTTTATAGCCTAATGTACACCCTTATTGGGTTAGTCACAGGACCCCGAATCTCCTATCCTTATAGGAGAAGCCTAATTATAGTATTAACAAACTAAAATGGGTGTCTCGTTGGACATTCAGGTGCTGTAGGTCAAAGAATACTGAACAACAGTTTATAAAGGCTGGAAATTCTTACTCTTGGAAATAATTTTATAGCCTAATGTACACCCTTATTGGGTTAGTCACAGGACCCCGAATCTCCTATCCTTATAGGAGAAGCCTAATTATAGTATTAACAAACTAAAATGGGTGTCTCGTTGGACATTCAGGTGCTGTAGGTCAAAGAATACTGAACAACAGTTTATAAAGGCTGGAAATTCTTACTCTTGGAAATAATTTTATAGCCTAATGTACACCCTTATTGGGTTAGTCACAGGACCCCGAATCTCCTATCCTTATAGGAGAAGCCTAATTATAGTATTAACAAACTAAAATGGGTGTCTCGTTGGACATTCAGGTGCTGTAGGTCAAAGAATACTGAACAACAGTTTATAAAGGCTGGAAATTCTTACTCTTGGAAATAATTTTATAGCCTAATGTACACCCTTATTGGGTTAGTCACAGGACCCCGAATCTCCTATCCTTATAGGAGAAGCCTAATTATAGTATTAACAAACTAAAATGGGTGTCTCGTTGGACATTCAGGTGCTGTAGGTCAAAGAATACTGAACAACAGTTTATAAAGGCTGGAAATTCTTACTCTTGGAAATAATTTTATAGCCTAATGTACACCCTTATTGGGTTAGTCACAGGACCCCGAATCTCCTATCCTTATAGGAGAAGCCTAATTATAGTATTAACAAACTAAAATGGGTGTCTCGTTGGACATTCAGGTGGTGTAGGTCAAAGAATACTGAACAACAGTTTATAAAGGCTGGAAATTCTTACTCTTGGAAATAATTTTATAGCCTAATGTACACCCTTATTGGGTTAGTCACAGGACCCCGAATCTCCTATCCTTATAGGAGAAGCCTAATTATAGTATTAACAAACTAAAATGGGTGTCTCGTTGGACATTCAGGTGCTGTAGGTCAAAGAATACTGAACAACAGTTTATAAAGGCTGGAAATTCTTACTCTTGGAAATAATTTTATAGCCTAATGTACACCCTTATTGGGTTAGTCACAGGACCCCGAATCTCCTATCCTTATAGGAGAAGCCTAATTATAGTATTAACAAACTAAAATGGGTGTCTCGTTGGACATTCAGGTGCTGTAGGTCAAAGAATACTGAACAACAGTTTATAAAGGCTGGAAATTCTTACTCTTGGAAATAATTTTATAGCCTAATGTACACCCTTATTGGGTTAGTCACAGGACCCCGAATCTCCTATCCTTATAGGAGAAGCCTAATTATAGTATTAACAAACTAAAATGGGTGTCTCGTTGGACATTCAGGTGCTGTAGGTCAAAGAATACTGAACAACAGTTTATAAAGGCTGGAAATTCTTACTCTTGGAAATAATTTTATAGCCTAATGTACACCCTTATTGGGTTAGTCACAGGACCCCGAATCTCCTATCCTTATAGGAGAAGCCTAATTATAGTATTAACAAACTAAAATGGGTGTCTCGTTGGACATTCAGGTGCGTGTAGGTCAAAGAATACTGAACAACAGTTTATAAAGGCTGGAAATTCTTACTCTTGGAAATAATTTTATAGCCTAATGTACACCCTTATTGGGTTAGTCACAGGACCCCGAATCTCCTATCCTTATAGGAGAAGCCTAATTATAGTATTAACAAACTAAAATGGGTGTCTCGTTGGACATTCAGGTGCTGTAGGTCAAAGAATACTGAACAACAGTTTATAAAGGCTGGAAATTCTTACTCTTGGAAATAATTTTATAGCCTAATGTACACCCTTATTGGGTTAGTCACAGGACCCCGAATCTCCTATCCTTATAGGAGAAGCCTAATTATAGTATTAACAAACTAAAATGGGTGTCTCGTTGGACATTCAGGTGCTGTAGGTCAAAGAATACTGAACAACAGTTTATAAAGGCTGGAAATTCTTACTCTTGGAAATAATTTTATAGCCTAATGTACACCCTTATTGGGTTAGTCACAGGACCCCGAATCTCCTATCCTTATAGGAGAAGCCTAATTATAGTATTAACAAACTAAAATGGGTGTCTCGTTGGACATTCAGGTGCTGTAGGTCAAAGAATACTGAACAACAGTTTATAAAGGCTGGAAATTCTTACTCTTGGAAATAATTTTATAGCCTAATGTACACCCTTATTGGGTTAGTCACAGGACCCGAATCTCCTATCCTTATAGGAGAAGCCTAATTATAGTATTAACAAACTAAAATGGGTGTCTCGTTGGACATTCAGGTGCTGTAGGTCAAAGAATACTGAACAACAGTTTATAAAGGCTGGAAATTCTTACTCTTGGAAATAATTTTATAGCCTAATGTACACCCTTATTGGGTTAGTCACAGGACCCCGAATCTCCTATCCTTATAGGAGAAGCCTAATTATAGTATTAACAAACTAAAATGGGTGTCTCGTTGGACATTCAGGTGCTGTAGGTCAAAGAATACTGAACAACAGTTTATAAAGGCTGGAAATTCTTACTCTTGGAAATAATTTTATAGCCTAATGTACACCCTTATTGGGTTAGTCACAGGACCCCGAATCTCCTATCCTTATAGGAGAAGCCTAATTATAGTATTAACAAACTAAAATGGGTGTCTCGTTGGACATTCAGGTGCTGTAGGTCAAAGAATACTGAACAACAGTTTATAAAGGCTGGAAATTCTTACTCTTGGAAATAATTTTATAGCCTAATGTACACCCTTATTGGGTTAGTCACAGGACCCCGAATCTCCTATCCTTATAGGAGAAGCCTAATTATAGTATTAACAAACTAAAATGGGTGTCTCGTTGGACATTCAGGTGCTGTAGGTCAAAGAATACTGAACAACAGTTTATAAAGGCTGGAAATTCTTACTCTTGGAAATAATTTTATAGCCTAATGTACACCCTTATTGGGTTAGTCACAGGACCCCGAATCTCCTATCCTTATAGGAGAAGCCTAATTATAGTATTAACAAACTAAAATGGGTGTCTCGTTGGACATTCAGGTGCTGTAGGTCAAAGAATACTGAACAACAGTTTATAAAGGCTGGAAATTCTTACTCTTGGAAATAATTTTATAGCCTAATGTACACCCTTATTGGGTTAGTCACAGGACCCCGAATCTCCTATCCTTATAGGAGAAGCCTAATTATAGTATTAACAAACTAAAATGGGTGTCTCGTTGGACATTCAGGTGCTGTAGGTCAAAGAATACTGAACAACAGTTTATAAAGGCTGGAAATTCTTACTCTTGGAAATAATTTTATAGCCTAATGTACACCCTTATTGGGTTAGTCACAGGACCCCGAATCTCCTATCCTTATAGGAGAAGCCTAATTATAGTATTAACAAACTAAAATGGGTGTCTCGTTGGACATTCAGGTGCTGTAGGTCAAAGAATACTGAACAACAGTTTATAAAGGCTGGAAATTCTTACTCTTGGAAATAATTTTATAGCCTAATGTACACCCTTATTGGGTTAGTCACAGGACCCCGAATCTCCTATCCTTATAGGAGAAGCCTAATTATAGTATTAACAAACTAAAATGGGTGTCTCGTTGGACATTCAGGTGCTGTAGGTCAAAGAATACTGAACAACAGTTTATAAAGGCTGGAAATTCTTACTCTTGGAAATAATTTTATAGCCTAATGTACACCCTTATTGGGTTAGTCACAGGACCCCGAATCTCCTATCCTTATAGGAGAAGCCTAATTATAGTATTAACAAACTAAAATGGGTGTCTCGTTGGACATTCAGGTGCTGTAGGTCAAAGAATACTGAACAACAGTTTTATAAAGGCTGGAAATTCTTACTCTTGGAAATAATTTTATAGCCTAATGTACACCCTTATTGGGTTAGTCACAGGACCCCGAATCTCCTATCCTTATAGGAGAAGCCTAATTATAGTATTAACAAACTAAAATGGGTGTCTCGTTGGACATTCAGGTGCTGTAGGTCAAAGAATACTGAACAACAGTTTATAAAGGCTGGAAATTCTTACTCTTGGAAATAATTTTATAGCCTAATGTACACCCTTATTGGGTTAGTCACAGGACCCCGAATCTCCTATCCTTATAGGAGAAGCCTAATTATAGTATTAACAAACTAAAATGGGTGTCTCGTTGGACATTCAGGTGCTGTAGGTCAAAGAATACTGAACAACAGTTTATAAAGGCTGGAAATTCTTACTCTTGGAAATAATTTTATAGCCTAATGTACACCCTTATGGGTTAGTCACAGGACCCCGAATCTCCTATCCTTATAGGAGAAGCCTAATTATAGTATTAACAAACTAAAATGGGTGTCTCGTTGGACATTCAGGTGCTGTAGGTCAAAGAATACTGAACAACAGTTTATAAAGGCTGGAAATTCTTACTCTTGGAAATAATTTTATAGCCTAATGTACACCCTTATTGGGTTAGTCACAGCCCCGAATCTCCTATCCTTATAGGAGAAGCCTAATTATAGTATTAACAAACTAAAATGGGTGTCTCGTTGGACATTCAGGTGCTGTAGGTCAAAGAATACTGAACAACAGTTTATAAAGGCTGGAAATTCTTACTCTTGGAAATAATTTTATAGCCTAATGTACACCCTTATTGGGTTAGTCACAGGACCCCGAATCTCCTATCCTTATAGGAGAAGCCTAATTATAGTATTAACAAACTAAAATGGGTGTCTCGTTGGACATTCAGGTGCTGTAGGTCAAAGAATACTGAACAACAGTTTATAAAGGCTGGAAATTCTTACTCTTGGAAATAATTTTATAGCCTAATGTACACCCTTATTGGGTTAGTCACAGGACCCCGAATCTCCTATCCTTATAGGAGAAGCCTAATTATAGTATTAACAAACTAAAATGGGTGTCTCGTTGGACATTCAGGTGCTGTAGGTCAAAGAATACTGAACAACAGTTTATAAAGGCTGGAAATTCTTACTCTTGGAAATAATTTTATAGCCTAATGTACACCCTTATTGGGTTAGTCACAGGACCCCGAATCTCCTATCCTTATAGGAGAAGCCTAATTATAGTATTAACAAACTAAAATGGGTGTCTCGTTGGACATTCAGGTGCTGTAGGTCAAAGAATACTGAACAACAGTTTATAAAGGCTGGAAATTCTTACTCTTGGAAATAATTTTATAGCCTAATGTACACCCTTATTGGGTTAGTCACAGGACCCCGAATCTCCTATCCTTATAGGAGAAGCCTAATAATAGTATTAACAAACTAAAATTGGGTGTCTCGTTGGACATTCAGGTGCTGTAGGTCAAAGAATACTGAACAACAGTTTATAAAGGCTGGAAATTTCTACTCTTGGAAATAATTTATAGCTGTCAATAACAACAACCGGGGAGGAGAAATGACAGAGATAAATTATTTCCAAGAGTACGAATTTCCAGCCTTTATAAACTGTTGTTCATATTCTTTGACCTACAGCTCCTGAATGTCCAACGAGAACCACCCATTTTAGTTTGTTAATACTATAATTAGGCTTCTCCAATAAGGATAGGAAATTCGGGGTCCTGTGACTAACCCAATAAGGTTGTACATTAGGCTATAAAATTATTTCCAAGAGTAAGAAATTCCAGCCTTATAACTGTTGATTCAGTATTCTTTGAC
This sequence comes from Ambrosia x helenae, assembly GCA_030844895.1. Taxonomy (NCBI): domain Eukaryota; kingdom Viridiplantae; phylum Streptophyta; class Magnoliopsida; order Asterales; family Asteraceae; genus Ambrosia; species Ambrosia x helenae. Next base: position 21,824 of record JAUTDX010007387.1, on the reverse strand, counting down.
CTACAGCACCTGAATGTCCAACGAGACACCCATTTTAGTTTTGTTAATACTATAATTAGGCTTCTCCTATAAGGATAGAGATTCGGGGTCCTTGACTAACCCAATAAGGGTGAACATTAGGCTATAAAATTATTTCCAAGAGTAAGAAATTCCAGCCTTTAAAACTGTTGTTCAGTATTGCTTTGACCTACAAGCACCTGAATGTCCAAAAACGAGACACCCATTTTAGTTTGTTAATACTATAAATAGGCTTCACCTATAAGGATAAGGAGAATTCGGGGTCCTGTGACAAACCAATAAGGGTGTACAATAGGCTATAAAATTATTTCCAAGAGTAAGAATTTACAAAGCCTTTATAAACTGTTGTTCAGTATTCTTTGACCTACAGCACCTGAAGTTCCAACGAGACACCCTTTTAGTTTGTTAATACTATAATTAGGCTTCTCCTAAAAGGATATTAGATTCGGGGTCCTGTGACTAACCCAATAAGTGTACATTAGGCTATAAAATTATTTCCAAGAGTAAGACTTTCCAGCCTTTATAAACAGTTGTTCAGTATTCTTTGACCTACACCACCTGAATGTCCAACGAGACACCCATTTTAGTTTGTTATTACATAGATTTAGGCTTCTCTCTATAAGGATAGGAGATTCGGGTCCTGTGACTAACCCAGTAAGGGTGTACATTAGGCTATAAAAATATTTCCAAGAGTAAGAATTTCCAGCTTTAAAAACTGTTGTTCAGTAATCTTTGACCTACAGCACCTGAATGTCCAACGAGACACCCATTTAGTTTGTTTAATACTATAATTAGGCTTCTCCTATAAGGATAGGAGATTCGGGGTCCTGTGACTAACCCAAAATGGTTTACATTAGGTATAAAATTTATTTCCAAGAGAAAGTAATTTCCAGCCTTTATAAACTGTTGAACATTATTCTTTGACCTACAGCACCTGAATGTCCAACGAGGACAACCCTTTTAGTTTGTAATACTATAATTAGGCTTCTCCTATAAGGATAGGAATTCGGGGGTCCTGTGACTAACCCAATAAGGGTGTACATTAGGCTATAAAATTATTTCCCAAGAGTAAGAATTTCAGCCTTTATAAACTGTTGTTCAGTATTCTTTGACCTACAGCACCTGAATGTCCAACGAGACACCCATTTTAGTTTGTTAATACTATAATTAGGCTTCTCCTATAAGGATAGAGATTCGGGGTCCTGTGACTAACCCAATAAGGGTGTACATTAGGCTTAAAATTAATTTCCAAGAGTAAGAATTTCCAGCCTTTATAAACTGTTGTTGCAGTATTCTTTGACCTTCACACCTGAAATGTCCAACGAGACACCCATTTTAGTTTGTTAATACTATAATATATAGGCTTCTCCTATAAGGATAGAGATTCGGGGTCCTGTGACTAACCCAATAAGGGTGTACATTAGGCTATAAAATTATTTCCAAGAGTAAGAAATTTCAGCCTTTATAACTGTTGTTCAGTATTCTTTGACCTACAGCACCTGAATGTCCAACGAGACACCCATTTTAGTTTGTTAATACTATAATTAGGCTTCTCCTATAAGGTAGGGAGATTCGGGGTCCTGTGACTAACCCAATAAGGTGTACATTAGGCTATAAAATTATTTCCAAGAGTAAGAATTTACAGCCTTTATAAACTGTTGTTCAGTAATCTTTGACCTATAAGCACCTAATGTCAACGAGACACCCATTTTATTTTTGTTTAATACTATAATTAGGGTTCTCCTATAGGATAGGAATCGGGGTCCATTGATAACCCAATAAGGGTGTACAATAGGCTATAAAATTATTTCCAAGATAAGAATTTTCAGCCTTTATAAACTTTTGGTCAGTATTCTTTGACCTACACCACCTGAATGTCAACGAGACACCCATTTTAGTTTGTTAATACTAAATTAGGCTCTCCCATAAGGATAGGAGATTCGGGGTCCTGTGAACTAACCCATAAGGTGTACATTAGGCTAAAAAATTATTTTCCAAGAGTAAGAATTTCCAGCCTTTATAAACTGTTGTTCAGTATTCATTTGACCTACAGCACCTGAATGTCCAACGAGAACACCCATTTTAGTTTGTTAATACTATAATTAGGCTTCTCCTATAAGGATAGGAGATTCGGGGTCCTGTGACTAACCCAATAAGGGTGTACATTAGGCTATAAAATTATATTTCCAAGATAAGAATTTCCAGCCTTTATAAACGGTTGTTCATTATTCTTTGACCTACAGCACCTGATGTCCAACGAGAACACCCATTTTTAGTTTGTTAATACTATAATTAGGCTTCTCCTATAAGGGTAGGAAGATTCGGGTTCCTGTGACTAACCCAATAAGGGGTGTACATTAGGCTAAAAATTATTCTCAAGAGTAAAATTTCCAGCCTTTATAAAACTGTTGTTCAGTATTCTTTTGACCTACACTCACCTGGAATGTCCAACATGAGACACCCATTTTAGTTTGTTAATACTATAATTAGGCTTCTCCTATAAAGGATAGAGATTCGGGGTCCTGTGACTAACCCAGTAAGGGTGTACATTAGGCGTATAAAATTATTTCCAAGAGTAAGAATTTCCAGCCTTTATAAACTGTTGTTCAGTATTCTTTGACCTACAGCACCTGAATGTCAACGAGACACCCATTTTAGTTTGTTAATACTATAATTAGGCTTCTCCTATAAGGATAGGAGATTCGGGGTCCTGTGACTAACCCAATAAGGTGTACATTAGGCTATAAAATTATTTCCAGAGTAAGAATTTCCAGCCTTATAAACTGTTGTTCAGTATTCTTTGACCTACAGCACCTGAATGTCCAACGAGACACCCATTTTAGTTTGTTAATACTATAATTAGGCTTCTCCTATAAGGATAGGAGATTCGGGGTCCTGTGACTAACCCAATAAGGGTGTACATTAGGCTATAAAATTATTTCCAAGAGTAAGAATTTCCAGCCTTTATAAACTGTTGTTCAGTATTCTTTGACCTACAGCACCTGAATGTCCAACGAGACACCCATTTTAGTTTGTTAATACTATAATATAGGCTTCTCCTATAAGGATAGGAGATTCGGGTCCTGTGACTAACCCAATAAGGGTGTACATTAGGCTATAAAATTATTTCCAAGAGTAAGAATTTCCAGCCTTTAAAACTGTTGTTCAGTATTCTTTGACCTACACCACCTGAAAGGTCCAACGAGACACCCATTTTAGTTTGTTAATACTATAATTAGGCTTCTCCTATAAGGATAGGAGAAATCGGGGTCCGTGACATAACCCATAAGGTTGACATAAGGCTATAAAATTATTTCCAAGAGTAGTAAGAATTTCCAGCCTTAAAACGGTTGTTCAGTATTCTTTGACCTACAGCACTGAATGTCCAACGAGACACCCATTTTAGTTTTTTAATACTATAATTAGGCTCTCCTATAAGGATAGGAGATTCGGGGGTCCTGTGACTAACCCAATAAGGGTGTTACATTAGGCTATAAAATTATTTCCAAGAGTAAGAATTTCCAGCCTTTATAAACTGTTGTTCAGTATTCTTTGACCTACAGCACCTGAATGTCCAAACGAGACACCCATTTTAGTTTGTTAATACTATAATTAGGCTTCTCCTATAAGGATAGGAGATTCGGGTCCTGTGACTAACCAATAAGGGTGTACATTAGGCTATAAAAATTATTTCCAAGAGTAAGAATTTCCAGCCTTTATAAACTGTTGTTCAGTATTCTTTGACCTACAGCACCTGAATGTCCAACGAGACACCCATTTTAGTTTGTTAATAACTATAATTAGGCTTCTCCTATAAGGATAGGAGATTCGGGTCCTGTGACTACCCAATAAGGGTGTACATTAGGCTATAAAATTATTTCCAAGAGTAAGAATTTCCAGCCTTTATAAACTGTTTTTCAGTATTCTTTGACCTACAGCACCTGAATGTCCAACGAGACACCCATTTTTAGTTTGTTAATACTATAATTAGGCTTCTCCTATAAGGATAGGAGATTCGGGGTCCTGTGACTAACCCAATAAGGGTGTACATTAGGCTATAAAATTATATTTCCAAGAGTAAGAATTTCCAGCCTTTATAAACTGTTGTTCAGTATTCTTTGACCTACAGCACCTGAATGTCCAACGAGACACCCATTTTAGTTGTTAATACTATAATTAGGCTTCTCCTATAAGGATAGGAGATTCGGGGTCCTGTGACTAACCCAATAAGGGTGTACATTAGGCTATAAAATTATTTCCAAGAGTAAGAATTTCCAGCCTTTATAAACTGTTGTTCAGTATTCTTTGACCTACACCACCTGAATGTCCAACGAGACACCCATTTTAGTTTGTTAATACTATAATTAGGCTTCTCCTATAAGGATAGGAGATTCCGGGGTCCTGTGACTAACCCAGTAAGGTGTACATTAGGCTATAAAAAATTATTTCCAAGAGTAAGAAATTTTCCAGCCTTTATAAACTGTTGTTCAGTATTCTTTGACCTAAAGCACCTGAATGTCCAACGAGACACCCATTTTAGTTTTTAATACTATAATTAGGCTTCTCCTATAAGGATAGGAGATTCGGGGTCCTGTGACTAACCCAATAAGGGTGTACATTAGGCTATAAAATTATTTCCAAGAGTAAGAATTTCCAGCCTTTATAAAAACTGTTGTTCATTATTCTTTGACCTACACAGCACCTGAATGTCCAACGAGACACCCATTTTAGTTTGTTAATACTATAATTAGGCTTCTCCTATAAGGATAGGAGATTCGGGGTCCTGTGACTAACCCAATAAGGGTGTACATTAGGCTATAAAATTATTTCCAAGAGTAAGAATTTCCAGCCTTTATAAACTGTTGTTCAGTATTCTTTGACCTACAAGCACCTGAATGTCCAACGAGACACCCATTTTAGTTGTTAATACTATAATTAGGCTTCTCCTATAAGGATAGGAGATTCGGGGGTCGGTCCTGTGACTAACCCAATAAGGGTGTACATTAGGCTATAAAATTATTTCCAAGAGTAAGAATTTCCAGCCTTAATAAACTGTTGTTCAGTATTCTTTGACCTACAGCACTGAATGTCCAACGAGACACCCATTTTAGTTTGTTAATACTATAATTAGGCTTCTCCTATAAGGATAGGAGATTCGGGGTCCTGTGACTAACCCAATAAGGAGTACATTAGGCTATAAAATTATTTCCAAGAGTAAGAATTTCCAGCCTTTATAAACTGTTGTTCAGTATTCTTTGACCTACACCACCTGAATGTCCAACGAACACCCATTTTAGTTTGTTAATACTATAATTAGGCTTCTCCTATAAGGATAGGAGATTCGGGGTCCTGTGACTAACCCAAAATGTGTACATTAGGCTATAAAATTATTTCCAAGAGTAAGAATTTCCAGCCTTTATAAACTGTTGTTCAGTATTCTTTGACCTACAGCACCTGAATGTCCAACGAGAACACCCATTTTAGTTTGTTAATACTATAATTAGCTTCTCCTTAAGGATAAAGAGATTCGGGGTCCTGTGACTAACCCAATAAGGGTGTACATTAGGCTATAAAATTATTTCCAAGAGTAAGAATTTCCAGCCTTTATAAACTGTTGTTCAGTATTCTTTGACCTACAGCACCTGAATGTCCAACGAGACACCCATTTTAGTTTGTTAATTACTATAATTAGGCTTCTCCTATAAGGATAGGAGATTCGGGGTCCTGTGACTAACCCAATAAGGGTGTACATTAGGCTATAAAATTATTTCCAAGAGTAAGAATTTCCAGCCTTTATAAACTGTTTTTCAGTATTCTTTGACCTACAGCACCTGAATGTCCAACGAGACACCCATTTTAGTTTGTTAATACTATAATTAGGCTTCTCCTATAAGGATAGGAGATTCGGGGTCCTGTGACTAACCCAATAAGGGTGTACATTAGGCTATAAAATTATTTCCAAGAGTAAGAATTTCCAGCCTTTATAAACTGTTGTTCAGTATTCTTTGACCTACAGCACCTGAATGTCCAACGAGACACCCATTTTAGTTTGTTAATACTATAATTAGGCTTCTCCTATAAGGATAGGAGATTCGGGGTCCTGTGACTAACCCAGTAAGGGTGTACATTAGGCTATAAAATTATTCCAAGAGTAAGAATTTCCAGCCTTTATAAACTGTTGTTCAGTATTCTTTGACCTACAGCACCTGAATGTCCAACGAGACACCCATTTTAGTTTGTTAAATACTATAATTAGGCTTCTCCTATAAGGATAGGAGATTCGGGTCCTGTGACTAACCCAATAAGGGTGTACATTAGGCTATAAAATTATTTCCAAGAGTAAGAATTTCCAGCCTTTATAAACTGTTGTTCAGTATTCTTTGACCACAGCACCTGAATGTCCAACGAGATACCCATATTTAGTTTGTTAATACTATAATTAGGCTTCTCCTATAAGGATAGGAGATTCGGGGTCCTGTGACTAACCCAATAAGGGTGTAACATTAGGCTATAAAATTATTTCCAAGAGTAAGAATTTCAGCCTTTATAAACTGTTGTTCCAGTATTCTTTGACTTACAGCACCTGAATGTCCAACGAGACACCCATTTTAGTTTGTTATAATATAATTAGGCTTCTCCTATAAGGATAGGAGATTCGGGGTCCTGTGACTAAACCCATAAGGGTGTACATTAGGCTATAAAATTATTTCCAAGAGTAAGAATTTCCAGCCTTTATAAACTGTTGTTCAGTATTCTTTGACCTACAGCACCTGAATGTCCACGAGACACCCATTTTAGTTTGTTAATACTATAATTAGGCTTCTCCTATAAGATAGGAGATTCGGGTCCTGTGACTAACCCAATAAGGGTGTACATTAGGCTATAAAATTATTTCCAAGAGTAAGAATTTCCAGCCTTTATAAACTGTTGTTCAGTATTCTTTGACCTACAGCACCTGAATGTCCAACGAGACACCCATTTTAGTTTGTTAATACTATAATTAGGCTTCTCCTATAAGGATAGGAGATTCGGGGTCCTGTGACTAACCCAATAAGGGTGTACATTAGGCTATAAAATTATTTCCAAGAGTAAGAATTTCCAGCCTTTATAAACTGTTGTTCAGTATTCTTTGACCTACAGCACCTGAATGTCCAACGAGACCCCCATTTTAGTTTGTTAATACTATAATTAGGCTTCTCCTATAAGGATAGGAGATTCGGGGTCCTGTGACTAACCCAATAAGGGTGTACATTAGGCTATAAAAATATTTCCAAGAGTAAGAATTTCCAGCCTTTATAAACTGTTGTTCAGTATTCTTTGACCTACAGCACCTGAATGTCCAACGAGACACCCATTTTAGTTTGTTAATACTATAATTAGGCTTCTCCTATAAGGATAGGAGATTCGGGGTCCTGTGACTAACCCAATAAGGGTGTACATTAGGCTATAAAATTAATTCCAAGAGTAAGAATTTTCCAGCTTTATAAACTGTTGTTCAGTATTCTTTGACCTACAGCACCTGAATGTCCAACGAGACCCCATTTTAGTTTGTTAATACTATAATTAGGCTTCTCCTATAAGGATAGGAGATTCGGGGTCCTGTGACTAAACCCAATAAGGGTGTACATTAGGCTATAAAATTATTTCCAAGAGTAAGAAATTTCCAGCCTTTATAAACTGTTGTTCAGTATTCTTTGACCTACAGCACCTGAATGTCCATCGAGACACCCATTTTAGTTTGTTAAATACTATAATTAGGCTTCTCCTATAAGGATAGGAGATTCGGGGTCCTGTGACTAAACCCAATAAGGGTGTACATTAGGCTATAAAATTATTTCCAAGAGTAAGAATTTCCAGCCTTTATAAACTGTTGTTCAGTATTCTTTGACCTACAGCACCTGAATGTCCAACGAGACACCCATTTTAGTTTGTTAATACTATAATTAGGCTTCTCCTATAAGGATAGGAGATTCGGGGTCCTGTGACTAACCCAATAAGGGTGTACATTAGGCTATAAAATTATTTCCAAGAGTAAGAATTTCCACCTTTATAAACTGTTTGTTCAGTATTCTTTGACCTACAGCACCTGAATGTCCAAACGAGACACCCATTTTAGTTTGTTAATACTATAATTAGGCTTCTCCTATAAGGATAGGAGATTCGGGGTCCTGTGACTAACCCAATAAGGGTGTACATTAGGCTATAAAATTATTTCAAGAGTAAGAATTTCCCCTTTATAAACTGTTGTTCAGTATTCTTGACCTACACCACCTGAATGTCCAACGAGACACCCATTTTAGTTTGTTAATACTATAATTAGGCTTCTCCTAAAGGATAGGAGATTCGGGGTCCTGTGACTAACCCAATAAGGGTGTACATTAGGCCTATAAAATTATTTCCAAGAGTAAGAATTTCCAGCCTTTATAAACTGTTGTTCAGTATTCTTTTGACCTACAGCACCTGAATGTCCAACGAGACACCCATTTTAGTTTGTTAATACTATAATTAGGCTTCTCCTATATAAGATAGGAGATTCGGGGTCCTGTGACTAACCCAATAAGGGTGTACATTAGGCTATAAAATTATTTCCAAGAGTAAGAATTTCCAGCCTTTATAAACTGTTGTTCAGTATTCTTTGACCTACAGCACCTGAATGTCCAACGAGACACCCATTTTAGTTTGTTAATACTATATTAGGCTTCTCCTATAAGGATAGGAGATTCGGGGTCCTGTGACTAACCCAATAAGGGTGTACATTAGGCTATAAAATTATTTCCAAGAGTAAGAATTTCCAGCCTTTATAAACTGTTGTTCAGTATTCTTTGACCTACACCACACCTGAATGTCCAACGAGACACCCATTTTAGTTTGTTAATACTATAATTAGGCTTCTCCTATAAGGATAGGAGATTCGGGGTCCTGTGACTAACCCAATAAGGGTGTACATTAGGCTATAAAATTATTTCCAAGAGTAAGAATTTCCAGCCTTTATAAACTGTTGTTCAGTATTCTTTGACCTACAGCACCTGAATGTCCAACGAGACACCCATTTTAGTTTGTTAATACTAAATTAGGCTTCTCCTATAAGGATAGGAGATTCGGGTCCTGTGACTAACCCACTAAGGGTGTACATTAGGCTATAAAATTATTTCCAAGAGTAAGAATTTCCAGCCTTTAAAAACTGTTGTTCAGTATTCTTGACCTACAGCACCTGAATGTCCAACGAGACACCCATTTTAGTTTGTTAATACTATAATTAGGCTTCTCCTATAAGGATAGGAGATTCGGGGTCCTGTGGACTAACCCAATAAGGGTGTACATTAGGCTAAAAAATTATTTCCCAAGAGTAAGAATTCCAAGCCTTTATAAACTGTTGTTCAGTATTCTTTGACCTACAGCACCTGAATGTCCAACGAGACACCCATTTTAGTTTGTTAATACTATAATTAGGCTTCTCCTATAAGGATAGGAGATTCGCGGGGTCCTGTGAACTAACCCAATAAGGGTGTACATTAGGCTATAAAATTATTTCCAAGAGTAAGAATTTCCAGCCCTTATATAAACTGTTGTTCAGTATTCTTTGACCTACAGCACCTGAATGTCCAACGAGACACCCATTTTAGTTTGTTAATACTATAATTAGGCTTCTCCTATAAGGATAGGAGATTCGGGGTCCTGTGACAAACCCAATAAGGGTGTACATTAGGCTATAAAATTATTTCCAAGAGTAAGAATTTCCAGCCTTATAAACTGTTGTTCAGTATTCTTTGACCTACACACAAGCACCTGAATGTCCAACGAGACACCCATTTTAGTTTGTTAATACTATATTTAGGCTTCTCCTATAAGGATAGGAGATTCGGGGTCCTGTGACTAACCCAATAAGGGTGTACATTAGGCTATAAAATTATTTCCAAGAGTAAGAATTTCCAGCCTTTATAAACTGTTGTTCAGTATTCTTTGACCTACAGCACCTGAATGTCCAACGAGACACCCATTTTAGTTTGTTAATACTATAATTAGGCTTCTCCTATAAGGAGGAGATTCGGGGTCCTGTGACTAACCAATAAGGGGTACATTAGGCTATAAAATTATTTCCAAGAGTTAAGAATTTCAGCCTTTATAAACTGTTGTTCAGTATTCTTTGACCTACAGCACCTGAATGTCCAACGAGACACCCATTTTAGTTTGTTAATACTATAATTAGGCTTCTCCTATAAGGATAGGAGATTCGGGGTCCTGTGACTAACCAATAAGGGTGTACATTAGGCTATAAAATTATTTCCAAGAGTAAGAATTTCCAGCCTTTATAAACTGTTGTTCAGTATTCTTTGACCTACAGCACCTGAATGTCCAACGAGACACCCATTTTAGTTTGTTAATACTATAATTAGGCTTCTCCTATAAGGATAGGAGATTCGGGGTCCTGTGACTAACCAATAAGGTGTTACATTAGGCTATAAAATTATTTCCACAGAGTAAGAATTTCCAGCCTTTATAAACTGTTGTTCAGTATTCTTTGACCTACAACCACCTGAATGTCCAACGAGACACCCATTTTAGTTTGTTAATACTATAATTAGGCTTCTCCTATAAGGATAGGAGATTCGGGGTCCTGTGACTAACCCAGTAAGGTTGTACATTAGGCTATAAAATTATTTCCAAGAGTAAGAATTTCCAGCCTTTATAAACTGTTGTTCAGTATTCTTTGACCTACAGCACCTGAATGTCCAACGAGACACCCATTTTAGTTGTTTAATACTATAATTAGGCTTCTCCTATAAGGATAGGAGATTCGGGGTCCTGTGACTAACCCATAAAGGGTGTACATTAGGCTATAAAATATTTCCAAGAGTAAGAATTTCCAGCCTTTATAAACTGTTGTTCAGTATTCTTTGACCTACAGCACCTGAATGTCCAACGAGACACCCCATTTTAGTTTGTTAATACTATAATTAGGCTTCTCCTATAAGGATAGGAGATTCGGGGTCCTGTGACTAACCCAATAAGGGTGTACATTAGGCTATAAAATTATTTCCAAGAGTAAGAATTTCAGCCTTTATAACCTGTTGTTCAGTATTCTTTGACCTACACACCTGAAATGTCCAACGAGACACCCCATTTTAGTTTGTTAATACTATAATTAGGCTTCTCCTATAAGGATAGGAGATTCGGGGTCCTGTGACTAACCCAATAAGGGTGTACATTAGGCTATAAAAATTATTTCCAAGAGTAAGAATTTCCAGCCTTTAAAAACTGTTGTTCAGTATTCTTTGACCTACACACCTGAATGTCCAACGAGACACCCTTTTAGTTTGTTTTAAATACTATAATTAGCTTCTCCTATAAGGATAGGAGATTCGGGGTCCTGTGACTAACCCACAAAGGGTGTACATTAGGCTATAAAATTATTTCCAAGAGTAAGAATTTCCAGCCTTTATAAACTGTTGTTCAGTATTCTTTGACCTACAGCACCTGAATGTCCAACGAGACACCCATTTTAGTTTGTTAATACTATAATTAGGCTTCTCCTATAAGGATAGAGATTCGGGGTCCTGTGACTACCCAATAAGGGTGTACATTAGGCTATAAAATTATTTCCAAGAGTAAGAATTTCCAGCCTTATAAACTGTTGTTCAGTATTCTTTGACCTACACCACCTGAAATGTCCAACGAGACACCCATTTTAGTTTGTTAATACTATAATTAGGCTTCTCCTATAAGGATAGGAGATTCGGGGTCCTGTGACTAACCCAGTAAGGGTGTACATTAGGCTATAAAATTATTCCAAGAGTAAGAATTTCCAGCCTTTATAAACTGTTGTTCAGTATTCTTTGACCTACACCCTGAATGTCCAACGAGACACCCATTTTAGTTTGTTTAATACTATAATTAGGCTTCTCCTATAAGGATAGGAGATTCGGGGTCCTGTGACTAACCCAATAAGGGTGTACATTAGGCTATAAAATTATTTCCAAGAGTAAGAATTTCCAGCCTTTATAAACTGTTGTTCAGTATTCTTTGACCTACAGCACCTGAATGTCCAACGAGACACCCATTTTAGTTTTGTTAATACTATAATTAGGCTTCTCCTATAAGGATAGGAGATTCGGGGTCCTGTGACTAAACCCAATAAGGTGTACATAGGCTATTAAATTATTTCCAAGAGTAAGAATTTCCAGCCTTTATAAACTGTTGTTCAGTATTCTTTGACCTACACCACCTGAATGTCCAACGAGACACCCATTTTAGTTTGTTAATACTATAATTAGGCTTCTCCTATAAGGATAGGAGATTCGGGGTCCTGTGACTAACCCAATAAGGGGTGTACATTAGGCTATAAAATTATTTCCAAGAGTAAGAATTTCCAGCCTTTATAAACTGTTGTTCATTAATTCTTTGACCTACAACCACCTGAATGTCCAACGAGACACCCATTTAAGTTTGTTAATACTATAATTAGGCTTCTCTATATAAGGATAGAGATTCGGGGTCCTGTGACTAACCCATTAAGGGTGTACATTAGGCTATAAAATTATTTCCAAGAGTAAGAATTTCCAGCCTTTATAAACTGTTGTTCAGTATTCTTTGACCTAGAAGCACCTGAATGTCCAACGAGAGACACCCATTTTAGTTTGTTAATACTATAATTAGGCTTCTCCTATAAGGATAGGAGATTCGGGGTCCTGTGACTAACCCAATAAGGGTGTACATTAGGCTAAAAAAATTATTTCCAAGAGTAAGAATTTCCAGCCTTTATAAACTGTTGTTCAGTATTCTTTGACCTACAGCACCTGAATGTCCAACGAGACACCCATTTTAGTTTGTTAATACTATAATTAGGCTTCTCCTATAAGGATAGGAGATTCGGGGTCCTTGACTAACCCAATAAGGGTGTACATTAGGCTATAAAAATATTTCCAAGAGTAAGAATTTCCAGCCTTTATAAACTGTTGTTCAGTATTCTTGACCTACAGCACCTGAATGTCCAACGAGAACACCCATTTTAGTTTGTTAATACTATAATTAGGCTTCTCCAATATAAGGATAGGAGATTCGGGTCCTGTGACTAAACCCAATAAGGGTGTACATTAGGCTATAAAATTATTTCCAAGAGTAAGATTTCCAGCCTTTTTATAAACTGTTGTTCAGTATTCTTTGACCTACAGCACCTGAATGTCCAACAGACCCCATTAGTTTGTTAATACTATAATTAGGCTTCTCCTATAAGGATAGGAGATTCGGGGTCCTGTGACTAACCCAGTAAGGGTGTACATTAGGCTATAAAATTTATTTCCAAGAGTAAGAATTTCCAGCCTTTATAAACTGTTGTTCAGTATTCTTTGACCTAAGCACCTGAATGTCCAACGAGACACCCATTTTAGTTTGTTAATACTATAATTAGGCTTCTCCTATAAGGATAGGAGATTCGGGGTCCTGTGACTAACCAAATAAGGGTGTACATTAGGCTATAAAATTTATTTCCAAGAGTAAGAATTTCCAGCCTTTATAAACGTTTTGTTCAGTATTCTTTGACCTACAGCACCTGAATGTCCAACGAGACACCATTTTAGTTTGTTTAATACTATAATTAGGCTTCTCCTATAAGGATAGGAGATTCGGGGTCCTGTGACTAACCCAATAAGGTGTACATTAGGCTATAAAATTATTTCCAAGAGTAAGAATTTCCAGCCTTTATAAACTGTTGTTCAGTATTCTTTTGACCTACAGCACCTGAATGTCCAACGAGACACCCATTTTAGTTTGTTAATACTATAATTAGGCTTCTCCTATAAGGATAGGAGATTCGGGGTCCTGTGACTAACCCAATAAGGTGTACATTAGGCTATAAAATTATTTCCAAGAGTAAGAATTGTCCAGCCTTTATAAACTGTTGTTCAGTATTCTTTGACCTACAGCACCTGAATGTCCAACGAGACACCCATTTTAGTTTGTTAATACTATAATTAGGCTTCTCCTATAAGGATAGGAGATTCGGGGTCCTGTGACTAACCCAATAAGGTGTACATTAGGCTATAAAATTATTTCCAAGAGTAAGAATTTCCAGCCTTTATAAACTGTTGTTCAGTATTCTTTGACCTACAGCACCTGAATGTCCAACGAGACACCCATTTTAGTTTGTTAATACTATAATTAGGCTTCTCCTATAAGGATAGGAGATTCGGTCGGGGTCCTGTGACTAACCCAATAAGGGTGTACATTAGGCTATAAAATTATTTCCAGAGTAAGAATTTTCCAGCCTTTATAAACTGTTGTTCAGTATTCTTTGACCTACAGCACCTGAATGTCCAACGAGACCCCATTTTAGTTTGTTAATACTATAATTAGGGCTTCTCCTATAAGGATAGGAGATTCGGGGTCCTGTGACTAACCCAATAAGGGTGTACATTAGGCTATAAAATTATTTCCAAGAGTAAGAATTTCCAGCCTTTATAAACTGTTGTTCAGTATTCTTTGACCTACAGCACCTGAATGTCCAACGAGACACCCCATTTTAGTTTGTTAATACTATAATTAGGCTTCTCCTATAAGGATAGGAGATTCGGGGTCCTGTGACTAACCCAATAAGGTGTACATTAGGCTAATAAAATTATTTCCAAGAGTAAGAATTTCCAGCCTTTATAAACTGTTGTTCAGTATTCTTTGACCTACAGCACCTGAATGTCCAACGAGACACCCATTTTAGTTTGTTAATACTATAATTAGGCTTCTTCCTATAAGGATAGGAGATTCGGGGTCCTGTGACTAACCCAATAAGGGTGTACATTAGGCTATAAAATTATTTCCAAGAGTAAGAATTTCCAGCCTTTATAAACTGTTGTTCAGTATTCTTTGACCTACAGCACCTGAATGTCCAACGAGACACCCATTTTAGTTTGTTAATACTATAATTAGGCTTCTCCTATAAGGATAGGAGATTCGGGGTCCTGTGACTAACCCAATAAGGGTGTACATTAGGCTATAAAATTATTTCCAAGAGTAAGAATTTCCAGCCTTTATAAACTGTTGTTCAGTATATTCTTTGACCTACAGCACCTGAATGTCCAAGACGAGACACCCATTTTGGTTTTTAATACTATAATTAGGCTTCTCCTATAAGGATAGGAGATTCGGGGTCCTGTGACTAACCCAATAAGGGTGTACATTAGGCTATAAAATTATTTCCAAGAGTAAGAATTTCCAGCCTTTATAAACTGTTGTTCAGTATTCTTTGACCTAAAGCACCTGAATGTCCAACGAGACACCCCTTTTAGTTTGTTAAATACTATAATTAGGCTTCTCCTATAAGGATAGGAGATTCGGGGTCCTGTGACTAACCCAATAAGGGTGTACAATAGGCTATAAAATTATTTCCAAGAGTAAGAATTTCCAGCCTTTATAAACTGTTGTTCAGTTTCTATTGACCTACAGCACCTGAATGTCCAACGAGACACCCATTTTAGTTTGTTAATACTATAATTTGGCTTCTCCTATAAGGATAGGAGATTCGGGTCCTGTGACTAACCCAATAAGGGTGTACATTAGGCTATAAAAATTATTTCCCAAGAGTAAGAATTTCCAGCCTTTATAAACTGTTGTTTTCAGTATTCTTTGACCTACAGCACCTGAATGTCCAACGAGACACCCATTTTAGTTTTGTTTAATTACTATAATTAGGCTTCTCCTATAAGGATAGGAGATTCGGGGGACCGTGACTAACCCAAAAGGGTGTACATTAGGCTATAAATTTATTTCCAAGAGTAAGAATTTCCAGCCTTTATAAACTGTTGTTCAGTATTCTTTGACCTACAACCACCTGAATGTCCAACGAGACACCCATTTTAGTTTGTTAATACTATAATTAGGCTTCTCCTGTAAGGATAGGAGATTCGGGTCCTGTGACTAAACCCATTAAGGTTGTACATTAGGCTATAAAATTATTTCCAAGAGTAAGAATTTCCAGCCTGTATAAACTGTTTTTCAGTATTCTTTGACCTACACAGCACCTGAATGTCCAACGAGACACCCCATTTATGTTTTGTTAATACTATAATTAGGCTTCCCTATAAGGAGAGGAGATCGGGGTCCTGTGACTAACCCAATAAGGGTGTACATTAGGCTATAAAAATTATTTCCAAGAGTAAGAATTTCCAGCCTTATAAACTGTTGTTCAGTATTCTTTGACCTACGAGCACCTGAATGTCCAACGAGACACCCATTTTAGTTTGTTAATACTATAATTAGGCTTCTCCTATAAGGATAGGGAATTCGGGGTCCGTGACTAACCCAATAAGGGTGTACATTAGGCTATAAAATTATTTCCAAGAGTAAGAATTTCCAGCCTTTTATAAACTGTTGTTCAGTATTCTTTGACCTACCAGCACCTGAATGTCCAACGAGACACCCATTTTAGTTTGTTAATACTATAATTAGGCTTCTCCTATAAGGATAGGAGATTCGGGGTCCTGTGACTAACCCAATAAGGGTGTACATTAGGCTATAAAATTATTTCCAGAGAGTATAAATTTCCAGCCTTTATAAACTGTTGTTCAGTATTCTTTGACCTACAGCACCTGAATGTCCAACGAGGACACCCATTTTAGTTTGTTAATACTATAAATAGGCTTCTCCTATAAGGATAGGAGATTCGGGTTCCTGTGACTAACCCAATAAGGGTGTACATTAGGCTATAAAATTATTTCCAAGAGTAAGAATTTCCAGCCTTTATAAACTGTTGTTCAGTATTCTTTGACCTACAGCACCTGAATGTCCACGAGACAATACACCCATTTTAGTTTGTTAATACTATAATTAGGCTTCTCCTATAAGGATAGGAGATTCGGGTCCTGTGACTAACCCAATAAGGGTGTACATTAGGCTATAAAATTATTTCCAAGAGTAAAAATTTCCAGCCTTTATAAACTGTTGTTCAGTATTCTTTGACCTACAGCACCTGAATGTCCACGAGACACCCATTTTTAGTTTGTTAATACTATAATTAGGCTTCTCCTATAAGGATAGGAGATTCGGGGTCCTGTGACTAACCCAATAAGGGTGTACATTAGGCTATAAAATTATTTCCAAGAGTAAGAATTTCAGCCTTTATAAACTGTTGTTCAGTATTCTTTTGACCTACAAGCACCTAAATGTCCAACGAGACACCCATTTTTAGTTTGTTAATACTATAATTAGGCTTCTCCTATAAGGATAGGAGATTCGGGTCCTGTGACTAACCCAATAAGGGTGTACATTAGGCTATAAAATTATTTCCAAGAGTAAGAATTTCCAGCCTTTATAAACTGTTGTTCAGTATTCTTTGACCTACAGCACCTGAATGTCCAACGAGACACCCATTTTAGTTTGTTAATACTATAATTAGGCTTCTCCTATAAGGATAGGAGATTCGGGGTCCTGTGACTAACCCAATAATGGTGTACATTAGGCTATAAAATTATTTCCAAGAGTAAGAATTTCCAGCCTTTATAAACTGTTGTTCAGTATTCTTTGACCTAACACCACCTGAATGTCCAGAGACACCCATTTATTTTGTTAATACTATAATTAGGCTTCTCCTATAAGGATAGGAGATTCGGGGTCCTGTGACTAACCCAGTAAGGGTGTACATTAGGCTATAAAATTATTTCCAAGAGTAAGAATTTCCAGCCTTTATAAACTGTTGTTCAGAATTCTTTGACCTACAGCACCTGAATGTCCAACGAGACACCCATTTTAGTTTTTTTAATACTATAATTAGGCTTCTCCTATAAGGATAGGAGATTCGGGGTCCTGTGACTAACCCAATAAAGGGTGTACATTAGGCTATAAAATTATTTCCAAGAGTAAGAATTTCCAGCCTTTAAAAACTTTTGTTCAGTATTCTTTGACCTACAGCACCTGAATGTCCAACGAGACACCCATTTTAGTTTGTTAATACTATAATTAGGCTTCTCCTATAAGGATAGGAGATTCGGGGTCCTGTGACTAACCCAATAAGGTGTACATTAGGCTATAAAATTATTTCCAAGAGTAAGAATTTCCAGCCTTTATAAACTGTTGTTCAGTATTCTTTGACCTACAAGCACCTGAATGTCCAACGAGACACCCATTTTAGTTTGTTAATACTATAATTAGGCTTCTCCTATAAGGATAGGAGATTCGGGTCCTGTGACTAACCCAATAAGGGTGTACATTAGGCTATAAAATTATTTCCAAGAGTAGAATTTCCAGCCTTTATAAACTGTTGTCAGTATTCTTTGACCTACACCACCTGAATGTCCAACGAGACACCCATTTTAGTTTGTTAATACTATAATTAGGCTTCTCCTATAAGGATAGGAGATTCGGGGTCCCTGTGACCTAACCCAATAAGGGTGTACATTAGGCTATAAAAATTATTCCAAGAGTAAGAATTTCCAGCCTTTATAAACTGTTTGTTCAGAATTCTTTGACCTACAGCACCTGAATGTCCAACGAGACACCCCATTTTAGTTTGTTAATACTATAATTAGGCTTCTCCTATAAGGATAGGAGATTCGGGGTCCTGTGACTAACCAATAAGGGTGTACATTAGGCTATAAAAATATTTCCAAGAGTAAGAATTTCAGCCTTTATAAACTGTTGTTCAGTATTCTTTGACCTACAGCCCTGAATGTCCAACGAGACACCCATTTTAGTTTGTTAATACTATAATTAGGCTTCTCCTATAAGGATAGGAGATTCGGGGTCCTGTGACTAACCCAATAAGGTTGTACATTAGGCTATAAAATTATTTCCAAGAGTAAAATTCCAGCCTTTATAAACTGTTGTTCAGTATTCTTTGACCTACAGCACCTGAATGTCCAACGAGACACCCATTTTAGTTTGTTTAATACTATAATTAAGGCTTCTCCTATAAGGATAGAGATTCGGGGTCCTGTGACTAACCCCATAAGGGTGTACATTAGGCTATAAAATTATTTTCCAGAGTAAGAATTTCCAGCCTTTATAAACTGTTGTTCAGTATTCTTTGACCTAACAGCACCTGAATGTCCAACGAGACACCCATTTTAGTTTTGTTAATACTATAATTAGGCTTCTCCTATAAGGATAGGAGATCGGGGTCCTGTGACAAACCCAATAAGGGTGTACATTAGGCTATAAAATTATTTCCAAGAGTAAGAATTTCCAGCCTTTATAAACTGTTGTTCAGTATTCTTAACCTACACAGCACCTGAATGTCCAACGAGACACCCATTTTTGTTTTTTAATACTATAATTAGGCTTCTCACTATAAGGATAGGAGATTCGGGGGTCCTGTGACTAACCCAATAAGGGTGTACATTAGGCTATAAAATTATATCCAAGAGTAAGAATTTCCAGCCTTTATAAACTGTTGTTCAGTATTCTTGAACCTACAGCACCTGAATGTCCAACGAACACCCATTTTAGTTTGTTAATACTATTATTAGGCTTCTCCTATAAGGGATAGGAGATTCGGGTCCTGTGACCTAACCCAAAATTTAGGGTGTTTGTACATTAGGCTATAAAATTATTTCCAAGATAAGAATTTCCAGCCTTTATAAAACTGTTGTTCAGTTTTCTTTGACCTAAACACCACCTGAATGTCCAAACGAGACACCCTGTTTAGTTTGTAATAACTATAATTAGGCTTCTCCAATAAGATAGGAGATTCCGGGTACCTGTACTAACCCAGATAAGGGTGTACATAGGCTATACAATTATTTCCAAGAGTAAGATATATCCATTCCTTTATAAACTGTTTGTTCAGTATTCTTTGACCTACACAGCCTGAATGTCCAACGAGACACCCATTTTTAGTTTGTTAATACTATAATTAAGGCTTCTCCTATAAGGATAGGAGATTCGGGGTCCTGTGACAACCCAATAAGGGTGTACATTAGGCTATAAATTATTTCCAAGAGTAAGAATTTACAGCCTTTATAAACTGTTGTTCAGTATTCTTGACCTACACCACCTGAAATGTCCAAACGAGACACCCATTTTAGTTTGTTAATACTATAATTAGGCGTCTCCTCTAAGGATAGGAGATTCGGGGTCCTGTGACTAACCCAATAAGGGTTGTACATGTAGGCTATAAAATATTTCCAAGAGTAAGAATTTCCAGCCTTTATAAACTGTTGTTCATGATATTCTTTGACCTAACAGCACCTGAATGTCCAACGAGACACCATTTTACGTTTGTTATACTATAATTAGGCTCTCCTATAAGGATAGGAGATTCGGGGTCCTGTGACGATCCCAGTAAGGTGTGTACATTAGGCTATAAAATATTTCAAGAGTAAAGAATTTCCAGCCTTTATAAACTGTTGTTCAGTATTCTTTGACCTACATCACCTGAATGTCCAACAGACACCCATTGTAGTTTTGTTAATACTATAATTAGGCTTCTCCTCATAAGGATAGGAGATTCGGGGACCCCTGTGACTGAACCCAATTAAGGTGTACAATTAGGCTATAAAATTATTTCCAGAGAGTAAGAATTTAACAGCCTGTTATAAACTTATGTTCATTATACTAGTGACCTGATCACCGAACCTGATGTCCAACGATAACGCCATTTTAAGTTTTTAAATACTAATTTAGGCTGTCTCCTATAAGGAC
The DNA here is from genome assembly GCA_030844895.1 of Ambrosia x helenae. Lineage (NCBI taxonomy): Eukaryota > Viridiplantae > Streptophyta > Magnoliopsida > Asterales > Asteraceae > Ambrosia > Ambrosia x helenae. The sequence goes on along the minus strand of JAUTDX010007387.1, from coordinate 1,184 downwards.
AGGAGATTCGTGTTCCTGTGGACAACCCAGTAGGTGTACATTTAGCTATAAAATTATTTCCAAGACGTCAAGAATTTCCAGCCTTTATAAACTGTTGTTCAGTATTCGTTGACCTAACAGCACCTGAATGTCCAACGAGACACCCATTTTAGTTTGTTTAATACTATAAATGAGGCTTCTCCTATAAGGATAGGAGATTCGGGGTCCCTGTGACTAAACCCAATAAGGGTGTACATTAGGCTATAAAATTATTTCCAAGAGTAAGAATTTCAAGCCTTTATAACTGTTGTTCAGTATTCATTGACCTACAGCACCACTGAATGTCCAAACGAGACACCCATTTTAGTTTGTTAATACTAATAATTAGGCTTCTCCTATAAGGATAGGAGATTCGGGGTCCTGTGACTAACCCAGTAAGGGTACATATAGGCTATAAAATTATTTCCAAGAGTAAGAAATTTCCAGCCTTTATAAACTGTTGTTCAGTATTCTTTGACCTACACCACCTGAATGTCCAACGAGACACCCATTTTGTTTGTTAATACTATAATTAGGCTTCTCCTATAAGGATAGGAGATTCGGGGTCCTGTGTGACTAACCCAATAAGGGTGTACATTAGGCATAAAATATTTCCCCAAGAGTAAGAATTTCCAGCCTTTATAAACTGTTGATCAGTATTCTTTGACCTACAGCACTGAATGTCCAACAGACACCACATTTTAGTTTGTTAATACTATAGATTAGGCTTCTCCCTATAAGGATAGAGATTCGGGGTCCTGTGACTAACCAAAAAAGGGTGTACATTAGGCTATAAAATTATTCCAAGAGTAAGACTTTCAGCCTTTATAAACTGTTGTTCAGTATTCTTTGACCTACACCACCTGAATGTCCAACGATACACCCATTTTAGTTTGTAATACATAATTAGGCTTCTCCTATAAGGATAGGGAATCGGGGTCCTGTGACTATACCCAATAAGGGTGTACATTAGGCTATAAAATTAATTTCAAGAGTAAAAATTTCCAGCCTTTTAAAACTGTTGTTCAGTATTCTTTGACCTAACAGCACCTGAATGTCCAACGAGACACCCCATTTATTTTGTTAAAACTATAATAAGGCTTCTCCTATAAGGATAAGAAGATTCGGGGTCCTGTGACTAACCCAATAAGGGTGTACATTAGGCT